>CM024592.1:38748596-39151059 GCA_014182565.1 Eucalyptus marginata | reverse complement strand
AAACGGCCAACCTATATATTCGACCCATTTAACCGCTGACCCATATTCTCACAGAAGGTAAATCTAAGTGACCCATACCCGACCCGACCCGTATCCGACCCATACCCGACCCGACCCGTATTCTTTAAAACCTATTTATCGTTGAAACATTTTTATGTAATACAAATTTTTTAACAATTTTTATGCAATACAAATTTAATGGAAAATTTTTATAATTATTTTTAAAATATTTTTAAAAACGATTTTTTCATTTTTTTAAATATAATTTTTAAGTGGATCTCGATTAACTACGATAGTCCTCCCAATCACGCATAACAAGGATACGAAACTAATGTTGCGTTCTGATGGAATCAAATTTCACCCGGTGCTTTCCTCGTGGATTCTTGTAGAGGCCGTAATTGGACATGTCTCTCTTATCCGAATACGCATCCGAAACCCATTTGTTATACGACTAATTACAGCGTACGTCGGCGATACAAAAAGGAAATTTTCACGGGCAGCGTCGTTCACTGTCGATTTTGAGATCGACCCTTGAATCAATGGTGGAAAAGGCTGCCCATGCTCTAATTTTTCTTGTTAGATGTGAATCGATGGATCGATTTTCCAAACAGAAGATAAGCATGAGCCTCGCCGGATCTGGCGAGGCTCGAGCTCGTCGACGTCAGGTGAGGCCTCGGCCTTGCCGATCCGGGCGAGGCTCGTCACCGGCCGGCGGCCAACCGTCGCCCGCCGGCCGCCGGTAAGGAATGAAGAAAAAGAAAGACAAAAGAAAAAAAGAAAAAAAAATTGAAATATGAAAAATAATTATAATTTCGATTTTTATTAAAAAAACATTTTTATAAATTTAAAAAGCCAAAGGTTTAAACTTTAAAATGGGTTCCCTTATAACTCATTTAGACTATTTTTTTTTAGTGTTTACATTGACCCATTTTCGACCCATATTTAATTTTCACTTGACCCATTTTCGACCCATATTTAATCTTTACTTGACCCATTTTTTACCCATATTTAAGTTTCACTTGACCCATATATGACCTTTTTAACTAAAAATGGGTCATAATATGGGTTTTTGACCCATATTGCCAGCTCTACCACATTGTTAGCTTCTCTAAAGCAAAATCCCATCTTCAAGTTTGAGAAGTGGAACGTCCGATCGCAACAATTGCTGACAAGTGACCTCACTTTCCACTGCACTTGATCTGGTCTCTCTAAAGTACTTAATACTTCAGCACAGTCAGTATCCAAGGAGATGTCTCTGTGTTCCACTCTAGCAAGTACTTTAGAGCTTCGTTCAGGGAACTACAGAGGCTGCCTTCACCAATTTTTGCAAATCCATCGATTATCCTTCTAGTATAATCACGAGATGTGGACACAACAAGTGCCAAAACTTAGTACAAGTGGACAAATAAGTGTCTAAACTTCCAAAAAGTATACTTAAGGGCCAAATTGGAGAAAAAATGAATAGTTAAATATCAATGGCAAAAATTTCCTGCTAAATAGCTGATGTGGTATTTTTTGGCGAGAATTTTAAATGATGTGGCATTTCTTTAAAAAAAAAAAATTATCCACGTGGGGCCGACGTGGCTAGATAAGCCCGAAATGACGTTATTTTCATCCAAATTTGATTTTTAATATAAATATTAATTAATTTAAATTAAAAACTATTTTTAAAAAAGGGGAATTTCCTTTTTTATTTAGTCATTTTGATTCAATTTAATTAATATTTATATTTAAAAATCAAATTTAGAGCTAAATGATCTCGTTTTAAGACAATGATTGCTGAGTGAACATTAGCAAGCCATGTCGGCGGTTTTATTAATAAAATAATGCCAACAAACCTTACCGAAGTTGGTGCTTAAGTGTCTAGTTTAAAACAAAAGGGTATACATTTTCGGTTTTGCACTTATGTGTTCACCCGTGTCCAGTTTTTATTGTCAATTTTAGTTCTTCCGTAGAATCGCGGCATCCAGGACTCCTTCAAACGACCCATCTATATTAACCTCCGCAACACCTTTTCTTGGTGGAATCCAGACCTGAGGTTGGCTTCTACTTCTCTTCTCCGTGAAGTTACTGTTTGTATTCCACTTTCTGAATTTTTTTCGCTCAATCTGTACTTCCTCGAGGGTGCTTCTCCGATTTGGAACTTGGTGCCTGAAGATAGGGTTTTTGCGCGTTTTCTATCTATACTATAAAACAGTGGCTCCATGCTCTAGTGAAGGTGATGTTGCTGTTTTCTCTGTGAATTTCAGTAACCATATGCCAATTCTGGTTAACCTTAATCTTGAGATTTGCAAATTCAGCGATGGGTCCAACCAGATTTGTCTTGTCCAGGGACAAAGCAGGAAAATATGTTCTGGTGTTTCTATGTAGTTCGAAGTTTAGTACAAAGATCGATCAGTTATGGTCTTGGTAAAAAACAGTAACATATGAAGTACAGTGATAAAAAAACGAACGCAGGAGAGAGAGAGAGGATATCCAAGAAAAACTCTCCTAACCAGACATGATATCGGTACCAAGGTTTACTGGGCCTATTAATCAGTTTGTGACCGAGTTGGGTCTATCCTTAAATGATATCGGGCCACCTTCGTAATGCATCAGTTGTCAAACTGAGTTGCTCGAAATCAAATTGGTCAGAATAGATTTTGTAATCAGTTGATCATCTTCTCTGGACCGAATGATGTTTTTGTCCCGCACATATTGGGAAAAGAAAAGTATGTCCAAAAAATTTATTATAAAAAGTACACGAAACGCTGTAAAGTTTTTAATCCAGTGTAGTCATCCATGCCATTCCATGTGCCCATATCCAAGTTCCAACAGAGTTCCATACACACCGTGAATCTTCCTAAATGATGAAAAACAGAAAGGAGTTTATGAACTGGAGCTAATCTTTCCCACTTTTGCTGAAAAAGAAAAGAAAATAGAGAAGAAATTCTGAATCCGAAGAACATGGGCTATGCTTCGTAGTTTTTTTCATTTTCCCATAGCATTAATCCACTCTGCTCTAATGCCTGCCATTTTGCTGAAATGACGCACGTTACTAGTTGATGCCAAGTGAATCAACTGATTTTTAGGCCCGCTAATGTCAGCACACCTAATTATCCTATTCCATACGATAAAGGATATAATAGAAATTTCAACAAGCAAAATTTCGTGAGTAGAAAAAGAAGGAAAAAAGATTTATCAATATAGTACAACTAAATTGGCAAAACTTCAAAATGTTTAGGATTAAATTAACATAATTAAAAGGTTTAAAATTAACTTGGTAAATTGTCAAAAAATTTAAAACTAAATTGCAACAATTTAAAGATTTAGAACTGAATTGACCACCATAGGACTTTTTGGACAATTACTTTGTACTAATAATAGTACTGAAGTGCTGTCTACTAGTAACAGAATTAGGTCACCTTCCTAAATGCATTAGTTATAAAATTAAGCACTCCGAATCAAATTGATCAAAATTTAATTTTGTAGTTAGGTGATTAATCTCTGAGACCATTGTTTTTCCCTTGCACATAGTGGGAGAAATAATATGACAAAAATCACATTAAAGGAGTACATGAAACCCTGTAAAATTGTTAATTGGTTATAAATGTAGTCATCCAATATATATCTCATGCTCAGTACCGCGAGTCTTCATCAAGTAATGGGATAAAATCTCAACAAAAAATGACAAAATAAGATTTTGTTCTGTTAGAACTAACAGCAGATCAACTGCAATATAATCTCAACCTCGCATAACTTTGATTCCGAGACTTCCAACGGCAGTGGACACATCCATTCCAAGCCAACACTGACAGCAACTTCTCAAACTAAGAACCTCCGAAGTTCTTTATCAACCCAACAAAGTTTAGCAGGCAAACATCAAATGGCATCTACTTCAGCATGAAGATCCAAACCTGAATCACAAACAACTCTCTTTAAATAAAGACTACAAAAGAGCTCCATGCAGGTTCCAGTTAGGTACCTGATTAAATACAATTTTGTTTCCAAATTATAGGGATGATGACTTACTAGGCAGAATCCTCGTCCAAGAAATAGAAAATCTATAAGCACCCAGGCTTAAGTTCTTTTAGCAACTTCACATCCTCCTGCAATAGCATATAAACCTATACATCACTCAGAAACGGTCGCTAACTCTCTTAGAATATATGGTATAAGTTCTCATCAAAGGCCAGAAATGTGTTTTTGTGATGTTATGAAATTACTACCTTGAAACGTCTGTAAGAATTGACTGCAGTTTCTAGGGTACTCTTGTCTACAATATTTCCTGATCTCCAAAACATGACCATCTAATAAGCAATAAGATAGTCGCAAGTGAACGAATCGACGGTGCCTGCTTAAAACTTTACTCACAAACATTTTAGTGTGGTTAGATGACAAAAAGCAATTGAGAGGGAGGGAGGGGCCCTGCTGCCACCCTGGGGGGGGTGGGGTGGTGCGCGGGTGGTGGTGGTGGTGTTGTTGTGGGGGCTGGGCGTTTGCAGGGTAATCTACCTTAGAATCTCACAGCGTAGGTGTCCAGGTATGTAGTCCTTTCCCATTTTCTCTGGCTGATCCTTCTACCTGCACAAATTGAAGTAATGCACTTACTAGTGTCATCATAGGTGATAACTTGTAGGGGATTGATTCACTCAAGCTGCATTGCCACTCAAGCTGAAGGATAAAATTAACAGTAAAAGATTGTGACGCCAAAGGATGGTCCTGATGCCATGGCACTAAGGAGATTTAAATGACGAGCTGAGATATCTTACGATAGTAAAAAGATATATGCACCTGCATAGCAGAAGTAGCAGCTCTGAACAAGAAGTCAGCAGGAAAGTCTTGAGTTGTTGACGTTTTATTCAGACTGTGATGCATTAACATTCATATCTGCAAAAGATTCCTGTGAATCATCAGTGTTTGGAGCTGCTACTGCCGAGCACCACCAGAGAAATTGAACGGGTTGCTCAGGAAGGTGCTCAAGCACAGTTTTCATTCCGTACAATGAATTATGATGCATTAAAATTCAATTCCGCGTACTTAATGCCATGGCATCAGGAAGGAGCCATGTTCAAGTACAGTAAGGTACCTCGTATTAACTGACAGAAAGCAAGAATGCTTCTTTCTAAATCCACTAAATGCTCCTAACAATATGACGAACAAAGTTTTCTTGGATAACATCTCTCAGCTTTTCTGATAGGAAAAAGATAGCCCATCAGTGATTAAACTACTGCAAAATCTTCAAGAGAAGAGAACCAAGAGGAATAATAGGACGAACCATGACCAAGACGGAGAAGCAAAGTCGTGCACAGGAATGGAATGAGAATCTGGGTGACAGTAATCTTTGACCATGACAGAGGACACCATGGTCTCGCGGGAGAAAGCAAGATTAACTCCTTATGAATTATGATGCCATGGTCTGCAAAGCTTCTGTTGAATGTAATCAGGGCAATGTGGGAAAATAATATGCAAGCATCCTTCACCATTCCAAGGATGCACTGTCTGCGTTTGGAGAAGTCCAAGAAACTTCGAGCTCCTGTCTTTGAGGATTTTGTTTCCTTTTAAAAATGCCTTTCGGAAGCTCTTTGGAAATTACAGCATTTACATCATGACCAGTGGAATAATAACCATCCTACCAGTGAATGAAATGAAATCAATCTATCTACTAACATCAGCAAACTGCGTATAATAATTGCCCAAAGTTTACAGATCTAACATCAGCAACTGCTGAAGCTTTGACGAGTTTAGTACAGTGACATCAACTTAAGCTGCTTGCTTTTGTGGGATAGAGTAGGATTCTTTTCCTTATCATTATGTGTAATATATCAGAATGAATGTAAGACATTTAAATGGCATAAGAAGTAAATGAAATTTTCCTCAAGAAACATATGGATACGCTAAGTGAAATTTTCCTCGAGAAACATATGTATATGCTCCTGGTTTTTTTCTTTTCAGCAAGTAAATGCATTAATAAGAGCTTATGCTTAAAATAAGGGATTATTTCACAGTGCAGTAGGCTATGTCAAAAGACATTCTCATTCATGTCTGCCATCTTGATCATTCTCTTATGTCAAAAGTTCAGAAAAATGACAGATGGCATTACAACTCTACAAACATTTAAGATGTATTCTTTCAGCTAATCTATTATATGCATTGGACTTTTACGTACATCCTTGTATTAAAAACATATGAATATGGATTCATAGTCAGCAAAATTCGAGTTGCAGTTTTCTCAATTTTGATCCAAATAATTCACAATGGTTTTACTTCTGGCCTTGTTCCTAGTTTATTCATGACTATACAGCACTAGGAGGAGAATGTGTTTTTGCATTTTGTTTTTCTCGATTAATGCAATTACCTAATCAGCTAGTGCAGACAATTTCTGAGATAAAAAGTATGGAACACTGGTTGGACACATTTTGTCCCAAGTTAGTAGCTTATGCATACGCAGGGATGCCACAACAACATGTTCCTTTAGCACCATAAATTCATTCTTAAGCGCACCTCAGAAACAAGCATTTATGAACTGCTTGGTAAGCACTGAGCAAACAAAAACCTCACAGCAGGACCTCATATTTGGTCCTTCCTTCAGCATTTCTCGACCTATACAATTACAATTACCTTTGGCATGCTATCAAATGCCCGTATAGATTGGTTTTTATTCAACAATTCCAGCATGCCAGAATCAATAAAATCTGGAGAATCTTTATATTTCTGCATAGGATGAAGAATCTTACTCGAGGACTAATGACAAATAATACACTTACAAGGCCTTTTGATCTACTTCGATTACTGGAATGATGAGCAGAAGCATTTTGCCGAACTACACATGAGCTTCCTCGAACATCTCCTCGGGATTCCTTGAATTTAAGTAAGAACACGGTAACATTGTCAGCCAGGAAATACTAATGAGTTATAAAACTTAAAAGTAACTGCAAATAGGAACTACAAATAAAAATTGTGTGATGGATCTCAAAAGAGAAAAGGCAGCTTTCCTGCTTCATGTACCTTTGTTAGGAAATGGGGATAATCTCAACAATTCTGACTCACCCAATTCTTCTTTTCAAAATGACTCATCCCATTCATCTTCTCCAAATTCTATCATTCCTTGATCGAGTCAAATGGCCTTTTCACGTAATTTCGATAAAGTTGCCTTCCAGAAATTCTGCTATTGAATTGAGTGACTTGCATCCAGAAATGTCCATATTCAATAGTTGCTCCAATTTCTCATGCCCTCGAAGCTCAGTCAATTGCATTTTTGCAACCAGATTGATCACGTGGGTATATGATGAAAAAACAGGTAATATCTCAATTGAGGAACATCCTGAATAGCAATACATGTCGACTTCTCAAGCCCTGGGATCGTGTGAAGTTCATACAATTGGACAGGAACAATTTTCGATAATTACGAAAATTTGACATGAGATATTTGCCTCTTCCAAATGAGAGATAGCTCTTTGAAAAACTCCAATCTATCAAGGAATTTCGATTAAATTTTTGTAATTTTCAGCATCTAATGTCTTCAGAGCCTCGGATTTCGAAAGGTCAAACCTTCTAATTGAAGTGCACCCAGAGATATATTGCCTTCCAAGAACTCGAACCTATTGAGAGCTTGGATATAGAGTGAGTTTTCACAATTTTTAGTATTTACTATCTTCAAACTCTCAGATTCTAGATGGTCCAGTTTTTTAAGTGAAACACACCCAGAGACATGCAGCTCTTCCAAGAACTCCAACCTATCAAGGCCTTGAATTTCGACTAAGTTTTTGCAATTTTCAGCATATATATTCTTCAAATGCTCAAGTTTTGGAAGGTTAAGCCTTTCAAGCGAAGTGCAGCCAGAGATTTTCAACTCTTCCAAAGACTCTAACCTATTAAGGCCTTGAAATTCAACTAAATTTTTGCAATTTTGAACATCTAATGTCTTTAAATTCTTGGATTTTGGAAGGTCCAACCTTTCAATTGAAGTGCATCTAGAGACATTGAGCTCTTCCAAAAACTCCAACCTATGAAGACCTTGAATTTTGACCAATTTTTCACAATGTTTAGCATTTAATATCTTTAGACCCTTGGATTTTGGAAGGTCTAGCTTTTCAATTGAAGCCCACCAAGAGATATTCAACTCTTCCAAGAACTCCAACCTATCGAGACCTTGAATTTCAACTAAGCTTTCACAATCTCTAGCGTCTAATATCTTTAGACGATTAGATTTTGAAAGGTCTAGCCTTTCAATTGAAGCGCACCTACAGATATTCAACACTTCCAAAAACTCCAAACCATCGAGGCCTTGAATTTTGACTAAGTTTTTGCATTGTTTAGCATTCAATATCTTCAAACGCTTGGATTTTGAAAGGTCCAGCCTTTTAATTGAAGTGCTCCAAGAGATATCCAGCTCTTCCAAAAACTCCAACCTATCGAGACCTTGAATTTTGATTAAGATTTTGCAACCACTGGCATGTAATATCTTTAGACCATCGGATTTTAGATGGTTTAATTGTGAAACATCCAATGTTTCCACAAAATCGCAGCCACGCATTTTCAAGATTTCCAACTTGAAGGGAGTGTCTAGCGTTTTTGGTAATTCTGCAACATCTGTCGATTGGGAGCACTCTGAAAGCTCTAATATTGTTGATGGAAGCTCAAAGATGCATTCAAGAAATCTGCAGTCAATAAGTTGTAGCTCCTTAAGATGGCTTAGGTGATAAAGTGAAGGCAATCTACGACTTTGACACGTGACGCTCAAATATGTTAAGCTGGAAGGAAGCTCTGGCAGTGATTGCAGCTCCTTGCAACCATGAAAATTAAGATGTTGCAAGTAAGGACAATTACGGAAGCTTTCTAGCATTTCACCTCGCAGTTGTTTGCACCCTGAAGCATCTAAATCTCGGAGGAATCTCAGCCTTCCAATACCATTGGATAATTCTTTTATCCCAGTGCAACTAATATTCAAAACTTCTAGTTTCTGTAAAGCCCCTATGTCCGGCAATTCAGAAATGTTTGGACTATCTTTTAGGAGGAGTTGCCTCAGTTCTTTTAATTTACCCACATCTGTTGGTAGCTCTTTCAAGCTTTTACATCCCGTCAAGTCCAAGAGTACCAGATTCTTCATGTCTCCAATCGAAGAGTCAATTTGCTCTACATCCTCACAATCTTTGAGGATAAGAACCTCCAAATTCTTAAAAGCTGAGAGGAAAAAGGTCCCTTTTAAAGATCGGCAAAGTGTGAGGTCGAGAAATTTTAGCTTCGTTGCAATCTAATAAAAGAAAATTGTAAAGGGGTTAGCCCAAAGTGATTATGATACCAATGAAAGCAGGGGGAAAAAAGACATGTTCTCCCATCTTACCATTATGAAACTCCATCCTCGCCATTTATCTGAAATCTCGCTTCTTGACAAATCCAGCACAACTAATTCTTTTGCATGAAAATTGTTTGCTTCAAAAGTCAAGGGGCAATGCCGCCAACGAAGCCATCTTAAATCCTCAAATATGTTCTCAAAATTTCCACTAAAATGTGCCCCATTCACGTGAAGGAGCCTTAAGCTCGTTAAATTTTTGAATTGTTCACCTGTGTGGATATTGCCACCTTGGTAAGCTATTCTGTTGTAACCTTCTGAGCTGATGGCCTCAATCCTGTCTGTTCCCTATAAGTAAGAATCAACATTCATTAATACTATTTATATCCAACTCAAGTACTCTGACATCATTTGTTGATATTGTTATTAACATGCATCGATGTCTTTAAAACATTAGCAAATTGAAGGTATAAATTTCTTATTTGTAGACAGTATATATAAAGGCTAACCAAGTGAAGGATGTCAACTTCACATTTTAAAAATTGGCCCTACGTACTTTGATATTAAAAAGAATTGTGATTTTCTCTTTCTTATACATTTTATAAACGTACTTTTACCTTTTGATCCAATGGCTCATATAGGGTGAAACTTACAAATTGTAAATCCTCTTCCTTCCTATCATGTAGATAAATGACTAAACTAGTTAGGACACACATGCAATGCACGGTATTTAATTAAACTATAGTGTGCAAAGTCTAAAGTTGATTTGAAAATTTTTGACAGAAATGTATTTTCACTCTTTGTAATTTTCATATTACATATCCAAATGAACTACACTCACATGGACATATGTGATAATTGTGACAATTAGGACAAACAAACTTCTCCTAAGATAAAGAAAATTTAACTTTATTTAGTCCCTTTCTTTTTTGTCTTTTTATGTATAAATTTCGTGTATGTTATTCAACTGTGCTGCTTATGCATTTAATAGGAAAATAACATATACAGGTTCTTGTTTTTTCCGTTGGAGTACTGACTAGTTAATAGTAACTAAACTTGTGATAGTAATTATACTAATATCTTGTGTGATTGTTATTTTATTAATGGTAACTAGAGATATTATTAGTAACTATCCTCTAATCCTAAGTAACTAGGATAACAATATTAATAATATGTTTTGCTCTCTGTAACTTATTTGAGTAGATTATATTTTGATTATAGATTACAATTTGATATACTATTTATCAATCTTAATAATAAGTAATGGAATTATTCAAGTATATCAAGTATAGTAAACATAGGCCTTATTTGAAAACTTTGATTTAATTAATGTAATTACTTATTTTAAAAAAAGAAGCATTACTGAATTATTGTTGGCTACATGTGATAGCTATTAATTCCATGACCCCTAGGAATGGCTATTTCCTGTGAACGAAATGTGCAACACGCTTTCACCAAGAAGAATCACTTACGCGTAGGGGTTAAGAAGTATTACACCGAATCAGAAAACTTCTTATTGTACTTCTCAATGTTGCACAAGATTTGATGGATAATCAGAAGAGAATCATATCATTAGTCGATAAGGAATTAGGTACTCAAATTAATTTCCCTAATAAACTTCCCTACCAAAATATTAAGAAACCCCATCTGTCATCAGAGGTCTTTGTTTTCAAATGTGCAATTTGTTCGCCTTCAAAAGTCGATCGATGAGTCCTTCTGTACTTGGGACAAAAGTAACAATCTTTCAACAGGTCCCCCCCCAAAAAAAAAAAAAAAAAAAAAAAAAAAAAGCTACCCTTCTTTATCTATGACTGAAGAACACAACATTAAGAACATACGAAAGAAAACCAACAACATTGACACCCATTACGGGTTTTGACCATTATTCATCATCAAATCTCCGCGGATACCGTACATGCTTATCGTGTTCATGCTAGCCATCACGACAAACGGCATCGTTTTTCACTTATAATCTTTGTCCACAAACTTAATGTACAATTTTTGTTACCAAATTTCTAGCAATTTGTTTAAAAAGAAAAAAGAAAAGAAAGAAAGGGCCATTTGGGGTCATGATTAATGTGGTTCATTAAGGCAAAATTTGTGACAACTGTCATTTTTGCCCCAAAAGTGAAAGGTTGAACTTTTTCTAGAAAGTTTGAAAGGCTGTCTTATTTTCATCGCACATTCAAAAGATTGAGCTTCTTCTTAGGATTAGTCAAGGTTGTGTCATTTTGGTTCCAGATGCAAAAGGTTGTGCTTTTTTTCATTCGGCTGAATACTCACTAGTATCTAAGGAGTATGAATGTGTTTCGGTCATGCTTTCATTGTCATTCATTTTTGGTTAATTTTGTACGTTGTCCTAGTGCTCTTATCCATCCTTCGCCCTTCGCATGGGTTTTTCATCAAAGTTGATTGTATTTTAGACAATTTATATATATATATATATATATATATATATATATAAAGATAACAATAGATATCTAATTAGATTTAGGAATAAAAGAAGATCACGTATCAGTATTATGAAAGACACTTTCGCTTTGACTATTGGTAGTACGACGAATGAAGGAGGACAATGAACCCAGTACAAATACTGAAATAATTACATCAACCAATGTACCTTTTAATTTGTAAAAATTAGTTTTACCATTGAGTGAAACCAAATGATGGATTTAAAGTAACAGTACCAAAACTATGATTAATTTCACAAATATTATACAATCACAAATTTAATTGGTACAAAATAGACTTTCAAAGTATTTAGGTAAAATGAGATCATAATGCCATAACTTTGGATGGGGCTCAGTATGTGATTATAACTTTTCAAGTCCGACGACACATTTTCGACAATTAATCCTACAAAGAATCAGAAACAATTAATTCTCTACTTCTCTTTCGCTCTCTGTGTCTCATTTAATCTCTCTCTCTCTCTCGCCATTCTCGATAAAGAAGGGCTCGGCATCCCTGATGACACCTCCGAGTCTTCTCTTTCGCTCTCTCTGTCTCATTTAATCTCTCTCTCTCTCTCTCTCTCTCTCTCTCTCTCGCCATTCTCGATAAAGAAGCTCAAGCTCGAGGGCTCGGCATCTCTGATGACACCTCCGAGTCTTCTCCTTGTGGCACTCGCCACTGGCGATTTATTTGTGAGGAGGACGAGCGAACCTCAGATTGAGGTCGTCGACGTCGAATCTACTGTTAGGGCACTCGTAGGACTTCCTTGGAGAGACTTACTACGAGAGAAATAAGCTATTCGCCAATAATGGTACCTATGGTATGCTTTTCTCGAGTATTAATCTCTTGGACTTATGATGAGGAAGAAACAAAACATTTCTCTTTTTAATGGTCATAGCATTAAATATGCTAGTGTTATATGTATCTACATATACGCATGTTCATATACTAGTAATAATATGTTTGGTGAGTTCTAAATCAGTCCTTACTTGTGAATTTTGGTGAAAAAAATTAGTTCATAAAATAAATATCCCATTTATTCTCATTTATGGTATGAGCATCGATATATCATGAGAAGTGTGAGCATGGTTGGTTACTCTACATCTAGACATTAGAAGTCGTTATTTATCCTAAGTAGTTATGGTTTACAAAATAGCACTAATCAAGTTATTTGTTGCATGTGTCAAATGTAATTAAATCAATTATAGAAATTCATGATCAATTCAATATAAATACCTTGAAGTATCTAATAAATTTGAAAGTGTCTCATTCTTAGAGATGACTTCGTCAGTAAACTTGTTTGAGAAAAATATAAAATAAGTTGCAAGACTTGCTAAGAGAAAGCAACCTCCAACTTTCTAAACACGCCAATGAAATGACAGGAAAGCAAACAATACTAGAAGGTACTCTGCTCACTAGAGCAAGCCCTAAGTGGACGACCAACATTAACTCAATAGTAGAACGCGGACTAAGAGAACAAAAGAAGAGAAACAAGTACCTTGTTTTTCTTAAGCACTTCTAGGACTTCCTCGGAGTCCCATAACCTACTTTGGCACCAAAGCTTTTGCTGGCTCCCTTTGCGAACAATCTCCCTACCAAGATCTCTCAATTGGTCATGCATTATGAGCTCATGATCATCTCCAACTTTTATTAATGACAACAATCTCAATATTTCAATTCCCTCCTCTGGGAAAAATCCACAGGCATCCCACATGTAGGATGCGATTCTTCCATTGGTCCCAATTAACAAACAAGCAATATCCAAAAATATTTGTTTTTGCTGATTATCTAATGCCTCATAACTTATCTTTAACTTGTCTTGCACTTCCTCATGAGGGACCACTCTTAACTTGTGTATAGTACCTCTCCACAAGCTTGGCCGTTTTCCGCGTAAAAATGAACCTAAAACCTCAAGACATAAGGGAAGCCCTCCGGACATGGATACAACAACATGAGCGAGGCCCTCAAATTCACTTGGAGGAGAGTCCCTTCGAAATGCATGTCTACTAAATAGAATCAAAGATTGATTCTCATCCATTTCCCCATGTTCATAGTTGTAGTCTACCCTAGCATTGTCAAGAATGAGCTTATTTCTAGTGGTAATAAGGATCCTACTTCCTGAAGAAAACCAATTACGATTTCCAGCCAAAGCCTTCAACTGATCATCATTATCCACATCATCAAGAACAATTATGACTTTCTTCCTTGTAAACTTGGATGACAGGAAGTTAATCCCTTCACTCATACTGTGAACTTGAACGCTTGTACTGAATATATCAGCGATTAATTGATTCTGCAAGTTTTCAAGGCCCTTGTACTGACATGAATCTTTAATATCTGAAATGAAGCTATGAAACTTAAATTGATCAAGGAGTTGGTCGAAAATAGTTTTAGCAAGAGTCGTCTTACCAATGCCTCCCATTCCATGGATGCCAATAAATAGGGTACCGCTAGAATTATTATCTATGAATTTCATAACCTTCTCAACATGACTATCAAGTCCAACCAAAATCTCACGAGTACCCAACTCAAACTCTTTCTTCAGCTCGCTCAACACTTTCTGGACAACCGAGTTCGCCAATTGTCCTTCATCCCTATCAAACATAACAAGAATTCAAATACATGGCAACAGTAATTTTATATTGTTTATCTAAAGAGAACACACTAATAAATTAATTTGGGGATAAATTGAAAAAATTTAGGAATTAATTTTGTCTCACTTGCATATATTATTTTATATTTTCAGACTAAAGTGGGAAATGTTAGTGATCGCTAAACATGGCATGCCCCATTTCATTATTACTTTGACTTGGTTTATTGAACCATTAGAAGCTTGAGGGTATCGCTAATGAATCTTGAATCTTGTATATGTTATGGATTTGAATCAAATTTCAACCTTGGTGTTTGTTAAAGATATTAAGGATGTTGTCGACATCACTTTAAAACCTTTATAGAGGATTTGAATCAGCAAAATTCCAATAAGCCGCCCCTGTATGAGAATTCAGCCATCACTTAATAAACATGTCATAACTTTTTCCAGGAAGAGGAATTCAGGTCCTGCAATGCCAATCCAGAATGTTGTTCAAAGTGCTATATTATGAACTAATTGAATATAATTAAGGGAATTTCTCCTTATTTGCTGAATTCTACACGCTTGCAACTTTCTACTCATTCTTTAAATCTACCATCATTTCTAGGTTTGTGTTCTTATTAGTTTTCATTGCGTCAAGGGATGATAATAGGTCGTACCATATTTACCTTTTGAGTATCCAAGTCCTATGATTTTAATTAATCTAACATGATTTTATTAGGAAGAAGAAGAATCATTCCCCTCCTTCCTTCAAAAAAAAAAAAAAAAAAAAAAAGAACATTGCTTCGATTTATGCAGGTGTAGAGATGGAAATTATGCGTTAAAGATAGGAAAATGCATTAAGAATTATTTAAACAAACGTACAATAAAGAAATTTTTTTCCTTTTTTATATTTACTGTCATCATATAACCAATGAATTATTTCTTTCGCAAAAAGATTAGTAGCAACTAATTAACTACAATAATGATTTAATAAATATAACTTGAGAAGATAAGGATTTATGGCTTTGACAGTCAAAATGCACGGTATATGATATTATGAGCCTTAAATAGGAACCACCAATAAGTTGTACTATTAATCTCCAACAAAAGAGTAATTAGAAAAGTTTGTGATGCAGACTAATGTAGCTTATACTATAAAGATTAAAAAAATAAAAAAAGGCAAAATGTCCGAAAATCTTTGGATATGAGAGTAAAAATCATTTAAAAATCTTATCTTACTCAAGCGAATGGGATCTTAACAATAACATCTATGTTTATATTGGCTAATACCATTAAAGTAGAAAACTTCAAAAAGATCAACTTAAGAACGCATGCACCACGATATCCTACTGCTTTTTAAAAAAAATTAAAAATAAAAAGACAAAAAGAAAGAAATTGAAGCAGGCAGGAATCAGAACGACCCGTATATACCGACACAACTCAAGAGAGTAGTGAATGTTTTGGTAAAAAAATGGAGTACCTTTTAGATTCCAATCCTTTCAAGGAACCGACTTCATTGAGTGCTTGCTTCCATTGCTCCAAAATCATCTTGTCAAAAAGCCTTTCACATGTACGAAATGCATCCCCAAAACTCCCCATTAGATGTTGCACATGAGTTGGTTCCACTTTATAGAATATAGGCAATATTATATGCCCCATGTTGTTCTTGCAGTTTAACATTTGAACCAGTTCAACAAGGCACCATTTGCTTGAACCATAGTTCTCAGAGAGAATGGGAATCAGGATCTTACTGTTCCTGATGGCTGCCAAATGATCTAGGTCCATCTCCTCGCCCTGGCGGAGCTCGTTATCATCTCTAAATACACTAATTCCAGCATCAATGAGCTCATTGTAGAGGTGATTGGCGAAGCCTTCTCGAATGTCTAGGCCTCTAAAATTCAAGAAGACGTCGTAGCGGTTTTCAGCCAACGAACTAGATGCAACGTTATTAGTTTTTGTCGATATGGTTGACGAACTAGATGCACTGGAATTTGCAGCTGACAAACTAGGTGCACTTGATTTAATTTCTGTCGGTGCGGTCGACAAACTGGATGCACCGGAATTTACTTCTGGCAACGGAATTGATGAACCAGATGCGCCGGCATCAGCATCTTCTACATTTCTACGCACACTTGGTCTCTTCTTATTGAGAAATTTAAAAGCCAGCACGGAGAGAAGGACTGGTGCCACGAGCACGGCGAAAGAATGCCCAAAAATGGGATGATGCATTTCTTCTTTGCTCTGACTCTGCAAGTTTTCCTTTCAAGTCTGACGGAGTAGAAAACCAAAAATGCCTCTTGGGAAATACGAAACGCCTTCTTGTTGCCCACGAAGTGGATATCCTCTAGCCTTCTATTGTATTTTTAGTGTTTCTTGGACAAACAAAAAGAGAAACCCATGGCATTACATTAGACCCATATTCAGTTTTGTCTATATTTGCTGAAAAAGCCAAAACAGCTATATCGGTAGCCAACACTAGCAAATGGTGCACACGCATTGAGTTTATGCAAAAAATTAAAATTTTGAAACACTAAGCAAAATTATTCTAATATCGAACATTTGAATTAATAGATAATGGAAATATTTTTTTGGTTAAATACAGTGTTTACCAAGGAATATGCATATCTCGAGATTGGGAATCTTTTAAGTAAGATTATTTTTTAATATAAAAAAGAGAAAAAGTCACCAAAAACCCCAAATTTTGCCCAAAGTGACAAATTTATCCCAAACTTTTTTTTATGACATGAAAAACCCTGAAGCTTGCTAACCGTGACACATTTACCCCAAACTTTTATTTGTGACACAAAAACCCTGAACTTTCATTTGTGTGACACATTTATCCCAAATCATAGGGCCATTTTGATCTTTTTACTTTTTTAAAAACTTTTTTACTTTTTATATTTTTTTTTATTTGTTTTTCTTTGTTTTTCTTCCCCGCCGATGTCGGGCGAGGGCTCCGCCATGGCCGGTGGAGGGAAGAGAGAAGAAAAAAAATTAAAAATAAAAGAAAAATAAAAAACAGAAAAAAATAAGACGAAAATGCCCTTAATGGGGTAAATGTGTCACAGTTTGCAAAGTTTAGGGTTTTTTATGTCACAAAAAAAAGTTTGGGGTAAATTTGTCACTTTGGGCAAAGTTTGAGGTTTTTGGTTGCTTTTTCCCTAAAAAAAATCACATAGTAGGTGACAGATTACATATATGTAATTATTAACTTACGCTTTTGATCATGGATTCAATATCAGTAAAATAAGATGATTAATGATATTTTAGGAGGAAGAAAGATTGAGATCCCTAAAAGTAGGAGGTTCTCTTTACCTTATATATTGATATAGACTGCATTCTCAAAAGGCATATATTAACTATACATTGACTAAATAATTGACAAGGTGTTACCTTAATTTAAAAGAGTGGACATCGATAGACGCATGCTGTTCCACGTAAAAGTTGAATACAGTACAGCGGTAGCTGGTGCTTCTGCGTGTGAAAGGAGTGTAGATGTTGGAGGAGCACCAGAATTGGACCAATTATTCAAACTGGTCAAGCTAGATATAAATTGGTACTTACATTGACCGGGAACGGTAACCACGCGTTTATAGTCGTTGCGTTCGCGCGGGGGAAGTCTCAATGCACATGAGAACCCCGGGTGACGCCTGCCCAGGAAGAAGAAGACAATTTGTGAGGAAACTTCGTTGCAGTTGCAGAGGCAATGAAAAGAAATATTACCAAAAACAAAACACGAGTGCTGTCTTGGAACACGTCGGACAAGTGGCCACTATAGATAAATACGGACAAGCGTCAGGACAGTGATGACAGCAACATTTCATTGGACGCTTCCCAAGACGATTTAATCCAAAAGAAACAACTAAAAATGCACATCCTTTTTGATTGAATTGAAAAAAGAAACCATACGGCGCTAGCAATTATATAAAAGGCGGGGTTAAGTAAAATCTATAAGGTGAGACAGTGAAAGCACACTATTTTACAATTTCTCACTCAAAATCCATAGAAAATATTAAAATCGCGGTACTTAAATGCTACGGGCAACCCAAAAAAAAAAAGGATGATGATGATGAATTATTGCTGTGTTTGGACAAAATGATAATCTAGAAAAGTGCAAGTTCACGTGGTATAAACTTACGAGACGCTTGCGTGTACGAACTTCCTAAAGAAATGCACTTTTACTCCTCATGTTCGTACGCATGTTCAATTTTACTCCTTATATTTTGCATTTCTTTTTGCTTCCCTTTTCAGTAGTAATTGAATAAGCGAACTGATTTAGGCTGGCCAATTTCTCATATGTATCGTGTCAGCATCTTCCTAAACAATGTTCAACTCATCGACAAATAACAAATTAGAGTAATTAGAGTAATTAAACGTACGGTATGGGCATAGAAAGAATTTCCCACAAATGGCGTTATTCCCTCTCGATGTGGTGATTAGGGAGAAAGTGGATAGCTCAATTCCTCAAATCAAAAGTGAATAAGACAAGTCTTGATTAAGTATTAAATAATTGACTAATCAGTACTAAGCACGTAATTGCAAGTGTCGTAATATGAAAAGATAAGATATTAAAAGAGATGCACTTTCATGTTGATCTGACGGGAACCACGTCTTCGGGATATACGGAAACTCCCTCAAACAAATCCAACAATAGGGAAAACGTGCGTATTGGGTAAAAGCGGTGACATTAGTCGTTGTCCGCTTCTGGACCTTGCCCTCAAGTCAAGCGATGCTTGTGCGGGGATGAAAAGCAAATAGTACCGTGACAACTGCATCGCGTTAACTACGCTTTCAAGTGCATAAAAGAGGGAATCCGAGGGGCTTCACCTGTTTTTCCGCTCCCTCTTTCGGTGGCTGGGTCCCGCCATTATTTTCCTTGCTTAACTGGAGGCCACCGCTCATCTTTTTGGGCTTTTCGTAATTAGACCAGATCCCTTTCCAGTTCTTATATCGAACGAGTGGCTGGGTCCTACCCTTTTTCTTTCCCCTTCTCTCTACTTAATTGAGAAATTAACAATTGATTCTTCTTCTTTTTTTTGGGCAGATGTCCACTTATAGATTTCATTTAGTCGAATTTATCGATATTATTACGTCTTGATCAAGCCAGAGCCAAATCGACGAATCAGAATTTCCAACTTTATCTAACAAAAGTTTTTGCATGGTTTAGTTTAACGTTTTCAATCTCCTTTAAAACATCTATAATATGTAACGTGCGTTTCTTCAAATATTTATAGAAATTAATAACTAGGGCGAATGTGTGCGGTCTTAGTTCACTTAGATTAAAATAACTTTACATAATGTTACTTAAACATATATGCAGGTGATTCTCATTACATAACAAAGTAATTTTTTCAGTTAATATTGGTTAAACCCTATGAGATTTTATGGGATCACTACCCATTGTTCTAAAAACCTAAACTACTAAATGAAGGCATGGTTTGATATTCAAATACTCTATCACTCTCGTTCACGCTTAGTATAGTGTTTTTACCTAGTATTAAGCGGCCAACTCTGATGCTATGTGAGATTTTGTAATATCACTACCAATAGTTCCAAAAATTTAAATTATCAAATAAAAGCGTGATTTAATTTTTAAATATTCTATCACCTTGGTCAAAATAAGTGTCCCCCATGAAGATTAATCTGAACTTGTTGATACTGGGCAAGGAAGGAACAACATGGAGGGAGTGCATGTATGGTGTAAGAATTAAAGAGTAAGAATTAAAGAGGAAAAAAAAATCTTGCGAAATCCGAACGTGTATGAAAATTTCCTTAAAATCATTTAACTCATAAATCCATAAATCTTTTAAGACATACAATTGATTGCGACGCAAAAATTTAAGATTGAAGTTGTAATCACAATGACTCGATTAGTGGATAAAAAGTCTCTTAGGAAGTATTGGATTCCTTGAATTGAGATCAAATTTATTTTCCAGTAGTTTTAGCTCTGATTATACTCTATAGGACTTCTGTTTTACTAATCGAGAGACCAACAGTGCAGATTTTTCAAATAAGTCTTATTCCATTTAAATTGGAACTGAGCTTTCTTCGCCAGCTTCAAAGCTTCAGGAAGAGAAGAATATAGATAGGGACCAAGACCACCACCTTTTAGGCATAAAGGCAGGCCCAACCATCAGAACATATTTCACGGTGATTGATGGCTTTAGCTTCGATTATACTCCACAAGAATTTTGTTTTATTAACTGAAAGCCCAAAAGTCTCGTGCAGAGTTTTTAAATCCAACTTCTTCTATTTTAATTGAAATTGAGCTTCCTTCATTAGCTCAAAAGCTCCGGGAAGAAGAGAAAGATCCATTACCTAACTTTACTCTCATAATCAAAATGAAAGCCTTTTCGTATAAACACAAGCCCCCCATCAATACCTTTTTTCCTTTACCACAAGATACTAAAGTATTGGGAAAAAAAAAAATGCGCACCACGCGCGCCATATGCATCTTATCAAGGAATTTGAATAGCTCTTGATTTCGCAGTTAGTTATAGCTAGTAGCAACCTCTGAGTCACAACTTCGAATTCCACGTCTAGAAAGGGTTGCCATCAGCTTTTTCTATCTCCCCTGTTCATCTTCAATATCTATTGGTGCATAGAGTGGCCCCTAAAAAGAAAAACTATGCCCTCCATCTCTGCCCGTTAGATATCAGTTTGATACATCTTACTCATTAAAGAGAAATTATCGGTCAAGTGTATAATGAATATTTCGAGCGAGGACACCAAATTCAAGTTTTTGGCTTCACGTTAGCTTAAACAAATTACGTTTAGGACTTCAATAGAACTTTTTCCAACCATAGAAATTTAAAAATTTTAATTTCACAACATCAACTATATCGATTTTATCTTTATATTTTGAGATAAATAATGCTGAATTTACTTCAATTTGATAATATGATATTGAGTTAGGCTTCCAATTTTTCTATATTTCATAGGATGAGTAGTAGTGGTAAGGATTTTTCTATGATTAGGGGGATCGGTTCTTGGTCTGATCCAGTCCCACCCCGGAATCAGGAACGAGACCAGAAGCTTTGTGAAAATATCGCAAACCCAATAGAAGTTAAAGCCAAGGAAAAGAAGAAAGGCATCCGGTCCTTGAAAATGTTGACATTTAAGAACAAAGAAGAGATGCAATGCTCGACGATTTCTCAAAAAAGAAGAAGACCCACAACACAATCAGTCTAAAAAGAAAGAAACGACGAGATGTCGAGAGGCATGGGGGTAACCTTGAAGCGACGAAATTCAGCGAGATGTCGAGAGGCGTGAGAGGCACAGCTCTTCCAAGTCGTCTTCTGCCGAGCTGAGAGGCGAGAGGTCGAGTGAGGCGTGAGCTGTGAGAGGCAGAGCTCAGCTGAGAGGTGATTTAGGCGGTTTAGGGTTTCTGAAGGGAAAGAGGAGAGGAGAGGAGAGGGAAAAGAGAGAGGACTCTGAGAGGAAAAAAGGATAGGGAAAGAGGAGAGAGGAGAACGGGACACGTAAAAAGGGAAGGGAAAGAAACTTGCGTGATAAATAAAAAAATAAAAAATTATCAATCTGACGGCAAAGTCTACAACCAGGTGCTAGCGATCGGTTGTAGTAGGCTTTGCCGTAAGGCAGCCAGTCCGCAATAGGCATTTTATCTGCCTTCACTCACTCCAAGTGCTGTATCAACCTATCCAACGGTAGTCAGAGTTGAAATCCTGGCATGATGTCTCGTCTGTTTATCTTCTATGAGCCTTTTTTGGGCCTGTTCAGATCCTTGGGGCACGTGAAAAGAGGAGAGAAAGAAAATTACACGATAAATCATCGATCTGATCCAATTTGGTATATTTAAAATTAAGAATTAAATCGAAAATCATCTATTTCGATCTGATGAAATCAGAATTGAACAGATGCCCTCAAAAATCGCTTAAATAGATCGGTCCGGTTGCTCGCCCTTGCAAATGATCGCAGTCTCGTCACTTCAACGGAAAGAAACATGTGCCAAGTGGGGATTAGAAGGGGTCACTAATCAGGATGGCAATTCTATCTTTATTGGTTTGGTTTATCACCTTATCTAATTGCAACCAATTGGCGATCATAATGGCACCAATAATTCAAACTTGTCAGGCTGCACAATACATTGATTGGGAACAGTGACCCACGCTTATGGTCGTTGTCTTCATGTGGTGGAAATATCAATGCACTAGAGATTAAGGCAATGTGGCAATTTCCATGCAAAATCATTAAAAGGAAAAAAAAAAAAAAAAACAACAACAAAGACAAGTGGCCGAAACAGATGAATACATACAACCTTAGGACAGCGATGACGGCAACATCTCATTCAACGCCTGCCAAGACGTTAAAAACCGAAGAAGGCCAGAAAAATCTCCCGACATTGGTCTCTCTCTCTCTCTCTCTCTCTCTCTGCAACAAAAGCTGCGGGGGCAGATGGCACTAAACGCCGAGACGAGAACGCAATCAAGCCAAGCCCCTCTCTGGCCTGATCACACACCCACAATCATCTCATCGAACACTTAGTCCGGTGGTTGCGCTGTTCATATTTTAATACAAAACTGAAAGTTGGTATTCTCGACTGTCAAGTTGAAAATTCGGGATAGGTTTTTCTTTTATTTTATAGAAAGTGGAAAGTTCAAGCTTCTCTATAAGATTAGGCTAAAGACATCTGAAAAATTTACTTCTTTTTTATTTTTCAAAAATGAGTTTTTTGGGAAGACAATGAGGACAATCCTGATTTTCACGCTTGTGTAATATATATTTAATATATCTATTTATTAACTTGCCAAATATTAAATTATCATATGGCTATATCACTTAATATATCAATTTTAGTATACTTATTAACATTATTGTAAATAAGCTGGACTTGTTTGTCAAACTTCAAATGATGAAAAGGGCGTCCCTACTAAGTAAAAATGCTTATCTTTTTAAAAAATAAAAAAAAAGTTAAATCCACATATTTATAGCAATTATAATAAGAAGCACCATTAAGTAAAATGTCCGATGTGTGTAATGGTAAAAGCATGTTATTTTACAAATTCTCATTGAAAATCCAAAAAAATATTTCAAATTGTGGTCTCTAATCATTTCTCAAATGTTGCTGGCCAAGTGGAGATCAAATTGAATTATACCTGCGTTTGGACAAATAATCTAGAAGACTACAAGCTTTACGTGGTGCTTACATGTACAAACTTCTAAAAAGTGTACACTTTTGGTCCTCGTATTCATACCAATGTTCAGTTTTGGTCCTAGTAGTTTGCTTTAGAGAGAAAACTAGGCGAACACTTACTTGTTAAATTGATTAAATTTATTTGACCTTCTAACAATATAAATCCATTTGTAAAATAATCCAAATCAAGCACATATTTATGTGCCCTTTTTTTGGCTAATGAATGAATAAGTGAACTAAACTAGGTGGATCGACTCCTCATATGTTCTGTATGGGCATCCTCCTAAACACTTTCAACACATTGACACCTAACAAATAAGAGTAATTACAATATACGGTATTGGCGTAAAAAAAGTTTCCTACGGGCAATATTATTCACTCTTTATGCGATAATTATTAAAGAGAAGGGATTGTTGAATTCCTCAAATCAAAAGTCTACAAGCCAAGTCTTCGGGATCTGTAGAAACCGTACGAACAAACCCCGTGATGGAGAGCACATGCTTGCCGCGTAAAAGTGGGGGCAGCTTTCCGATAAAGGTAGACAAATGATATAGTGAACATTTATCTTTGATTAAATTATTCTTCTTATGCAAGAGCAAGGACCATGTGTTTAGGATCTACATGATAATGACAACGTTTCAAATTTTCTATTCCTTTATTTTTTATTTTTTAGAATAGAAAAAGAATAAAAATAATTTAATAATATTAGTTAATTTTCTATTCTCCAGTAATAAAAAAAATAACTAAGAAATAAATTCGGAATAGAAATAAGAAATAAAAAAAGTAATTTTTGTTCTAGGAAATAATTTCTAAAAATATGTTTCTTTCTTTTTTTCTTTTATTCTTCTTCTTCCTCTTCTAATCGCCGCTAGAGCCTCACCGCCCACTATCGTCGCTACCCGCCTCCATCGATCATCATCGCCACCGCCGTTCGTCAATTGCCGCCGTCGCCACACCGCCACCCAACAACTTATAAACCACCGACACTCCCGGGAGCCTTCAGTGTGTGTCGGCACTTCGACACACGCCTAACACTCTTCGACACTCAGTCAATATGTGTTGAAAAATTTGATGCCTTGTCAACTCTTCCGACACTCTCCAACACTTGGAGTCCGACTTCCATGACATAATTTCGATACACACGGGGTCAACTTTAAAAATTTTAAATAAATGACGGGTCAAAATATAAATATGTAAAAAAATAAAAATACAAATAAAGGGGAAAAGAAGGAAAAACCTAGTTTTTTTCTTCTCTTCGACTCTCATTTTCTCGTGACACACATTCACCACCTAAATTTGTTTTTTCTTTTCTCTTCGACTCGTTCTAACACATGAATCCATAATGTGGATTATTTGTTTTATTTTTCCTCCAAGTTTTATGAATTATTGGAATGAAGTTGAATTTACTAAATTGAAACAATGAATGATATTAACAAATGAATTAATATTTTTAGTGTAAATTTATTTTAGTCTTTTATTATTATTTATTTATTTGTGAATCTCAATCAAATTAATCAAAACGATAATTTATAATATATATATATATATATACACACACATGTAATATACAACGTATCAAAATTTTATATTTTTTTTAGAAATGTTTCAGTGTGTCGTGTCGTGTCGTGTCGCATCACATCACATGTCATGTGTCAATATCGGTGCTATTGGAAGAAGAAGAGAGGGAAAAAAGAAAAATCTCAAAAAATATTATTCAAAAATTTAAAAAATTCTACATCACAAAAAAAAAAAATTTAGATTGTACCAAATGCATTTTTGTTTTGTTTTTATTCCAGGGATAGAAACTTTGTACAATTACCAAATGTGTTGTTTTACTTAGAAACTGTTTCAAGGAATAGAAATAGAAAAGAACCATTTCTGAAAAGAAATTGTTCCTAGAAACAGAAATGTTATAAAACGCACCCTTAGTCGTCAGCTTCTTCTAGACCTCGACCTCATGTCAATGCATTGCTTGTCTAAGAATAAAGTGCTTTATTAGTATAACCGTATTTGAATTACTGTGAGAATAATAGCTTATTATGAGTCACAAATTCTTAAATGAGTAAACCTCACAGGATCTCGACCTCGTGCCAATGCATTGCGTGTCTAAGAATAAAGTGTTTTATTAGTATAATAGTCTTTGAATTATTGTGAGAACAACGGCTTATTATGAGTCACAAATTCTTAAATGAGTGAATCCCACAATAATTTATAATTATTTGTTATTCATTTTTTATGATCTAGAAGAGATTATTATTCTCATCATAGATTATAAACTATCACTCAATCATTTCTCGAGAATAAATTCAAAATTCCAAGGAAATCCGTAAAAAATAATAATGAAATACATAAAACATGCAATGCCTTGATCCCAAATAGTACCTTAGGAACTATAACGAAACAATTACAAATATATTTGACCCGTCGTGTTAACCCTATCATCACGTGCATATAAAATTTTAAAAAATTCAAATAAGGACATAAGGTTAAATTGTTTTCTCAAAAGGTGGTCTAAAACAATATCTCAAATAAGAGCTTAAAATGAGGGACCTTTTATATTAAAAAACACAAAATATATATATTTTTTATCTCAAATAAGGGCCTAAAATAGGTTTGTTTTCATAAAAAAAAGAAGTCATAAAGTAGATATTATCTTAAATAAACC
Source organism: Eucalyptus marginata (assembly GCA_014182565.1). Taxonomy (NCBI): domain Eukaryota; kingdom Viridiplantae; phylum Streptophyta; class Magnoliopsida; order Myrtales; family Myrtaceae; genus Eucalyptus; species Eucalyptus marginata. The sequence continues at coordinate 39,124,946 of CM024592.1, read as the reverse complement.
TCTAAAGTAGCCAATTTAGTCTCGAACAATGTTTCAAACTACCAACTGACCAATTCTTCGCCAATCGATTAGCTTGCACCTATGACTCACATGCTTAGGCCCCATTTGGTTCAACTTTAGGAAAATGGCTTTGCATTTCCCTAAGTATCTTTGAATGAAGGGGCATTTAGTGAAAACAAGAGTGTTTGGATACTCATTTTGATGTATATATTATAAAACAACTTTGAAGTGAAAAGAAAAAGGGAAAAATAGAGAAAATATAGAGAGGACGAACATGGATAGAGGCTAGGACTAGGCGAGCTTCACCAGCTTCGACCATTGGCAACCAAAGGCAATCATGGGTTGAGGTCGCGTGAACCCGGGCGAGGCAACCCCGGGGTCCCGCGATCCGGCAAGGTGAAGAGGCTTCTTCACCGGCCACCAATCTCATTGATTCTAGGGTTTTTTATTTGGAGGTTTGCAACATCAAAGCTTCACCAGCGCCCTAAGTAGTACCGATATCGACACGCGACACGACACGCCGACACGTTGTTTTTCAAAAACAAAGAATTAGATACGTTATGACACGTTGTATATTAAATATATATTTTTATGATTATTTCAATCAAATTAATTTGAATCAAATTCATAAATAAATAAATAATTTAAAAAGCCTAGAATGAATATACACTAAAAACATTAATCCACCATTTATTACTATCATTCATTGTTTCAATTTGACAAATTCAACTCTATTTTAATAATTCATAAAACTTGGAGAAAAACAAGCAACCCATATTCTGACTGACATGTTAGATATATTAGAAGAGGAGAAAAACTTAAGGGATGAATTGTGTATTATGTGAAGTGGGAGTTAGAAGAGAAAACTAGGTTTTTCTTTTTCTCCATTTATTATTTTTATTATTGTGTTTTATTTTTTCACATATATATTTTGACATCTCATTTATTGAATTTTTAAAATTGATCTCGATATCGGAATCATGTGTTGGAAACTCGTACGTCATAATTCCGACTTGAGTGTCGGAGAGTGTCGAGAAAGTTGACTAGGTGTCGGATTTTCCAACACATGTTGACCAAGTATCGAATAGTGTCCAAGAGTGTCGGACATGTGTCGAAGTGTCCGACATGATACGAAGGTTCTTAAAGAGTGTCGGTGCTTTATAGCCAACGACCAATCCTACAGACCATTCGAGCCCTTTGACCATTCACAACCTAGGTGACAATCACCGAGGACACGCAACATTGAGGTCGCACAACCGTAGTCGAGGGTCGAGGGATGCGGTCAAAGGGCCAGATCTGGGTTGCTTGACCCTCAAACTTAACCTCAATCGAGAGCAGCTCTGGCAAAGATAATAGCTTTGGTGAGCGGCTTAATGACACACATGACCCTCGATCTCAACCTCAATGACAATGACCTTAACTTGGACCTCATCTCAACAACAAATTAACAAGCACAAGGAAAGAAGATGAAAACTAATTTTTTTAGGGCACAAGTGGAACACGCAATTATTAGTGAGAGCAATATTGAAAAGAAAAAAAGTCATTAAACCATCACAATAGCATTCTAAAAATACTAAAAGCCCAAAATAAGTCCTTACATTCTCTGAACTTTCAGCTTTTTCAATACTGCCATTTGACCAATTGGGTTCCAAAGACAATTGCTAAACATCTTACATTTTCCCTAAACCCCTTGAGAAAACTTAACCAAATAGGGTCTTATTTCGATGGCAACATCATGGAGCAAAGAAAGATCGCAAACACATTGAATCGAAGAGGTTATGACATTAGGAGGAAAATTGCCCTCAAAAGAACTTTCAAAAGAATATTACGTTTAAATAGGGTCAAAGTAGGAAATTTTGGACAAAACTGCCTCTGAAATTGCCGCCTTAATGCCAAAATAATAAGCACATAAATCGCATGTGCAAGCTAGCCGACAAAGATATAGCTGGCCGATGAGCTCAAACACTTATTTGAAATAAAATTAGTCATTTTAAGTTCTTGTTTGATACAAAGTTTACTCGAACTCTCTTTTAAGGAAACGGTCTCACTTCATGTCTTAATTTAAGATTAAGTTGGTCACTTTAGATCATTACTTGAAATAAGGTTAAATTTAGGCCCTCTTTTGATAAAATAATCCAACTTTAAACTCTTACTTGAGACTAAATTGGTCATGTCAAGTTCTTATTTAAGACAATGCCCACTATAGGCAATCTTTCGGAAAAAAACACAACTTCAATCCCTTATTTGAATTTTTTTCCTAAAAAATTGAATAATTTCTTATTTAACAAGGAGGGTCAATCACTTTGGCCAGACACGATGTGCAATTCTCAATATCTATGCATCTATTTAAAAAAAAAAAGAGGGCCCGAGGAGTTTCACCTGTCTTTCTTCCCCCTCTCTCGGCGGCTAAATCCCACCATCTACTCCTTTGCCCAGCCCGAGGCTGATGCTCCTCTCTATTTCTCCCTTTTGGAAAGCTCACCTTTTTTCATTTTTTTTTTTTTTGGCTTCTCACATTCCTTAACACTTCATTGCAGATTCCACTCTTGATTTAAGACCATTTCTTACGTTTTTTTTCCTTCTTTTTCTTTGGATTAGATTTTATTAAAAAAAATTATCCTTTCCCCTCTCAAATAACTTTTTTTCACCCTAGCCGCATTTTCCACGCCTCTTATATTTCAATGTTTCCTTTGTGTTTGTGTGCTTCTTAACTTATTCTCCATAGCCCACTTGCATAAGAGCTTAACTAATTGTTCTATTCTGAACAAGCACTAATCGTACATTAGAGTAAAAAAAGGTTAGTTTTAATTGCACATTGTTTACTCTATTTTCCCTTAGATTCTCTTCATGATCATAAATTTTTCAACTTCGATTTTCATTGCAAATCTACGAGAGTTAATTAGAGATTGAATATTGTGATTGATCTATGTAATATCAAAACTTACTCATCTTCCATGGAATTATTTTTTGTAGTTTAGTCACTATGGAAAGCAACATTCAAAGGGACCCAAATTGCTTAAATGTATCTCTTGATTATGAAAATGCAAATATAGAAGAGCAATCAATCATGCCAAACAGTTCATTTGAAACTTTACTAGGTAATATTCTAACGCAATAAGATCTTTTGAATAGTGTGTGAAGGCATCTTCTTGCTCAAGGTTATATTATCTCTATTAAAAGGTCAAACTGGGACAAATATATTCTTCTTGGTTGCAATAGGGAAGGTAATTATCTTGATTGATGTGATATTTCTATTGCATATCAGATAAGAATGACTAGATCTCATTTGATTAGCCATCATTTTGAAGTTTGTCACTACAAAAAGAAGAACGGATCATGCTCGCTCAAAATATTGAATGCATCACACAATTCTAATCCTTTGAGTGATATGTCCAGACATCCTACTTGCAACAACTTTTCTGAAATTAAAGCTCTACAAGTGAACAGATGGATAGCCGGATCCCTGGAGTACTAAAACTTGGCACGGGAGGACACTTAAGTGCCAAAAGTTAGGAAATGTATACTTAAGTGCTAAAATTGGAACAAAACGGATTGGTTAAGTGCCAACAACGAGAAAATCCGGCTAAAATGTTGACATGACGCTTTTCCAACGAAATAAGTGCAAGTGCGAAACGACATCGTTTGGCACGCTAACGTGGCTAAATAAGCTAAAAATGACGTCGTTTTGCATGCTGATGTAGCTAAATGAGCAAAAATTGACGTCGTTTTGAATCTTCTTTATTGACTCAGCTTTCCACAAGAATTATATTAATAAAAAAAATTGCTACGAAGGATTTTCAGCAGACTTGACACTCAGGTATCCCAATTTTATTTTTAAAAAAAATGAAACTTAAGTACACATTTCGTAACTTTTGGCACTTAAGTGTCCTACTGTACCAAGTTTTGGCACTTACATTATTCTTTTGCTTGAAAAGATGTCTAAAGTCGGTATACCTCCTCACCAAATTTTCTTTTCCTTGAGATGAAGTAATTCCAATGTTCAAGCTATTGTAAAACTGTTTACAACATGAAAAAGAAATTCTGCCATGAATATTTGAATGAGCATACTATGGTCCAAGCTTCATTGGTTGAGCTTAGTGTAGTTGGAGTCATCTACAATTTTAAACATGACGTGGAGATGTCCAAGCTTTATGCATTTATTTTGGGGATAAGTGTTGCAGAAGTCCTAAAATTTGTCATGAAAATGCGATTGGGTCCTAAAACTTGCAAAAAGTGCAATTAAGTCCTAAAACTTGTCAAAATGTTTCAATCGAGTCATAAAATCGACGCCGTCTAATTTCCTAACGGGAAAAGCTTACGTGGCGCGGGTGTGGCTTTTTTTAATTGTTTCATAAGAAGAAAGAGAAAGATTTCGGCTACAAAAGCTCGCCGTGTCATAAGAAGAAAGAGAATGACTCCGGGCTAGAGAAGCTCGCCCTGTCATAAGAAGAAAGAGAAAGACTCCGGGCTACAAAAGCACGCCGTATCATAAGAAGAAAAAGAGAAATGAAGTCTCACCGTAAAACAACGAGTTTTGACCAGATTGAAAATACATTATTTGAGGAAAATCAATGAACCTTTGTAGATGACATGGTTTAAGGCTGACCACGAACCTTTGGAGATGACATGGTTTAAGGCTGACCACGAACCTTTAGAGATGACATGGTTTAAGACTAACCATGAACCTTGACCATGAACCTTGTAGATGACATGGTTTGAGGCTGACCATGAACCTTTGGTTTTTAGGGAAGCACCCGCTAACCCCTTGAAAACTGCATAGCTTTACTGAGGAATCCTGTCGAACTCAACTTGAGCAAATGTAATTAGGGACGTCATCAAGAGACGTATTGGTAATGTTGTAGCATTAATTAAACAAGCTAATCAAGCTAAGTCCGATTGCTTTAAAAAACATTTGATGTCAATTAGCATCATGTGGCGCAGAACTGTCATCTTGCTTGAGGATGTATCATTAATCATCAAATTCTCTAGGAGTCAAGTTCTTATTAGAACGGCTACAACTCGTGACAAAGGCTTATTAATTATGCCAAACTAGAGCTTCTTAGTCAGAAAGGGTTTTTCACATACTCTCGATAAAATGGCTGCTTGATCCCATCCATTCATGTGGGAGATAACTGGTTGTTGAGGATATCTCACATAACCTATGTCGAAGGCTTTCGAAAACATTTGCAATGAGCACAATTTGATTTATCAAAAAGGTCTTTTGAAAGGACTGCAATATAGACTTGGTTAGGGCTTACACAAAGGGATTATTGCTTTGAGGCCAATAAAGGAACATTTGTCACTATCTTCATCGGGTTTACAAGTCAAGAACTTGGAAGATAAGACAAGATAGAATTACTTTCACTTCTTCAAGCGGTAGCTTCTTTGCGGCATTCTCATTTTCATTCAAATCATCCCAATTAGAAAAGACTTCGGAAGAGGGAGACTTCGGAAGAGGGTTGTAATGTTGGCTCGAGAGAGACTCAAAATGCTTAAAATTTTCAAGAGTTTTTAAGAGTCAATGATCATCATGGCATCGTGACTAAGTCACTCGATCCTTCAAAATCATTTGGCTTTTAAAACAGGCACATCTCGAAAGTCCATTGACTAATCATTTCTGCATGGGAGCTTTGCTCCTTTCTCTAATTTCTTTTGCACTTACGATGATTTTTTATGCAGGCACTTGGACTTTGATAAGTTTTCTTTCACATAAGATGCAACCTTTTGGCTATTTTTCTTGACGGGCATTGCCCTTGCTTTTACCAAGCATATTACTTTTTCATGCCTCCAAATTTTGTTGAACTTTTTGCTATTTGAACTTTTAGAGCTCTTATGACTTTCGAGATGCTTTTCACGTTTTCTCGTAAATGTCAATTGTATTTGGTCAATTCTTATGCCATGCCCCAGTGAAGGGAGATGATCACGGCTCGTGATTCAAAAATGAACAATCAGGCCCAAATTGGTTAAAGCAACGGGTATCAGTGTTTGGGTAGAGAAGGAAATGCTCTTCTTCACCTTGGGATGAGTCAAGCTCTGATGAGAATTCCTCTGAAGCTATCACCAGAAGATTGATGCAAGTGAAAGTAATATAATTTTTCTCAATCTTTCGCTCTACAACACGATCGTAACCTCCTATGCTGCCCCAATGTAGGGTCATTCTCGATAGGGGTACTTTGAAGGATCATCTTTATTCAGCCCAAAGGGGTAGCAAGAAATTAGTGCAATGCTTGGGATTGATGAAGGAAACGCCGTTATCATTTCGATCTTTGCGCTTAATGCGAATGAATCCTTCATCCTAAGAGAATGTCGTTTTTCACTCAACTCTCAAAAGTGTTTGAATGACGTATTTTGAAATGACTTGCCTTTCTTCATCCTAAGCACTTCTTGTTTGGCATGGTTAACATCTCCATTTCACTCTAGCTGAGATCATCTGAGTAGATCAATCTCCATAGAGAAATTTGATTTATAACCCACAAAACGAGAAAATAATTTTGAGATAAAAAGGATGCTCAAAAAGTTTGTAGAAAGTTTTTTTTTTTTTTTTTTGCTTTTCTCAATTATTCATTTTTATGATTGTCTCTAGGAAAGCGCCAAAGGTTCTTTTTGTAATGGAAATTCTCCATTTTTTTTTCATTTAATTTTGAGAAGAATGGTACTTACCCGCGGCATGGTGACTCGATAATCCTGTAAAGAATATGAAAGAATATGTTAGTGCAAAAATCTTTGGGGATTGAAATATTGGAAACAATACATTATTACCCTTCATTTGCTTTCATCCTTTGGGTGCTAATATTTCTTGGATTCACCCTCGTGGATATTTGGTAACTCAACAATACCCTTCACTTGCATTCGCCTTTAAATGTTTGATGTTTTCTCCTTATTTCCACATTTGAGGATATTGTTCTTTAGATGCTTTGCCCATTTATTGCCTGATTCCTTGGTGGAAGGCACTGCTTCTACGGTCAAGGTGCAACATTTTCCCCCATTTATCACCCTGTGATAAGAGGAGATGAAACGAGTTATTTCCATACTTAATCAGGTTCAATTGAGGAACAATACATTATTTCTTGATGAATTTGACAATGTTGTCCCAACACACTTCATTGGTAGGGGAATGAGAGATTTTTCTCTAAATCAAATGTTGCTCTCCCACTCTTTATTTAACAAACCTTTGTTCTATTCGAGTCTGTCCTGTACCAAAGAAAATGATATGTCATTTTTTATGCTAAAGAGAATCAAGTTTACGAACGAAATACATTATTTTCCAAAGTCGGGTGATCAACATTCCAAGGTATCCCTTATGGAGGAAGGGATAATATTGCCCATCTGTTTCATTTGAATCCTTCTTTGTTTAAGATGAACATGACTTAATAATGCTCCATCGCGTTTGTTGGAACGTTACAAAACTTGGTACTCTTGATATCTCCTTGACAATGAAAAGAAAGTCATGTCAGAAACAGTATCATAAATGGATAATTAGAATCGATACGGTTTACTCTTCCTTCGAATTCGCCTTTTTGGATGCTTGGCAACTCCCTTCATTTGTCTCATCATGCAAAGTGAACGAGATCGATGGGCTATCTTGGCACCTAAGGCATATCCAAATAAAGAAACTTCCCAGAATGGAATTCAACTTCGCCTCTATGGAAGATTGGCGTCAAAGAAGCCTCGACACATGCTTGCTCCTCGAGTTCCATGAACCTATACTTTTATCTTTTAGAAGGGGCAATTGTCGATCTCAAATAAATTCCTCATTCTACCTGAGAAAGCGACCACGCGAAGAGAGAGCCTTAAGCAAAGCTTTCTCAAAATTCATTTTCAAAACATTTTGAAGGTAGACGTAAAGGTTCGCTTGAAACACTTCTGAGTTTGTTTTTTTAAAAGGATGATTTTCATGAAATTGAATTCCATCATTAAAAATGTGAGTTACATGATCTACAAAAGTATCAATTGGATTCGCAATCCAAGCCCAAAATGGAAACCATGATTCTTAACAAGAATAAAAACAATGATAAAATACAAGAAACTCTTGCATAGATAAGAGTAAAAATCAACTATTGTCTTAGCTCTAGAATTCACTTATCTATGTGGTCGAACACGAGAATGTCAAGGAGCATCACGCATAACCTGCAAAAAGACGACAATGTCAGTATGTGAATGAGAAAATGATCTCTCAATGAGGTCACTTCTTACAACAAAATCGAGGCGACGGTACATGCCCCATAGTCCTTATTACGGGGTTTTAGTATTTTGCCAAGATTTTATCATAAGAGAAGACATCATTAAAAAAAAAAAAAAAAAAAAATCGATCCGCGGTCATCAATTGAACGTCCATTCTTAAAAAGTTTCATATGCAAAATTAGCATTGATTTCTCAAAGATTGATTTATGATTTTACTCTTGCAAAAATGAAGTGACTTTTGTTTTAAGAAATCTATACATAAAATATTATATGAATTTCAATCCCAAAAGGAGAGAATTTGATTAAAAATGCAGTTTCAATTTTTGTGCCCCAATACATAATCACAATTTGAAAGTTTTTCTAAACAAAAAGTGGTTTTGAGCCCATAATTGAAAATTTAGACAAAGTCATATGTTCAGTGGGGCTAGATCAAATGGGCTTGAAATTTATATTCAAGGTTCATTATCGGGAGTGCTTGCCAATTGTTTTATTGTAACCCAACAACCGAGGACATTCGACCGGTCTCCGCAAATTTCTAAATGAAAATTCAATTAAAAGAAAGTGAATAAAAAGAAGAATGATACTTACAGTGGGGGACGACTTTTCTCTCTTCTTCTTCTTTTTTTTTTTTTTTAAATTACATAGACATGCACGTGGGATGTGGTTCGATTTCTACTCTATATGGCTCAAAATGGAGCCATAGGATTACCGGACTGAACCAATAAGATCGCGGCTAGGTCGTGTTTCCCATGACTCCGGCTTCATCAAAGAACCGACCCGTGTCGCATGGTTGCAAATCAAGGTGGGGACCTTTGATATCGAGAAAGAAATTTCGGAGTTGAGATGGGCGACTCGTACTACATGTCTGTAGTCAGAGTGTTATCCACCTCAACACCATCCTATGTGGCCTAGGTCCGGCAGCAGGTAGTGTGTCATGTTGTAGTGCATTGCAGGATACGCAGGCATGACAATTCATAAGCAAGTGACACTTCAAAAATTCAACACATAAACATTTATTCCCAACTCCACACCTGCAAGATAAGGGGTTAACAATCACTCCTCCCCTTTTAACTTCTAAATGCAAAAATATTTAACACTCACGTTAGGGACATACACGGTATCCTTGCTACCAAACAAAAATTATTTTTGAACAAGATAAATTTAAGCCTAAGTCCTCTAAGGTTTAAACCAAATCCCTAGTGGAGTCGCCAAGCTGTCGTGACCTACCTCTCGGGGGAGGGAAGAGGTATAGGGGTATTGCCTAAAGGTCGGGCCTAAGGCCCATGATTAGGCACGGGCTCTCCCAAGCCCATACCTCGCGCGACATTGAGGTATTTCTTAACAATTTCGCAATAAGGAGTCGCCACTAGCATATTAAGGTCGGCTAGGAACTAATTGAGGTATGGGAGTGTACCTCACTTCCTACGCAACTAGAGAATCTAGGATCAGTGACTTAATTACACTAATTAACCAATTAATGCCCTTTTGGTACCTAATCTTGTTCATTTTTAAAGAACTGATTTTTGTCAGGCAGTTTGAATTGATTTTATACCTATCCATTAATATGTAAGGTGATCATGCGGATACGCAATCATTAAAATAATAATCATAACTACCAAGATCCTAATTGCAGTAAAATTAAGCACATGCAATTAAATATAATTAAGTATGTGAATTAAACATGCGATATAATCAATGTGCATGCAAATAAAGGTCTAATTACACTAAGAAGGCAAGGCATAGCAATCCCTAACCCAACCCTACATTTTTCAATTTTCGAAATTTTTTTAATTTTTTTAATTTTTTTTAATTTTTAAAAATATTATTTTAATATTATAAAATTATAATATATATTAAAAAGGACTCGCGTCAGATCCCCTGGGTTGGGTCCCACCCGATTCGTTGAAAAGACAACCCAAGCCCGGACGGGATCGTGCCGGACGATTCGAGCCCGGACCGAGCTAGGCCGCGCAACCTAGGCCAGCGGAAACCTAGCCGAGTTGGGCCTGATGTGCAAGCCCGTCTGGTCTAATCTTTTTTTTTTTTGAAAAAGGAAGCCCACGTGCTAAACCAGCCCAAACCCAGCCACGATATGCCCGGCCCGGATTGTTCAAAACCCTACTCGGATTCGACCCAACTCCGACCCGGCTTCCTCTTCACGGACCCAAATTCTCGAACCCTTGAGTTTGGCGATCCGCGGTACCGGGGGGGTTGGCTGGAATGTCGCAGGCTAGTGGTTCGATGGCGGCGACGCAGCGGACGACGGCTAGGGCTTCGGGTGGGGAAAGCGGCGGCGACAACTCGTTTGGCGGCTGCTGGCTTCTCGGAAAAAGGGACAGCAGCAAATAGGCTCTAACCTGATACAGCAGCGACGGGAGTGTGCAGTGGTAGGCGATAGCAAAGATGGGCAGCGACGGCATCGAGCCTAGGCGTTGCAGTAGTCGAGGTCGAAGGGCGGCAACTCGGTGAGCAGCGGCAGTTCTACGCGGTTGGGGCTTTTTGACGCTATCGGTTGCCGAGGCGAACTTGCGGACGGCCTTCTCTCCCTTCGTTCTGAGTTTCGACGGCCTCGTGGATCAGCAACATGGCGTCGTCGCTTCGAGCTACTAGGGACGGGCAGGTTGCAGGAATAGTGGTGGTGCGACGAGGAGGCTCAGGCTGCTGGTTGGAGCGGCGGTGGTGCGGCGAGGGGGCTCAGGCTGCAGGTTGTAGGAGCGACGGCACGGCAACAGGTGCGGCTGAGCTGGGCGAAGCTTCGGCTGCTAGCACGGCGGTGCTCATGGCTGCAGGTGCTACACTAGCGTCAAGTTGAGGAGGGGCAGAGCTTAGGCTGCTGGTGTCAGCAGCTGCAGCAGCGAGTGTAGGGGGTTAGCGTTTGGAGCTCCCTTGGAAGGTCGAGGGCGGTGAGCCCGCGCCCCGAGGAGAAGACCCTCCTCTTCTATTTTTTTCTTTTTCTTTTCTTTTTTTTTCTCTCACGTCCCTTCTCTTTACACCCCCTTGCTTTTTGCTTTATGCTCTCTACCCCTTTTCCCTTTGCTTTTTGCTCCTCTTTTGCTTTTTTACAAGCTCCGCGCACGAAGATGGAAAAAGGAGGAAGACAAGCTGGCACAGGCCGGGCTGAAAGGAAGAAGGCTGGGCCGAGCTGCAGCGCGCGAGAGAGAGAGGAAAAGAGGAGGGCCGGGCTAGGCCAAGGCCAGATTCAACTCTACCCGCCCCCTCTTGCGTCCCTTTCTTTTTTTTTTTCTTTTTTTATAATATATTGTTGTTGTTTTTTTTTTCTTCTTTTTTTTAAAAAAAAATAGGTGTCATTAATGACTTCCCATAATAAGGATATCATCCAATAGATAGATAGCATACCTTTTGTCCATCTGAATGAAGCATAGTCATGTCTGGATTGCCTAAATCCTATAACTATAAGTGCAGTGGTGAATGTAGCGTATCAGTGTCGAGATGCATGTTTGAGACTATAAAGATATTTGCGGAGACGACATATCCTAGACGCCCCCTGTCTCCATAAACCTTATGGAAGATCCATATAAATCTCTTCGTCCAGATCACCATGAAGGAAGGCATGATGAACATCCATTTGATGTAACGGTCAGTCGTGAAAAGCAGTAATAGATAAGAAAGATCTAACAGTTACGTCTTTTGCGACGGGCGAAAAAGTCTCATGGTAGTCAAAACATTCTTGTTGTGTGAACAGTTTTGCCACTAACCGAGCCTTGTAACATTCAACGAATCCATCTACTTTGTGTTTAATCTTGTAGACCCACTTGCAGCCGATAGGTTTGCGATGAGGTGGAAATGGCACAATGTCCCATGTCTGATTTTCCATGAGAGCATGTAATTCTACTTCCATAGCTTGTTGCCAATGTGGATCATTGATTACCTCATCATAACAAGAAGGTTCTCACTCCTCTAATATCCGGCTAATACAACACATATGTTTTGACGACAGTCTATAGGAGGAAACTGGATAATGGGTACCTGGTGAATTCAAGGCTACATAGACATAATCTTTAGTCCAGTGGGTGGACGAGTAATGCAACTAGAGCTGGTGGGTCATGCTGAGGCGCAGAAGATGACTTATCAAGAATGATATGTGCTGAGGGAAGTTATGTCGAGGAAGGATAAGAAATCTCTTTTATTAGCATCATTGTATCCTCGATCGAATTATTCGAAGTTGATGTAGCATTAGGAACCTTAGGTAATACCGGATGTGGCTCTGGACCTTATGGAGGAGCAATAATGATTATTGATGGTCTTCAAATAGGTCCGTTTCATGAAGAAATCAATGAGAAGTTATTCTTGTCTCAGAATTTTCAATTGAAGACGCCTCATCATGGAAAGGAAACTTGTCCTCATGGAAAATAATATTCCTGCTTACAAAAATATCACCTTTGGATGGTTCATAAACATCATACCCCTTTTGAAGACTTGGATACCCCATGATTACGCACTAAAGAGCACACCCATCTTATCTTGAGGTCCTACTATCGTGACGTAACATAAGCAATCAAAAACTTTGAGATAATGAAGTTCTGGTTTCTTCCCAAAAAGCAACTCAAAGGGGGTTCGTCCATTGAGAACTCAAGTTGGCATGCGATTGATTAGGTAAGCTATTGTGACCACACAATTTCTTCAACATATTTCAAGAATAGAAGCTTGAAATTTAAGGACACGTGCAACTTCTAACAAATGATGATGTTTACATTCAACTATCTTGTTTTGCTGTGGGGGTGAGTACAAGAACGCTCATGTAGGATTCCATGAGAAGATAATAAGGATCTGCATTCACTATTGAAAAATTCTCTTCCATTATCAATTTGAATTCTTTGGATAGATTTTCCAAATTGATTTTTGGATAAGGAAAGATATATCTTCAAATGAAAGGATACTTGACTCTTGGATTGCATGAGGAAAACCCATGTAGCACGGGAATAATAGTCTACAATCGTGAGGAAAAATTGTGCACCATCATAATGTGATGTATAATATGATCCCCAAACATCGGCATGGATTAATGAGAAAATACTATTGGCACGATTTTTGCCCATCAATCAAAACGTGCTTATTTTGCTATATTTGTTTTAAAAATTCATTATATGTTCGTTCTGTTTCTTTCTACCTCATTCTGGATAGTTAGAATTAGATCATTATGCTATATTTATCTTGATAATCCATTGCACTTTCATTCTACCTCATTCTAGGTAGTTAGAATCTGGTTATTCTACCATATTTGTCTTGATAACCAATTACGTGTTCATTTTGCTTATTTCTATTTGATAGGTAGTTAGAATATAGTCATTTTACCATCTTTGTCTTGATGACTTATTATATATTCATTATACTTTTTTATAGCTCATTGTAGGTAGTTAGAATCTAGTCATTTTGTCATTTTTGTCTTAATGACTTATTACATGTTCGTTTTACTTCTTTCTACCTTATTTTGGATAGTTAAAATTTAGTTATTATGCTATATTTGTCTTGATAATCCATTATATGGTCATTCTGCCTTTTTTGGCCACATTCTAGGTTGTTAGAATATGGTAATTATGTTGTATTTATCTTGATAATCCATTACATGTTCATTTTGCTTCTTTCTGCCTCATTTTGGGTAGTTAGAATCTGGTCGTTCTACCATCTTTGTTTTGATAACTCATTGCATGTTCATTCCACTTCTTTCTACCTCATTTTGGGTAGTTAGAATCTAATCATTTTGCCATCTTTGTCTTGATGATTTATTGCATGTTTATTCTACTTCTTTCTACCTCATTATGGGTAGTTAAAAACTAGCTATACTATCATCTATGTCTTGATGACTTATTGCATGTTTGTTTTGCTTCTTTCTACCTCATTCTGATAGTTAGAATCTGGTCATTATATTGTATTTGTCTTGATAATCCATTACATGTTCATTCTACCTCTATCTGTCTCATTCTGGGTAGTTAGAATTTGCTTATTATGTTGTATTTGCCTTGATAATCTATTACATGTTCATTCTGCCTCATTTTGGATAATTAGACTCTAGTCGTTCTGCCATCTTTGTCTTGATAACCCATTACATATTCGTTATGCTTCTTTCTACCTCATTCTAGGTAGTTAGAATCTAGTTATTATATCATATTTGTCTTGATGACTCATTGCATGTTCGTTCTACTTCTTTCTACCTCATTATGGGTAGTGAGAATCTGGTTATTTTACCATATTTATCTTGATGACTTATTATATTTAGTTCTGCTTCGTCTTATTGGAATTCTACTAGTCATAATCTATTTATTTTACTTATTTCTACTGGAATTTCCTAAGACAAAATCTGTTCATTTATGAGTTTGTTCATTTGCTAAATTTGCCAACTTGTGAATCTGTTTGTTAATAAGTCTGTTTATTGATTCAGACAGATTTTACTAAATTTGAATCTAATTCTCATTGAATCCGCTCATCTATTGACTCTATCCATTGCCAAATCTATCCATTTGTAAGTCTGTTTATTGTTAAATATGTTCTTTTGTTCTATGAGCTTTTATTAAGCCGAAATTCATCCTTTTGATTGTTCAGACTTTATGACCAGAATGTATTTCATTGTTCTAACCCAAAATGTACCCATTCAGACTTTACATTTAAAATGTACTTATTCATTCAGATTCAGACCATATACATTTGATTTACCAGATTTTGATGTCCAAAACCTTCTTGATATCCAGATTCAGAATGTATGCATTTGAATGTCCAGACTTTAATAATCAGAATATGTTTGTGTGTTATTTCATATGTAGCTATTTGACAAACATATTAAATTGAGTTGAGATATATTTGTTATGCTTGTGAGTATGCATATATCATAACTTGAATGAGATTGATGTGATTCCATCACTTGTATAGCGGTAAGTGACGGTGCCTCGTGGTGGAAGTTTGCAAGATGTTGTAGTGGTTGGGATGCCTCGAGAGTCGAGATGCCCTTGTGGTAAAAGTTTGTAGAATGTCTGAGAGTTAAGATGCCCCATGTGTCAAGATGCCCCGGGAGTGTTCGGGAGGATGAAGTATTAATGAATAAGATCATTGGTATGTGTAAAATCAAATCATTGTACGAAATATGATGCACACATGCATGAGTTTAGATGGATGTTCTGTCGGTTGACAATTTCTGTGGTAGATGAACATGAAAGATAAAGTTTGTTTATGTTTGTATCACACTAATTGGATGATTATGCCTTCATTTTGTGTATACCAGGTGAAGTGAGAAAATGATTTTTCTAATTTAAAACTAGAGATTTCATTTATTGGACTTCGGCTCATCCATTTTATTTTTTAAACGTGTAGGGTGGACACCCCTCAACCATTGCACTATGGAGTCCCTATGTATAATGAAGTTTTTTATGAAAGTGTGCTTAAACCAGAGTCTGGAATAATATATACTGAGTGTAGTTATATGATATTAGTTGATGGAGAAGGCTTCACGGAGTGGGTTCCTTTTTGGTTCGTCATTTGGTGCCGGAATCTTAATGGAGAGTTTAGTTGGTTCGTTAAGTAACTTCGATTTGGATGTTGGAGACACAGCAAAAGCAGAAGTTATCAACTAGTGACTCAGTCTGGTCTTTTGCATAGATAGAGTTTTCAAAATATAGTATAGTCTAGAGATAGGTCTCCTTACCCCTACCCAAACTTGTGTCTTTTGCTCGAAATGTAATGAAGTGGTGAACTCATATGTGGTATAAATAAAAGAAGCAAAAACATGTTCATTATAATTGTGAGACTTTAATCGTTAAAAGAATATTCGTAAATATTTGATTTCGCTTTCGCATTCTAAAAGAGATTAATAATATAGGATTTTTCGTGTTAGGTAATGTTCCGAGATGTCACACTGTGACCCATTCTTTGATAAAAAATGAAATTTATATCATTGGTAACAAAATTATGCAATAACTGTTTATTCAAGGAAATACTAGACAAATCAAAATTATGTGGAAAATTGGTCTAAAGATGTAGCCCTTCTGAAGTACTACCCAAGTCCATCAGTTTGCCAATTGAAAGAGCCTGAAAGAAATAATTATTAGAGTTGAAAATAACACAACAAGGATTGTCCTTATAGGCTCTGGAAATAGAAATAAGATTGAAATGGAAATCTAGAATGTAAAGGACATTTCGGAGCGTAACGAGGGGCTAAGATGTACTGCTCTTGTCATAGTGATATATGTGACATTTCCATTTGGAAGGCGAAAGGTGATAGGATAAGGTAGTTGCTTATGAATATGAGAAAAGAAACTTTTGTTGCATATGATGTGGTCACCAACTCCTAAATCAACTATCCATGCATCATTCAGTATCGAGCTCATCAGACAATAAGAAGTACTAGAAAAACTTCCAATTTTGTTAGAGGTATCCAACTTCTTCAAAGCCTTCATGAGCTGTTGGTGTTGGTCATGAGTAATTGACTAATGAATTTTATCAGCATATTGGCTAGTAACATAATAAGCAACTGCAAATTCCTTTCCCTTTTTGTCTTTATCACCATGTTTCCCATGCAACTTCCAACAGGTGTCAACAGTATGATGTGGATGCCCGCAACAATGACAAAATAATTTACTCTTTCCTTTAGAACTTGGGCCACCATTTCTATATGGACTAGCAAAATTCGACCCATTCGAAGACTTGAAGATTGGGGCTAACGTGACCTCATGATGGCCGTCCAATCCTACAGCCAAAAAGGGCAAACTTGGGTCATCTAATCGCAGCGCCAGATTTGGGCCGTCAATTCCAGGGTTCTTGAAGTTACTCCCATCTTCTTCGGTTTGCCCTAGGACAGTCTGCCTCTTCCCTTCGTTTTGCGCCTTGTTCATCGGAGCTCTCTATTGTGGGTTAGTTTGAGCCGCAACAAAACACTCTTCCCCACCTTAATGTATTTCAATGAAGTGAGGCGTTGGCTTTCTTCTTGCACGACTAGCCGGTAGATCCAGCCAAGCGAGGACACCGAATCCATGGCTAGCATTTGAGATCAAAAAGTGAGGTAAGTGTTGTTTAAAATAAGGAAGAAGCAGGTGACCTTTTCCCTTTCCTTAATCGCCTTATATTGCTGTAATGTTGAGTTTGGTCCCTTGAGCTTTTCTTCAATGGCTTCCAGCTCTTTCTAGAGAGCCGAAAGCCTGTTGAAACATGTCGTGATTGACATGTTTCCTTGATTTAATTAGGATATCGCCTAGCTGATGGAAAATAGCTTTGCCTAATCCAATTTTCCATACATCTCTTTTATATGTTCCCATATAACCCTCGAGTCTTCCGTCGAAAGTAGTCCGGCCGCCACATTCTAGGCTGTACAGTTCCTTATCTAGGTTCGGACTAGCTAGTTACACTTTTTCTAGAGATGGGCTAAGCATTCATCAGTCGAACTGAGGAATCCAAGGAATCCGTCCGTCTTTCATGACGAGGGCCCATCGGAATTCTTGCAACCACGTCGAGTAATTTTATGAGCCAATAAGTTGGTGGGTGATAAGCCAAATTTCGTGCTCATTGGCGCTAGAGTGTAAAGAGGGTCGTCAGGCTCTAGGCGGCCATTGGCGGCCGGGATTGAGAATGACAGAAAGCCGAGTAGGGGAATTAGGTAAGGATTCCACTTTTAACCTGGTTCAAATGTTTGACCCACATGGGCCGAATGGTACTTGGACAGGTGGCCATTGCATGGGTTGGCCTGAATTGGGTTGGCCTGAAGTGGGTTAGCCCATGATGGGCTGTCCCTAATTCGGTAGGGCTTGAAAGGGAAACCACTAGATTGGCAAGGTCTGGACAATTTGCTCCTGATTCACAACATCTGCAATAGGCCAGTTCTGCTTTAGTGGAGTTCCTTGCAGAGATGACTCCTCTGGAATTCATTCTTCAGAGGCGGATAAATGATCTTTCGTCATGGTATCGGTAAGGAATGAAGGTAAATAATATTGGTAAAATTTGAGGATTTGATGATATTCAAATATTGATTCCTACACTGGAGTGTTAACCTTGTTTTGCAAGTTAGTCTTTTCTACAACAAAGAGAAAGCAAAGGAAAATCGGAAGGTAATCAAGAAAGTGCGGAAGCTTTACTAGGAAATGGAAGCTCTGATACCATGACAAAAATCGAGATAAAGAATGTGGAAGAAGATTGTATTATGTGTACTTCATTCATTAAATTCTAAATGTCCAATACCCAATATATAATACAAAGGGTGAATAATGAAAGGAAAGAATATTCCCTAAAGTATCGAATCTAATCATAAATTGATACAGCAATCAATTACAATCCCGGAATGATTCAAGGAATTGATCGGACAATCTCTCATGCATATCTTCCAACAATAATGAAAACCTACAAATACATGTTGCATAATCACTTAGCAACTTTGATATCTTAGGATCATAAATTATAATCAAATCGCATGGCCACTTTAACAATAACCTTCCAAGTTAATGGTACTGAAAGGACATTAATAACTATTAACATAATCAAGCCCCCACATGTGGAATCTCTGGTAGCATAAGAATCGAGACGATACTCTCGCATCTAGATTGGTTTCTAGTAAAATACCGAGGTTGTTAAGAACTTTGAAATCTCTTATCACATGAGGTATGGGCTTGGGAGAGTTCATGTTCTTGATCAAAGACTTTTCTCTCGAATAGTTGAAAAGATAATTTATTTGAGAAGTCTTTTCAATCAACCATTAGGATCGTCTTTTGAGCAACTACTTCTAAACCTATTCTCCAAGGACAGCCCCTCAAGAGGTTAGGTCACGACACATACAATCGATTGTGACGCAAAAAAAAAAAAAATTAAGTAAAGTTGTAATTACGTTGTAATCACGATCACTCGATTTATGAATGAAAGTACCCGGTAGAAGAACAGCCCAAGTGCCATAACTTAGCACGGGGGGACACTTAAGTGCCATAACTTCGAAAAGGTACACTTAAGTGCCACTTTCTTTGAAAAGTGGGACACTTAAGTGCCACCTCCGGCGACCCTTGCCGGAAATCCTACGTGGCAATATTTTATTATTTTTTATTGCCTACGTGGCTCGCCAGAGAGCTAAGTCGGCTCTAACTCACCGAAACGACGTTGTCCGCATAATAAAAGCCCCGAATCTTCCAAAACGACGTCGTCTCCCCAAATGCCCCAAATCTAAAACCCTAAATCGGCCAAAAGCCCTATTGAAGTGCTCGAATCTAAGTCTCGAACCCTAATTTTCATTTGCCCAAAATTCCTTCGACGAATCTTGGAAATGGAGAGCAAGACTTGCAGCAGCGCCTCAATTTCCTCTCACCGAAGCGAAGGAGAAGGCCAGCGTTTCTATTTTTGTGGGTTACCGAGTCCAAGAAGAACATCGTGGACTCAAATCAATCTTGGGAGAAGATTTTATGGATGCGCCCGATATAAAGAAGCGTCGAAGTGCAAATACTTCAAATGGGTCGATGCGAAGTTCTCTGACCGAGCCACAGAGGTGATATTGGATCTACTTCATAAAAGACAGCAATCTCCATTTGTGTTCGTGGACGACTTGGACGATGTTGACTCAATGCAAGCTCAAGCGTCTTCAATTAAACTTTTCAAGAATGAAGTCTCAATGCACGCTCAAGCATCTTCAACTAAACCTTTCAAGAATGAAGTTTCAATGATGAAAATTGAATGAAAGTGTTACCAAACGTTTATTATGATGTTGTTTTGTTGTCTATTGTACTTTATGATGAAATGTAAAGCACTTGAAAATGAGAAAAAGTTTCGCCGACTGCCATAGTTAAAAATGGTGTTATTCTGGATTAAACGTAGGCTTTTTTCTTTTTGAAAGATGCGAAGAAGTTTATGTTGTTCCACAATATCATTGTGGCTTTGTTGTTGTTTGTGCTGTCATATGGAGTTGCCATAAGTTAAATTACCATCATCTTCTGTTTTGATGCGAGACCAACATATACACAAGACAAACATGAGTGATTACCCGAGTGCCATAAGTTGTATTTAGTAATCACTTAAGTGCTAGTCGCGATGAAAAAAGAATCACTTAAGTGTCAAGTTATTATTAAAGTGATCAGTTAAGTGTCACTTGTAGTTAAAAGTGAACAGTTAAGTGCCAAGTTTTTTAGAATATGACCAGTTAAGTACCAATTTTTTTGTGGGTTTTCTCTAAAAATTGCGCCAGTCACCACCACTGGTTGCGCCACCAACCATCACCACTAGCCACACTACACACTAGGCGCTCCAGCCACCACCATGCTGGTGGTGTTGCTGCACAAGGTACTAGGGCAAGCTGAGCCTTGCACTAGCTTGCACCAGTACACATGGTGTAAGATGTGCAAACTGCACACTTGCACCAGGTGTAGGTGCAGCATAAGCCTATAACCCCCACCACAAACCCATAATCACCAAGCATCACCACCAGCCACACTAGCACCCCAGCCACCACATTAGCACCCCAACAACAAACTCATTACCACCAAACATCACCATCCACCACCACCAGCCACACCAGCACTCCAGCTACCGCCACAAAACACCAACAGCAGCAGCAGCAAGGAAAAGCAAAATCCATGACAAACAGCAAAAATTGACAAGCAGCGCAAGATCATTTCATTGATATTGAAATTAAGTCTCACAACATCATTGACAAACTAAAAGATAACGTTATTATAACATTAACGTTTACATAACTGTTTTGACTCCTAAGTTCCACAAATCCTATCACGTCCCATCTTATCAATCAATATACACGACACCCCCTGTTCGTGCTCCTTTCAATGGGCCTTTCACTTGATTCATAATTCTTACACTCTTTCTAACTGGACGTGCAACTTCTTCTTCAACCTTCTCGTATCCACCGACTCGAGATGGAGCTGCAAATGTCCCAAGCCGAATTGATTCAAAAGGAGCTGCAACTGGGTTCTTTCTCTTCTTTCTTGTTGGCGCAGTTGATGTTTTCTTTTTTGTTGGTGCAGCCGTTGATTCTTGAGTTAGGCCTGAGATAAGAACCTCTGAACTTCTCCCAGGCTACAAAAAAATAATAAATTATCAGCAAAAGTCCACAGCATAAATTAAATTAAATGCACCCAATAAAACTTACATTCAAAATAACTGTTCCAGTACGCTCATCTGTATAAAGGCCATAGCCATATTGTCTTAGTCTCTTCCCAAGTGCCCCTCTTTTTTGAATTTAGGCGTCACTTTCATGAACTTGTGATTTGTTGGCTCTTTTTCTTGCTTTCTTGGGCCCTTCAGCTACAGCCGGGGCTTCTTCGACCAATTCTTCAACTTGGCGTCTTCTAGATGGCCTTTGTGTAGCTGCCCCTTCACCTGGCCTTCTTCTAGTTGTCCTTCTGTGTAGCCCTTCAACTTCAGTGACACCTCCTTCTGTTGGGCCTTCTGGTGGTACTTGTGGTGCCCCTTGTAGTGATTCTTCTG
This sequence comes from Eucalyptus marginata, assembly GCA_014182565.1. Classification (NCBI taxonomy): domain Eukaryota; kingdom Viridiplantae; phylum Streptophyta; class Magnoliopsida; order Myrtales; family Myrtaceae; genus Eucalyptus; species Eucalyptus marginata. The sequence goes on along the minus strand of CM024592.1, from coordinate 39,103,358 downwards.
GTGGCCCCTGTAGTGACCCTTGAGGTGGCTCTTGTGATGGCCCTTCAGTTGGCAGTTGAGTTCTAACTTGCTTTCTTCGAACCTGAGAAAGAGGTAAAAGACACCATAAATATAACATCGGGACATATAATAATGTAAAGAAAATGAAAAACTGAATACAAATGGTTGAATTTACCACTGGGTATTTCTTTCGCCGCTGAAGAACAAGTCGACCGAATCGGCCGTGATGTCTTGGGCCAATCCTTCAACCGCCGTCTTCTACCTTGCCTTCTTCAAACAGTCATTCGGTTTCATGACTTACCGAGGTTCTTCTTGTGACCTAACAAACACATTACATACAAGGCCAAATAGGATATTATGTACATTTTTATGATAAACGACAAAGCAACATAAACATAAAATAAATTTCATGACTTACCGAGGTTCTAGTTGTCGACTGAAGAACAGTTGACTCACTTGGCCCTACTGTTTGCATTTCTCCAACTGTCTCTTCACTAAGCCCTTCACATTGCCTCAACGGTTGTTGTTGCTTCCCCAATTGACAACCTTTAATATTGTGGCCTGCTAGGCGACAATAAGAGCACGTTATCTTTGCACCCTGCCTGCTCATTCTTTGCTGACCCGAGACCTCTCCCTCCGCCATTCTTCGTCTTCGTTTTGGCCTTCCAATTTTCTTCTTCAATGGCAAAGGTTGAGGTGCTTCATGATCCGTGGGCTCCTAAAACTTGCTACTTCTAATTGGCTGCATCATGAATTGATAGGAAGCAAGGTATTTTGATTTATGGTACCAATCATCAATGTAATCATCTGTATTGTCGCCCTTCAACTGGATGGCACATATAGCATGTGCACATGGAATTCCACTTACTTGCCATGCTCTACATGAACACTTCCTGCTTCCTAGATTGACAACATACTTATCAGCACCCTTCATTATCTCATATCCGTCATCTCCATTCAAAATGGGATGACAATGCCTACTTGCAGCCAAGTTCTCATCCAATTTCTTAGCAATCCTAGGACCATATTGTCTTGTCCACTTTGCAGCCTCATCTCTTTGTTTCCCGCAGCCGAGTCATAACCGCAACTCGTATATCTTCAAGCATTGAGATGATTGGTTTGCATCTCGGCATCTATTATCTTCGAATTAAATACTTCACAAATGTTGTTGTCGACGTTATCGCACTTGAACTCCTCACTAAAGAATGCCATGCACCAATGCTTCGGTTTTAGTTGAAATAGGATAGCACAACCTTCCTTTGTCAACTGAAGCAATCCTTCTTTGGCTATCCTAAAGTCAGCCATGTTTGCACTCTTTGCTAATTGCCAAAATTGCAACTGCAGCTTATCCCCTTTGTAGGTCTTTGCGTAATTTCCGTATATGTGCTACGCACACATTCGATGTTCAGCATGGGGCAACAACTCAGCTACTGCCGAAACCAATCCCTGCAATAATTTAAAGTAAGAAATACTAGAGCAAATTACATGTTCATATTACAAAGCAAACTATTAACTAAATTTTTCAAAAAGCAAGCATTACCTTTTGTTGGTCGCTCATGAATGCCCACCCTTCCCCGTTTGTTATCTCCAAGTCATCCATTAGATTTTTCAAGAACCAGGACCAATTGTCCTTGTTTTCAATCTTTACAATAACCCAAGCTAGTGGGAACATTTGGTTATTCGCATCTCGTCCAATCGCCGCCAATAACTCTCCCTTGCACAAGCCCTTCAAGAAATAGCCGTCCAATCCTATAATCCGTCTACAACCAGCTAAAAATCCCAGTCTGCATGCATCAAAGCACACATAGAACTTATCGAACTTGGTCCCATGATTAGGAAGCGGTCTCTCAACCACCTCTACATACACTCTACTTGTAGGGTTTTACAACCTACACTCCCAAGCATACTCCCACACCTGCCCATATTCCTTAGCATACTGACCAATAAGTATCTTTATCACCTTTTGCTTTGCTCTTTTGCACTGAGTCCTAGATACATTGATGCCTACACGCCCATTCACCAGCATCCTAAAGTTAGTAATTTTCATCTCGGGCATCAGCTTGATTAAATCAAAGAAGTGCTTGGACAACCATGCACTTGTTACCCTTTTGTTTTGAAAATTAATGGAACAAGTGTGTTCCTCTTGGTAGGCTCTAATCTGGAAAGACCCACTCTTCTTAACAAACGCGCCATAAATCTTCCATGGACAATTTTGCTGCGAACACCTAGCTCTTACAAATTTCTTAATGTTTCTAATGAAATCAATATTTCTTTGTGCAGCAATGGAGTTCTTCAGTATAGCTTCCCTACATTGTATCGCATCATGGAATTTCATACCTACTGACAAAGTAGGAGAGGCAACGGATGGATCATAGGAAGGAAACTTACTTTTCCTTCTATGCACAGCTCGTTGATCTTCTTCAAGTTCGTCTGGGAAGTAGCGGTGTCGATGCTTTCTTCATAATCCGTCTCCGGCCAGCAACACCAACATCGCGGGGCCTTCGTCTCTCGTTTGGAACTTCATCGCCTACCCGCAAAGTTGCAAATCTATTTGATAAAAAGTCCCTTTGTTTTTCCTTGATTTGTGTAAGCTCCTCATCGTCGTCGTCACTTAAGATTAATAAATTTTCAGTAGCCAACCCTTCATCGTCATCGTCATCATCACCATCACTGGATTCAGCTACTTCCCAATCTAATTCAGTAATTGTGACATCACCTATGTCACCATTGCTCTGGCGAACAGCATCTGCGCCCCTCTCCTCCCCGTCCTGTCCATCATGCCCTGCTTCATCCCTAACCTCAGTACTAGCTTGAATACCATCTTCTCCTTCTCCTACTTGGGTGCTATCTCTGTCATCATCTTCATCCTCACTATCACTATTGTTTTCAACAAATACTTTCGCCTCTTCGCCATGAAGATAATGATATAGGACATCCCTAAAACCATTATCATCTTCCAAAACTCTCAAACCATCTCTCAAGCCTTTCCCAAGAACACAGTACAGCAACTTTTGTACTCTACAAGGCAAAAATGTCACTATATCCCTAACAAATCCAATATAAGATGCATTCTTTATATCTACAAAGATAGTACCCTCATTCCCCCCTCATACTCCCACTCATCCTCCCCAATCACAAAATCCCCACCGTAGTAAACGATGACAGCAACACAATCCTTATCATGAGCCATTTCGCAACAAAGAGGAAAAACAATTAACTTTTAGGACCACATTCACAAAGGACAACATAATTGCAAGTGGAGGTCCCTACACTCTTTATTAAAGAAAAGAAGAAAGAGGGAAGATGCATAGGTCATCGGACATTGCGGCTTGAAAAGAGGCCTCAGGACAAATAGAGATGGGACCCGACAACTATTTTGATTATGTCGTCGCATTCCTTTAAAATATGGAGAGATCCCTCAAATAAGCATGGGTCCTCATGACACCAATTTCAACAGTGCAATTTATTAAAAAAAACCCAGAAGTCCCCATCCCCACAACAACAAGAGATTCGATTCGAACATGTCCAAGGCCCAATACTCCGAACCCTAACAATCACCGATCACCATCGCACATTTCACATCCGACCACTACAAATTACTTTCGCACATCACAATTCAACATCAGAGCCCTAAATCATACATCACAGTGGATGGGGCGACTTCGAGCCCTACACCGAGCCCTAATTTTCCCCCCGAGCCCTACACCGAGCCCTACATTTCGAGACTGATTCTAAACTGTCAATTCGAACCCCCCAATAGGATTCTAGCACCACATCTGAGCCATAAATCTCACATCAATACCATCCAAGCCTAAGCTTTCCCAGCCGACCCCCAAATTTCAAGTCCGAGCCCTAATAAACGAGTTGGAGCCTTAATTTCACCACAGGGGAGAGGAAGAAGAGAAAAAACCTGAGCAAATCGACGACGGCGAGTGACGATGGTGAGCGACGACGGCGAGCGATGACTTGAGAACGGCGACCTGCGAATGGTGAGCTGTGAACGGCGATGGAGAGGACGTCAGATCTGGTGTGAACCGATGGACGAACAAGTTAAAATCCAAATAAGCTAAACGACGTCGTTTAGCACTAAGGAAAAACGACGTCGTTTAGTTTGGCCAAAGGCACAAGTGGATGGGGCGACGTCGTTTTCCTCCTCCACGTGTGCTTTTTTTTTTTTACTAAATTGTCACATCGGTTAAGCATGTCGCCGGAAAATGCCACGTCTGCATTTTGGCCGGTTTTTGGCCGGATTGGCACTTAAGTGTTCTATTTTACTCCGATATTGGCACTTAAGTATACATTTTCAAAGTTATGGCACATAAGTGTCCCTCCGTGCCTAGTTATGGCACTCTAGGTGTCCCAAACTTGAAAGTACCCAATTCCTTGAATTGAGATCAAACAAAAGATCAAATTTGTTTTTCAATAGTTTTAGCTTTAATTATACTTGATAAGAATTTTGTTTTACTAATCGAGAGACCAACATGCCGACCGTCGATTTTTCAAATAAGTCTTATTCCATTTTAATTGAAACTAAGCTTGCTTCATCAACTCAAAAGCTCGAGGAAGATGAGAATATCGATAGGGACCAAAACCAGGACCACGGCCTTTCTGGCATAAAGGCAGGCCCCACCCTCAGAACATGTTTCCCTTCATCGCAGAATATTAAGGGTGCGCATGGTAACGCTTCTATTCCGGGGAACAGTTTCTCTTTTAAAATAGTTCTTTTTTATTTCTACTCTTGGGAACAATTTCTTAGTAAAATAAGGTGTTTGGTAACTACACAAAATTTCTATTCTTGAAATAGAAAAAGAAATAGAAATGCGTTTGGTACGATTTTTTATTTTTTATATTTATTTGTTTCTTATTCTTGCTCACGGATCGTCGATCGCTGGCTGCCGCCGCCCGTTGCCGCTAGGCTGTGGGCGGTGGTCGGTGGTGACGGTCGGCGGCGGGTTGTGCGGCAACGGTGGCGGCGACGGGCGACGGCGGTCGGTGGCGATGAGCGATGTCGACCGGCGGCAACGGGCAACAAAGGTCGGTGGCGGTCATCGGCGATCGGGAGTGGCCGGTGGGCGTGGGCGGCAACGACGATGATCAGGCGGCGGCGGCGCGGCGATGGTCGCCGCCGGTCCGTGTGGTCGGCCGCCGGTGATTTGCCGAAGGTGGCCGCGGCCGGCCGGAGGTGGCTGGTTGGCATGTGCGACCACCCGAGGCCGTAGCAAGCAAGAAGAACAAAAGAAAAAAAGAAAAAAAAAATTGGCTTATTTCTAGAAATTGTTCCTAGGAATAAGAAGCTATTTTTGTTTTTTCTTATTTATGTTCCAAATCTATTCCCCAGCTACTTTTCTATTCTGGGGAATAGAAAAATAAGTTAGCTTTACCAAACGGATTTCTGTTCTTTTTTTGTTCCGGGAAACAAAAGAACAGAAATTGGGAAAAACAGAAACGTTACCATGCAAGCCCTAAGAAACCATAAAAAAAGCGAACTTAGGCATCTTATAAAGGAATGTGAATCCAATTAATGGTGCCCATCTGTTTCTTCTGTTTCGTCCGACCATCCTTAATAGTGATGAATGCAGTGGCCAAAAATAAATAAATAAATAAAAAGAAATCGCTTCATCTTTGCTCCAGTCAATATTAGTATGGGCTACGAAAAATTATCAAGAAAGGCCTAAACCTATAACAACTAAGTCAATTCAGTTATAAACATTTTTGTTTTTTTGTCAATTGACTCATAAATATTTTTGCATTTGTACTAATTCAGTTCATTTAGTCAATTTTAATAGGATATTGCTGACGTAAACGCAGATCGTCTAACATAACACGATCAGCGCTGATGTAGACCATTTTTAGTAATAGGTTTACCCTAGCTTCCACACTAAGAGAATAGTATCTATTAGTGTATAATGAATATTTCGAGAGAGGACAACAGATTCTCAAGTTTTTGGCTTTACATTAGTATAAATAGATAACGTTTAGGACTCCAACAAAGCTTTGCCAACCATAGAAATTCGAGAATTCTAATTCCGCAATATTTGCACAAGCTATTTCCTTACCTATATAATACCAACAATCGCCTAATATTTTAGATTACTATAATTATAAAAAAAAAACTATAATTTCAAATATATTGAGTTTATCCACTAATTTTGAATTTACTTCTATTTAATATTATGAAACGGTCATTAAGGAAGAGCTTTTGCCATTTCTTCCTCCCCGATATACTGTTCATCATGTGCTCTCTAGAAGGCGATTGTGGCACTGTTCCTGCTAGTTCATTTTTCGCTGCTATTGGTTGAGGTGCCGGCTGTTGGGGCTAATTCCTAGAGGTCTGTCTCGTCTCACCTCCTTCTACCTCCTTTCCGAAGCTATTGCCTGGTTTGTCCTACGTTTCCTACCATGTTCGCTTCATGCTAGGGTTTGTGGGGGGTTTTTGCGGGTTTAGTCTACAGTAATGGCATCTACGTCTGTTGAGGTTGATGGCCTGGTGGGTAAGGCCCATTTGGGTGGGGATAGTATAAGTGGGCAAAGCCCCACTACCTTATCCCAAAATCCCCCGTCCACAGGGGTCTTGAGACAATCGGGCCCAATTATCGCAGGTCCAGCTGCCTCGACCAGTGGCCATGGAGGTTCTCTCGAAGCCCAGATAGGCTCGGTTTGTCACGCCCCGATCCTCGAGCACGCACCCATCCCTTACCTGGTCGATTAATAGCGACGTCCCAGGACGCATCGCCGACCCATTCTTTTTAATATACGTATGTGGAAGCTGATATAAAATCCCCAGACAATAAAACATTGGGATAGAACAGTAGGATTGAATTTCAAACCTTTAAAAACATTCACTCTTTTATACATTGCAAACCAGTGCACATATATATACTAGGTGAACTATTAAGTCAAATTCAACTTAAGCCAGTTTAAAAACAAGGTCTGCAAGCAGGAGTGGGGTTCTACAAACTACGGGTCCCCGTTTTCCTCTTCATCATCCTCCACACTCCAACTGGAGCCTTCAGCAGACTGTATCGGACTTTCGAGATCTTCAAAATCCAAGTCTGCTGCATCTAGGGACCTAAAATGGTTATTCAATAACCAATGAGACAACGTCTCAGCAAGTTCTACCCCCTAAGACCCAATTAGTAAACCAATACACCTTAGGGCTGCCTATGCACAACATGAGTCAGAGGACTTACCTTGGCCTCAGTCCTAACCTGCAATTCAGTACAGTTCAATAGGCACCCAATAATCTCAACAAATTGAAGCATTGATCAAATCGACCTAGTTGATTACATGTCAGCCGAACCAACTCTTGGTCATTTCAATTCAATCAATTCATGACATCAGATTAAAGTATTGATCAATCGACTTAGTCGATTACATGTCAAACGGACCATTCTTGGTCATTTCAATCAATGTTGTCCATTCTCTAAAATAACCCATCGGGTTACCAAGCCAGCATTTTAAACGATTCATTCTCTGAAATAACATTATAAGTCACCAAGTATAATCATCATAACATCCATTCTACAAAATGACATATAGTCACCGAGCCGTTAAGCCATGTCGTCCATTCTACAAAATGACCTATAGTCACCAAGCCGACATGGTATACCGAGTATATTCATCATAACGTCCATTCTACAAAATGACTTATTGAGTCACCGAGCCGTTATGGCATGTCGTCCATTCTACAAAATGACCTATAGGGTCACCAAGTCGACATTAAATACCGTCCATTCTACATAATGACCTATAGGGTCACCGAGCCGGTATTGCATACCATGATACTTCGAACGTACAATCAATTTATCCTTTTATTCCTTTCTGACAAAAGTATATATGCGTGGGCACATGGTTGGCCTTAGCCAAAATATTATGATTTACTTTCCACAAATCCCACCCTTATCTGTAGTCCACCAAAACATTTTTGGTGCTGTCAACCGACACCCGGTTATTTTTCAATTAATTTCCAAAATTAATTAATTTAGGAAAATAATCCAATAATCACTCATAAATCAATTTAGCACAAAATGAAGCTCAATTAAATAAACCGACCGCACCACAATCATCGGCATAAAATTTCAATCGTCGGCTATCCCAGCCTAATTTTCGAAAATAATTAATTAATTAAATTAATTTCGAAAATTAATAAATAAATACTAAAAATCCAATTTAGGCCCACAATGCCTAATTGGAGCCTGAGACGGGTCGAGAAAAATCCCAAGATGCATTCAATAAATAATAAAGCATTTCTACTCCCTAATGGCTATAGCTAACCACCTAACATGCATCATTAAGTCACTAATTTAATTGATCTAAACTAATCCAATCGCCTAATTGCATTTAATTAACTCTAATCAACCCTAAGCATAATTAGCAAACTAAGAAAGTATTAGTGAGCAAAACTCACTTGATTAAAAGCAGGGACCGGGACACCGCGACGGCGACGCGACGGCGGCCGAAATCCAAATATTTCGGCAGCATCAATGAACACTTGGGCTGGGCCCAAAAGCCTTGTAAGCCCACAAAAGTTACTGGGCTTGGACTTGGCTGTGGTTGGGCCTTCTTCGCGGGTTGGACTTCTGAAGTTTCTTAGGCTTCAAAACTGGGCCTGATCTTGCGAGCTTCCTGGACTGAAACTTGGCCGAATTGTGGGCTGAACGGGCTTTAAATTTTCATGGGCTTCTGCTGGTGAAGCCCACAACTTCAAATGGCTGGAGCTTGCTGCGATTTGGGCCGAGCTTCCCAAGAGCAAAGATGGGTTGAATTTATTGGGAATTTGGGCTACAATTGGGCTCGTTTGCACGCGTGCAGCTTCGTGCATGGGCAAGCTGATGGAGATGCGCGGTAGCTGGAAGACTCAGTGGTCTTCAAATTGCTGAAGATGAGGGAGCAGGGGAACGTGGGCTGCAGTGGTGCTGGCAGCAACGAGCTGCTCCAACTGGCCTTCTCCCTTGCTGGTTGGTGGTCGCACAAATGGAAGAGAGAGGAAGGGAGCTTGGACGGTCAAGGAGAGAGAGGTGGACGGTGGAGTGAGGGTGAGGGAGAGAAGAGATAGAGATGAGGAAGAGGTGGGGGCCTTGACTTGATATTTTGCAAAATATCTTTCAAGAATCAATCTAGCCATGTATAAACACTTGGCCTTCATTAGCCATCAAAATGTCCCCTCATAACCTCTCAAGTGGTCCATTCTTGCTAGGGTGTGGGGATGTTACGAATTTTGCAAGAATTGACTTCAATTGGCCACTTGATCCACTTCAACTCCATCTCAATTGGCCTCCATAAAATCAATCGGTCATCCATCGACCATCTCAACAACTTTCCTCACTCGTGCATCCATCATGCTTCTCAAATTTATCATCAAAACAATAACCGACTTTTTCTGCACAAAAACGACCCGGCGATGACTTTTTCCCAAAAAGTCTCGGTTGTCAGAAAAATCTTCTGAAACTGAGTCGTGAGTCCTAGAATTTATTGTGACATGACAGAATCTTCAATTTCTAAAATCGGACTTGAATTAGCAATTAATTTCTATTCGGCGCGTTTTTAGCGTGACCTAGACTACCGAGTAACTTTCAAACATTTTTAGTGCAAATGACCCATGGTCGATTTTCTTCGAGCCACAATGAACCCACTCGACTCATTGGCGACTCTCGGTTGTTGTGAAAATCTCGAGGATCTAAATACGGACACAGGGTACCAAAACAATAAGAAAATCAGTCTAGTGCCAGTCGATGAGAATTTTCCAATTTAGTGGTGTCACCCACGATTAGCCACACATCTCTGTCGAACCTGCCTATCTCTGATTTCAAATCGATTTTATATTATGCCGCAATGGCCTCTGAAGATTGACACGGTCGAGAAGCCGATTCCTAATCGAGTTCTCAAGTCTATTTGCCTTAAAATCCTTATTCGTTTCCCCAGATAGTCTAGTTATCTCGAGAGTGATTAGCTCTGAGAACAGCCCTATAGGCGCGTCAATGAAATGCCCGATTTATTCAGTAAAAAACAGGGTTGAAAATCTGGGATGTCACACGGTTGGGGCTCGGGGACGCAGCTGTGCCAGGTCCACCTCCAAACGTCCCCAGGCCAGGGGCTAGCTCGCTAGGAACAAGAATGCTCCTCAAGCCCACTCCTAGGCAAATGTCGCTAGAGTGGCTGCTAAGGGCTATGATTTTAACTTTCGTTCCCCCATCTATTGTGGACAATGTGCCTATTGTCAACCTTTCGGAGGAAGTGCTGGAAGCAACTGACCTCAAATGGCACGAGTGCCTTGTTGGGTATTTCGTTGGCAAGAAGCTTCCCTTCAAGATCACGGAATCGGCCCTTAAACATGCCTGGGGTCCAAAGCTGGCTGAAGTGATGGCTAATGACTAGGGCTTCTATTTTTTTCACATCACGGATCATGAGTTCCGTCGGAAGGTGCTAGAGGATGGTCTACTTACGATCGCTAGAGTTCCCTTGATCCTCCAGTAATGGAAACCTTTGCTGGAATTGAAGAAGGACAATCACACCATTGTCCCGGTGTGGATAAGGCTGGAGAACTTTCCCTATGATCTTTGGTTTGTGCCAGGGATTAGTGCGGTGGCCAGTGCTGTAGGGAAACCTCTATATGTTGATCAACACACTGAAAAAATGAATATGACCTCATATGCTCGTGTGTGTGTGTGGAGATTTCGGCAAATTAGCTTAGATGCAGGCTCAGTTGTTGTAGTCCTGAATGGCATATCTCGAATTGTGAGTATTGAGTATGAATGGAGACCTGTGGCGCGCCCAAAGTGTGGTACGTTTGGCCACAGATGTCCAGCTCCTGCGACTCCTTCTGTGCTTGCAGAAGAGAGACAGCAAACTTCGCCTACTGTTGCCCCTGTAGCGCAAGACAAAGGTAAGTCCCCTTCTTTTGCAGTGGCTGTGGTCCTTGGTAGTCTTGAGACGGATTGGAAGCAAGTAGGGGGGAAAAAGATAAAGAAAACCATGGCTCCAAGCCAGGGGCGAGTTTGATGCCGGCTACTGCTGGCGAACCAAAACAGATCCTCAAGATGAAGGAGACCAACTCAAACGTTGGTAGGGCTTCCGTATTTTCCCACAAGGTTCAAAGGGGTCAGTTAGCTCAGTCGAAGCTTGGTGTATCCCTCATAACGCCTGTTAGTGCTTATTTCGCCATCCCAGTGGGAACAAACCTCTCAACTCTGTCATCTAGCTTTGAAGAAGACTTGCTAGACTCGGCGAGCTCGGTGAGTAGCTCGAGTGAGGATGAGCAGGTCCTTCGAAGCCCTATCTCTTCAAAAGCCACCCCTGTTGGTAGCAAGCCTAGATCTAAACAGGATAAGGGGTTGCCCCCATGTTCAGCTCCGCCTATTGCTGCTCCCTCCGGTCCAGTGGCCAGCCGGCGTCGGACAAGCAAGCGGAGGTAACCCATGCTGTCCTCTTATACTTTACTACTTATGTACATAGGTTTTTGGAATATTAGAGGTTTAGTTGGCCCTATTAGGCAGGCGGAAGTTAGGAATCTGGTTACTTCTAATGGGCTGTGTTTTGTTGGTTTGTTGGAGATTAAAGTCCTCGAGTCTCTTTTTGGTTCTATTTCTGCAAACCTCTTGCCGAGTTGATGTTGGGTGGCCAATTACAAGTTCTCACCAAGGGGTAGGATTTGGGTTAGCTGGAACCCTGCCCTGGTTAGTTTTGAGGTGTCCTATTCTAATGCTCAGGCGATCCATGTGAGTCTTAAAATTCTGTTGTCGGGGCTAATGTGTTGTATCTCGGTGATCTATGCTGAGCATACCTTTCTAGCTAGGCAGCCTTTATGGAAGGACCTTGTCCAGAAGAATGCCATCTTACAAGACTCGACTTATCTGGTGGTCAGAGATTTCAATGCCATCAAGGACCCTTCTGACAGGATTGGCAGCTCAAACACTTGGATCCCTTACTTTGACGAGTTTAGCCGGTGCTTAGCTCAAACAGAGCTAGAAGATCTGAGGTATGTGGGCCTTCGGTTTACCTAGTCTACTTCCTCTGGTGCTAGTCGGAAACTAAGGAAGATAGATCGGGTTCTGGTTAATACAAGATGGAGTCTAGATTTCTCCTATTCGGAAGCTTCTTTCCTTACCCCGGGCATATCTGATCATACCTCCATGGTAGTTAGAGTGTTGGTCCCAATTCAATGGAAGAAGCCTTTCAATTTTTTTTATTTTTGGACGAAGCACCCGACATTCCATGCTATTGTTTTGCAAGTATGGGAGAGCCCAAGAGAGGGTGTTCCCATGTACAGGCTTGTTTGTAAGCTGAAGACTCTTAAAGGCCGATTAGGGCGCGTATGATAAAATTTCTACTTCTCTATTTCTCTGTTTCTCTATTCCCCAAAATAGGTTTGGAACAAAAATCCGTTTGGTAACGCAATTTGATTTTTCTATTTCTGGAACAAATTTCTATTCCATAAATAGATTTGAAGAAGAAATCAGAAGCTAAAGTTTTTAACTTCTCAATTTCTAGCCAGAAATCAATTTCTGTTCTAGAAATTTTGTCATGTGCACTCTTAAAGTAGCTTAATAGAGAATCATTCTCTAATATCTCTAAAAGGACAGCTGTGGCGAGAAATGCTCTACAGCTCACCCAGGTAGGCCTCCAGCAGTATCCGACCAACGAAGTTCTTGCAAAGCAGGAGAAGACTCCACGTTGGACGTTTATGGACTTGCGGAGTTAGGAGGAGTCTTTCTTTAGGCAAAAGTCCAGAATTAGATGCCTCAAAGAAGGAGACCGGAATACAAAATTCTTTCACTTCTTCGTTAAGAGAAGACAGCAGAGGAACATAATCCTTTCTATTTTGGATACATCCGGTAATCTTATCACGGATCCAAGGGTGGTGCAGCATACCTTCGTCTCCTTCTTCCAGGACCTCCTGGCGCCGCGGACTGGACCTTGAGGCCTTCGCTACAGGAGTTGCAAGAGGTCATTCGTTGTCCTCTAAATGGGGAGTAGGATAGTTCTCTTTCCAGGTTTGTTTCTGAGTTAGAGATCCGTGACACCCTTTTCTCCTTAGCTCGTGGTAAGGCACCAAGCTTGAATGTTAGTGTCGAGTTCTTCAAGCTCAACTGGGAGATTGTAGGGCCGTCAGTCCTTGAAGCAGTTAAGGACTTCTTTACCTCGGGGAGACTTCTAAGGGAATTAAACAACACTATTCTAGTCTTGGTGCCTAAAATTACCAATGCGTCTTCGGTCTCTGACTACAGACCCATTGCGTGTTGCAATACAATTTATAAATGTATTACCAAGATTTTGGCCAACCGAGTAGCTGCAGTTCTGCCTTCTGTTATTAGCCCTTCCCAAAATGCTTTTGTTAAGGGTCGACAGATTAGGGACAACATCCTCCTGGCTTAGGATCTATTTGCTGGCTTCCACTTGGACCCCTACTTGCCTAGGTGTGCGGTAAAGGTGGACTTCTAGAAAGCCTATGACTCTGTGGATTTGGATTTCCGTGAGTTCGTTCTTCACGCGTTTGGGTTTCCCGATCAGTTGACACGACTCATCATGGTTTGTGTGCGCACTTCAAAGTTTTCCATTTCTTTAAATGGGGAGTTACATGGTTTCTTCTCCAACGGCAGTGGCCTTCGGCAAGGGGACCCTATCTCTCCATATTTATTTACCTTGGTTATGGAGGTCTTTTCGGGGATTTTGCATCTTCGTGCTAGGCAACCGGAGTTTAAGTACTTATGGAGGTGCAAAGTGACGAGCTTATCACATTTATTCTTTGCAGATGATGTATTCCTTTTTTGTGAAGCAGATTTGGCTTCGGTTTCTCTCATTAATGAAGGCCTTGAGACCTTTTTGGCTTGGAGTGGCCTGAAGCCAAACATAAACAAAAGCGAGGTATTCCTTGCAGGAGGGTCAGCGTCTTTATGGGATCAAATCCTTTTAGCCCTTGGTTTCTAAGAAGGGAAGTTGCTGGTGAGGTATTTGGGAGTGCCCATTATTTCCTTGAGGCTCGATAAGGCAGATTGTATTTCCCTTATAGACCGCATCACAACTAGAGTGCGATCTTGTACCTAGCATTTCCTTTCATTCGCATGCTGTCTACAGCTGATCAGGTCTATTCTTCATTCGATCCAAGCCTTTTGGGCTAGTGTTTTTATTATTCCTAGTGTTGTGTTGGATCGCATTGAACAGATCATGAGACAATTTCTTTGGAAAGGCCCGGGCCTAGGGAGAGGCGGTGCCAAAGTTGCTTGGGATGACGTGTGCCTTCCAAAAGAGGAGGGTGGGCTTGGTATTCGCAGATTGCGGGATTACAATAAGGCAGCTATGCTCAAGTTCATTTGGATCCTGTTTACGGACAATGAATCCTTGTGTTGTAAGTGGATCCACTCAACCTTCTTAAAAAGAAAAAATTTCTAGGTAGCCAGCAAACCAACTTTCTACTCTTGGGCCTGGAAGAAGATCCTGCAACTCAAGAGGGATTTCCAGCTCTCTTTTCTTTGAAGGATAGGGGATGGCCGGTCGGTATCTCTCTGGTTTGACCATTGGCATCCGAGAGGCCCTCTAAATCTAGTGTTTATGGACACTCTTATTTATAGCTCTCGCCTATCCAGGCAGGCAACGGTAGCTGACTTGTTCTCCTCCGCTGGTCAATCCTTCAAGACCATGTTGGAGTCATTGGATCACCCCCTCCCTATCCTATCTCAGGTTCTGGACTGTCTTTGCTGGTTGGAGAGCTCCTTCGATCTATTTTTGGTTGCCTCAGCTTGGAATGCCATTAGGAGAAAGAAGAACCGTGTCCCTTGGGTTGCACTTATTTGGAATAGTTCGATCTCTTCGAGTCATCAGTTTAATTTTTCGCTCATTACTAAGAATCGGCTTCCCACACAGGTTCTTCTTTTATCGTATGGTAGGATTGAGAATGGGTCATGTGCCTTTTGCAATACCAGGCTTGATTCCATCGATCACTTATTTTTTGGATGTTGCGTCTCAGTCGGCCTTGCATTTTTTTGGACTGCTAGATGCAATCTCCCCTGGCGGAATAGGTCTTGGTCGGATAATCTCCATTGGGCAATGAAGTTTCTCGCAAGTAAGGATTTCTATCATTGCATCAGCCGTTTCTCTTTTGGTGCTTTATGCCATATAATTTGGAGGGAGAGGAATGAGATTCTGTTTAGGGATAAAGCTTTGGATGTTCCGGCCATGAAAAACCACCTCATTAAAGTCGTCAGGGATAAAGATTTAACGTTCAAAAATGTTGTGGATAATCCAAGAAATAGGATGTTGCAGCGCAGTTGGGGAATGGACCCTTCCATTTTTTCTGCTGGGGCTCCAGAGCCTCCTCCTTAATGCTTACCTGGTTGTTGCTTCAGCGGGCATTTCGTTGCTCCTTTTGTCGCTGTTCATGGGCTCCTGCTCATGATTGGGGTGCTGCTTCCTCTACCTGGAGTTGCTTGCTCGTGGGTCTTTCCCTGTCTTGTTGCTGCCTTAGTTGGCGGTCTATTTGCTGTTTTTTGTTTGTGCCTAATGTTTAGGCTACTTCTTGCTTCTGGTTAGCTCGCTACCGCCTTACTCATGGTCGTCTTTGTTTTTTTTCTGCTCCCTTCCATTCGTTCTGACTTATTGTCATTATGAGTGTAAGTTTTTGGCGCTGACCCCTTTTGTATAGTTTGGTTAAAGCTCAATATATTCTTACCTTTACCCAAAAAAAAAAAAAAAAAAAAAGAACGGTCATGACAATGCATGTTATAAGATGAATTATAACTATGGTTGGACAAAATGATACTAGAAGAATACAAGGTTCCGTTTACAAGCTTATGCGGTGCCTATGTGGCACCTACGTGTACAAACTTGTAAAATAAAAATAAAAATAGAATAACCTTTGGTCCTCGCGTTCTTACGAATTTCAATTTTGGTCATTATACTTTGTTTTAGTGACAAAACTAGTCAAACACATATTTGTTAAATTGATTAAATTCATTTGTCCCTTTAACAATTCAAATTCATTGTCTAAAATAAACTAGATGATGCACACACTTGTGTGTTTGATCTAGGTGTCTGCTTCCTCATAGGGGCATCTTCCTAAACAATGTTCAACAAAACGACTCAGGAAATACAGTGTCGATGTGAAAGAAGCTTCAACTGAGACAATGGATAGTGAACAATCCAAGTCTTGATTAAGTACTAATTTATTGACTAATCAGTAGTAAGCATGTGATTGTAGGTCTCGTGACATCAAAAATAGGAGATATCAGTCTCATATTGATCTAATGGTCACCTTATTTTCGAGATCCGTAGAAAATGAAGAGCACATGATTGCTGGGTAAAAGTGCGGGCAAATAATATAGGACATTTATCTTTGTTTAAATAATTCTTCTTATGAAGATGTTCATTAGTGAACTAATAATTTGTGGACCCGAGGGCGGCGACCATGTGTCCAGTCTTTGCCCTCTTCAGGACCTCGACCTCAAACCAATGCGATACTGGCTTGGGAATAAAACCACGTGGTGATGTGGTCCCAGTTAGTATCGTGGCAACTGTTATGAACACTTACAAGTATACTTATTCCAAAAAATTCGGGTATAACTATACTTTCAAGTGCGTAAAAAAATTTAAGTACTTGATTTAATTCGAGCGGTGACCTAGGCCAAACGCCATCCGCAGTTCCCGATATCTAAACACAAGGTAAAAAGAGCGGGTCAAGGAGCTTCACCTGTTTTTCCGCGCTCTCTCTTGTGGCTGGGGCCCCGCCACTTCTTTCTGGGTCAAGGAACAACATTTTGTGATGGAGGCGTTTCAGGTATGCTTGCTTCAATCTGCTCTGTTTTTTCTTGTGGTGAGTAAAAGGTGCACCAGTAAGGACTGCATTCTTTTACTTCAGCCCTAAGCCATTGTCCATAGGTCATTTTGTCTCGTCCTTCTAATTTAGCGTCATCATATGGAATATCCTTACAATACATAGCATAATGTCCCAATTTGCCACAAGAGTAACAGAAATGGGATAGACGTTCATAGCGGAAATCAAGCCATAGAATTTTTCCATCTAGATGAATCAATTTTCCCGTTCTTAAAGGTGCTTGCAGGTTTAGCTCAACTCTAGCTCGACCAACTCGTAATGTAGCCCATTCTTTAGTGTCAATTCTAACTTTTACTACCCGTCCCATGTCCTGCACAACTTTTGTAATCATTTTTTCTGTGGTCCATTCTAATGGCAAACCAAAAATCTGTACCTAGAAAGCACAGGTTGAAAAATCATAACAGTGTAAGGGGATATTGGGCTACCACGACTTAAGAATGACGAGGTGGCCTGAAAAAAGTCAAGGACCTCCTTCGAGGACCCTTTGTTTGTCAGTATGTGAGTTAAATTTTGCCACATATATGCCTGTTTCTCTCTGGGATATATCGACTTATTCAGTCCACCAAGCCCTCTTCAAAGTACTTTCGAAAGCTTGGAAGTTTATTGACAGGTTGGAAAGGATTTTACCTACTAATGTTAGTCGACATTCTTCCAATTTTTCAGGGGAAGGATCGTCATCCCAGACTTCAATCTGAATCAACTCTACTCTTAAGTCAAAGTACTTTGCCTAAAATGCATCTAACCCAATAAGCCATCAGACATGAATGTAATAAATCAGCCTATAATTATTTACCACTATAACAGGAGAGTACTATTTGACCAACAAAAGTTTAAAAAAAAAAAAAAAAAACAACAGGAGAGTGCTAGGTATATTTATTACTCTTAACTGTTGTAATACGAATATATTCAGCCTATAGATATATACAATTGCCAATCATTAGTTTGATGCAATAAATTTGACACCAAATTATCTGGTAATCAAAATGGAATGCCATGACTTTACTCTTTTTTCATATTCAATCTATCATATTGATAATTCATTATATGCACGTCGATAGTTTTTATAAATGTGCTTTAAGTTTGCATCTAGATTATATATTTCACGCTTGTTTTTATGACATCATATTGCAGAAAAGTTTGACAAACACCTTGGCCCGTCAAGGGTCACATTTTCCTTCCTACTGATTCGGACTTAGGACTACTATTTCATTCTTTAACCCAACTGCATAGGTTAGTTATGTCATGAAAGTAAAGCTAATACATTTTTTTTTTCACCTGAGAATGCTTGGGCAAGAATTTTTAGGTTCTACTCTATTCGGATCCGCTATTGTTCCAAGTAAATTTTCTTATGAAGTCTGGATTAAGGCTTTTGCAATTGTGTGCTGTTAGTAGTAGCTTGAGGGACTGGGCAATGCCCTTAGTCTGGATTGAACTTGCTAGAATGGGAAAGATCTTCGGAAGATCTTGCTTAAATTTGTCTGACATACTTCTACCGCTTTGACTCTTTTTAGGTTAGGAAGGAGCAAGCGCAAGCAATGATATACTTCACTCTCAACTAGCAGTTTCTCCTGACATGGTGCTTTACTCGATTAAATATCATGTTATGCATCAGTTCAAAACCCTTCCAGCACTTCGAGGAAAGATTAGATGGATCTTCATCTCCAGCTTTGCTCCAATTGGAGTATATTTCACAATTTCCTATAAGCTTGTTTATTTGATCGGTTATTAGCTCTGCAAAATTCAGGAGTTTTTTAAGTTTTAAGCAGTTAGTATTAGCTAGTGGTGTTTGTGACATCCGAATTTTTTTTTATAGTTCATGATATTTAGGATATATAATTAGTATAATAACGGTTAGCGGTGATCGATACACTCCTGAATAGGTATCGAATAATTTTCAAATATTAAATTTTTACTGAGTTAAGGTTTTCCTATTATTCTATATCTTTTGTTAATAATTGTAGCGGGTTCAAAATAATTTTCTAATTTACCGACGTTTCAAATGAATACTGATTTCCTTGTTTATTTACCCCAATGTGAAGTATCTATCCAAAATTAACATAACATCTCCATCTCTTTATTAAACCATGCCATTTGTCACTATGATAATTCGGACAAATGTCTTCATTCCCAACCCATTTTTGCCCACATATCTAAATTAAATCCTTTGAACTTAGCCATACGACCTCACACATGACATTATTTAACCTCAATCAATTTTTGTCTACATTTAACTCTAGTTAATTGGCATTATTACTTTTAATCAAGGCCAATAAATGTTACTTCAAGTCACTCTTAAATATAGAGAATAAGTATGGAAGACAAGAGATAAATGCCTTCTTTCCCTACCTCTTGAATGTACACCTCCATCTTCTTCACTTCTTCAAGTTCAAGTTTTATTTCACTCTCCCTTTCAAGACAATCAAGGTCCAAAACCCTCACTTTCAATCTAGTTTCTTACATTGTATATTCATAGGTTTTCCCTTATTTTTATCAAATGAGCTTTGTTGTTCTCTAAAGAATGAGATTTGTTAATTTTAATAATAATTTTGATTTCAAGGTTGTAAAGGCTTTGTTTGTTGAAGATTTCACTCAAGGTGACTAAGCTAGAATGATCCACTTAGTACTCTTGAACTTGGTTGATTAACTATTTGTTTATTTACTATATATTTTACTCTGTGTGAGTAAGTTGGTTGTATGTTAAGTTATGGTGACTGTTGTGCTTGTAGTGTGAAAAAGAAGAAGCTATTCATATGTCTAGAGTGTTTTTGAGAGATTTCTAAAAGGTTTTGTTACAACTTGAATGGGAAAAATACGAAAATGGTAAAACTAGGCTTAGAAAGGGGTACTTTGGTAAATTTTGGCAAGATTTGGGGCAATTTTGAAATTTTCAGAACTGCGATGAGGCTGTTAACAGGTTTATTTTATGATTTTTAATGTTAATTAGTGGGTTTTAAAGTAAGATTAAGCAAGGGGAATCAAATTGTTTTAAAAAATGAGTTTAGAAGTGTTAGGGGCAAATTCATAATTTCACCAAGTTGAGGGACAAATCTGCAAAAATCGAAACTGCTGGGGACAATTCACAGCTTGTGGAACCTTATTATGATAGGTGGTGAAGTTATTTTATAGAGTTAATTTCTTAATATAGATGATGTGTAAATTATGCAAAAATTGGAACTAGTTGTACTAATAAATCAAAAGTGTGTGGTTTTAATAGTTTTCTAAAATATGCGGCGTGTCCATAGTGCAAATAATATGTTTAGATAACAACAAGGATAGCTTTTAATTTTTAATTTGATTAATACGACTTGGTTGGTTGAAAACCGGAAATTATGGATAAATTTATAAAATGAGAATTTTTGCTAGGGCAATAGTCTAATTTTTAGGAACTTGGAGTTATAGAAAATGCTCTTTAATTTTCATGGAAAAAGTAAGCTTAATCGAGGGTAGTTTTATTATAAAAATGTAAATTTATGAGTTACTTTAATTACTGGAATAGTAGTGTCTATTACTAAATGGATATCAAGAATTAATGAACTTTAGTTCTCTATCAAATGATTTTTGGCTTGGTGAAAAGAAAATGAAGGTTGTTAAAATGTGCATAATTAATCAATTCTCGTAATTATATGAGAATGCCAAGAGATTAACGTGTTATCTTTTGTAATGATAGATACCGAAAAGTATGTGGTGCTTATTGTGTTGTGATTACTTATGTATGTCTTTGCTATTACGTGATTAAAACTTTTGCCACAGCCTATTTGCCACTAAACGAATTACCTTGTATGAGTATATATGAGACTCTGGAGTTAACCAGTTGTTGTACTGTATGAGACGATTCTCTACAAGATTGAAATGACATGAACTTTTATGATGACATGACTCATGTAGTCATGGTATGAGATGGCTTGTGAAGCCATGGTATGATATTGATAAATGACCATCGTTATGCGGATGTACAGTTGTGTATTTATCCTTGCTAATGTAGGGGACACAAATGATTAATAGGCTAAGGCATGGCAAATGGGTATGTCTAATCCCATCCCCCATGAGTGGGCGGTGATGATGCCTTGCGAATTGAGATGATCTTGGCCAGTGATGAATATGAGTTTATATGTATAAATTGATAAGATATTATGGTACTTGTAATATATAATATGATACCCAATTATACATGAGTGATTGATCTCATGTGATGTTATGGCTGTCTTATTGACATATTATGATAGGAAAGATAATACATTTATCCTCGCACTCGTCATGCATAATTGTTTGGCGTTGCCTTGAGTTCATGATTGTTGTTGATCAAGTTGAGTGATAAGTGGATCTCCTATCTTAGACTATGGAATTTTATTTACTAGGCCTCAGCTCATTCCTTTATTTTTCAGACTTGTAGGATGGCTCTTCCGCCAATGGACATTGAGTATAATTATGAAGAAGTGGCATTGCCTTATACAGTTCTTATGTATGACTACATTTCCGATGAAACATCAATGGGGAGGTTATCGATCCTTAGACATTAGCTTTGGTGATATACAGACAAGCTTTTGGGTATAGGAGGATAGTTTTGAAATTAGGCAATCATAACCCTTCCCGAGTCTTTTAGTATTTTGTGTGCTGCTTGGGATACTGTCACAGGTTGTAAATATAAAGTTGACATAATGAAATATATGTGTAATATTTAACTTGTGTGATGATCTTATTGTATGTTGTATGGTGATATATTTGTGGTGCTTTCGCTTATTATTAAAAAAAAAAAAAAAATCAAGCACACGTGTCGCGCGTGATGTTATGAGTGTCACAATGTTCTTACTTGTTGACTTTTGATCATCGAAAAGAAAAAAAGAAAAAAAAAAGCAATAATGAAGGCTAGTTTGTTTCATAAAAAATGAATAATTTGAAAAATATTTTTCTAGATATGATCAATTGAAATAAATAGCCAATAAAAAATATTATCATCATCTATAACAAGTTATGTCTAGATATTTTTGTGAATGATAGTAATATTTTTTGGTCGTTCAATTTTGTAAAAGATAGAAGGGATCACTTTTAGGTTAAAAAAAATTGAATTATACATTTTTGCAAAATAAATTGAGCCCAAAGATATCAGTTTTTTTTTAAAAAATTATTTATTACACTCTTAACGCTTCACAACTCGCGCTCAACTTCTCTTGCACTTTCGGATGAGGCACTTTTTCCATCTTTATTGTGTCTTGCAATGTTGCAGAGCTGCTTTTTCCACATAAAGGGGACGCTATCACCTCTAGAGCTAAGGGAAGCCCTAATAATGGATACCATTTCGCTGGAATTGCTCCTGCATCAGATCTTTCACCAAAAGTCGTACTGTTCTTCAGTTTTATTAAAGGGGACAAGGGTTCTTTGCCAACATCAGACCGAAGATATCTCATGCAATAAAAAATTCAATTTCTTTTATCCAAATAACACTGTAAAATCTTAGGCTGAGTCGAAATTTAATCAATGATAAGGCCCATAAATTACAAGACCGGTCTCAAACTATGTTGAAAATCAATCGACGGCACAAGTTTAAAATAATAAGATACAACATCAGAATTCAATCAACGATACTATATCAGGATAGTAAGATACAACATCGGAGTTTAATTAACGACGATGCCCCAGGATAGAGAAACATGTTGGATCTAATCGACAACGGAAATCTGAAAGTTTTAGATAAGGAAATTAAAGTGCAGTATGGGAAAAGTAAATATAACAAGATAACATTTTGATTGTTTTATCAGGATTTTCGTTGGATTACTAGTGGTATTTATAGTGAAGGTATGATAACCATTCAATGGTTGTGTCTTCTCTATTAACTATCACTGGCTTTGTCCATGTTCCAATATTCTCGTAAATCACTTTACCCATACTTCATATAACCGTCCTAGTTGTGTTTAAGGGATTGTGCAGTTATCAATTATCGTTCCGTGATTGGGTCTTCAAACAGCAATTGCTCTTTTTACAACGTGCATCTTCTATGTAACTATCTTGGCACCTTGAGTAATATTCGAAGTGTCTCTATTGGAAAAGTTCCTGCCGAGGTTCATACGGGCAGCTACCATCTGTCATCGTATTTCAACAACTGGACACGTGGCATTTTTTTTATTTCATCATCAATCACCGAATATCTAACCCTACGTCCGTCGATAATCTTGCATGTATCAAACATCACACATGCGTTATACACATGACTATAGCTTATTTCTGTCCAAATATTATATTTCTCACCCCTGTAACAAGCACTTGCCAATCGGATCGATCATAAGTGTCAACAGATACGACACAAACGAGAGAGAAGCCAAAACTCGCTAGGAGGAGAGTCCATGTCTACTGAATAGTATCAAGGAAATTCATTTCCTTATGCTCCTACTTGCAATCAACTCTAGCCCTATCAAGAACGCTCTCATTTCTAGTGGGAATGATTATTCTAGGGAGAAGTATACTATCAATGCCATAAGTTGTGTACGGCACTCACTTTGGTGCCAAAAGTTTCCGTCGGATCACTTAAGTACCAAATCGGAGGAAAAACGATCACTTTGGTGCCACCGGCGAAAGATTGCGGCGAAAGATTGGCCGAAAATGATTACGTGGCTTTTTTAAAAAAAAAATCGACAAGGCCTTAAACGACGTCGTTTCGGTCCTCCTTAAGAAAACGACGTAAACGACGTCGTTTTGCCGTCCTACATGGATGGCCTCACAAAAACGACATCATTTAACTCATTTGGGGATTTTTTTTTTTGGATTGAAATTAGGGTTTTTGTCCGCCGTTGCTCGGCTGCCGTCGCTCGGGCCCCGTCCCTCGCCACCGTCGCTGGCCGCCGTCCCTCGACCTCCATCGTAGTTGCTTGCCACAGCAAGACAAAAGAAAAAAAAAAAGAACAGAAAATCCCAAGGGAGAGGGAGGTGTCGATGGCGAGGGCGGAGGAGGGGATGGCGGGGCCACAGCCGCCGCCGTCGTCGTAGCTAGCTTCGCCAACGACCTCCATGGCGTTCCAGATCTTCGCGGCTACCATTGGCCAGATCGCTCGTGCTTCTGGAGATTCTTTGAGCTCGCGCTTCCTCTGCGCCCGACGATATTATTTGGGAAAAGGTGGTGGTGGGGCTGAGATTTGGAGATTTGAAAGGTCAACAAGGTGATTGAAAATGGGGGAAAACTATTAGGGGAGGGTGGAGGTGAGTGCGTGATTTCTTTTCTGGAAAACTATTAGTGTTATGTTGGTGTGCTGCTGGTGTTGCTGGTGCTGTTCTTCGGCGCTGCTAGTGCTGTTCTTCAGGGAAGAACCAGTCTTCGGGGAAGAAGATGACACAAAACGGCGTCGTTTGGGGATTTAGGGTTTTGAATTTGGGGGAAAGACACAAAACGGTGTTGTTTTGTTGTTTAAATGTTGACTATACTCTCAGGCGTGCCACATTAGCTTAAAAATTAATAAAAAGTGACACGTCGGATTTCCGGCCAACCGGATAGGAGTTGGCACCAAAGTGAGCGTTTTTCAAAATTTTTGGACTTAAGTGATCCGACCGAAACTTTTGGCATCAAAGTGAGCGCCGTACACAAGTTATGACACTGATAGTGTACTTCTCCCGATTATTCTACTTCCTAATGCGAACCAATTGTGGTCTCTAGCCAAAGCGTCTAGTGGATTATTGGCTTCCACATCATTGAGAATATATTTACACTTAAATGAGATAGACTTGATTATTTCACCCTTATTAGATTATTGAATTCTTTTTAAAATACATCAGATCTCAACTGATTTTGTAAGTAATTGATACAATTACGCTCATATTATTCTCTAACTATGCAATGAAATTACGATGCTCAAGTTGATTGGAAAGCTCATTCCATAACCTCCTCCACAGGACCATCAATCCCAACCAAATCATCAGTAATAACCAGCTCAAACGCTTTCTTCAGGTCGCTCAAAACTCTCTGAATGACCATTCTCACCAATTTCCCTCCAGGCCTGTCAAACAAAACCAGACAATGACTGGTTTTTAGATCTGATGAGAGCACGGGAATTAATTAAGTCGCGGATAAATCGAAAAGCTTATCGTGTTTTTGTCACCTCCAAT
The DNA here is from genome assembly GCA_014182565.1 of Eucalyptus marginata. Lineage (NCBI taxonomy): Eukaryota > Viridiplantae > Streptophyta > Magnoliopsida > Myrtales > Myrtaceae > Eucalyptus > Eucalyptus marginata. The sequence goes on along the minus strand of CM024592.1, from coordinate 39,078,451 downwards.
TCTTATTTTGTATGCTGAGATCCAAGTGGGTGATGCAATCACATGGTTGCTCGGTTGCTCTGCATGCCTCGCCCAACTTCTTTTCGTTTTTGATCTAACCTTGCCGCGTCTGAACATGTAGAATTAAATTAACTCTGAGCATACCTTTGTCTAATTGTTTAATTCTTCCTATGCAAGTGCCTGAAACTTAACTACTAGTTTACTAACGAGGCAACTACGAAACCAAAAAGGAGGGAATGTGGGCTGCTAATGACATTAATAAATTAAACGTTAATATGAATCCACTTAGACTACTATTATTGTGACGACGCTCCCGGCCAAATTGTACTTTTTGCGAAAACAAGACCGTGCTTCCGAGGATAGTCCTAGGAAGAAGGTTATAAATACAGACTTCAAGCGAGAAAGATAATCATGATATGCATTTTCCTGTGTTCTAATAAGATCGATAAGTTCTTTAGATTGTGGTCTTGGTATTAATATATATATATATATATGTGTGTGTGTGTGTGTGTGTGTGTGTGTGTGTGTGTGTGTGAAGTACCACACGAATAAGATAAAGGCAGAAAAAAGTCTGAAATTTGGGAATATGAGTCTAATATCCTAACTGGACTGGTCATAAAGAAATAGGGCCTAGCACCCTAAAAATTCTCTAACTTTAGGTCTAGTCTTAATTTTACCATAATTTTTTCGTAAAAAACCTCTAATTTAGGTCTAGTCCCAATTTTATCCTAAATTTTTTTGTCTCGTAAAAAACTCCCAACTTTAGGTCCACTCTTAATTTACCCTAAACTTTCCTTTGTTTCATAAAAAACCGACAATTTACTTGAGTCCTAAATCCGCCGCCGTTAACTCTCAATCCAAAGCTTCTTTTGACAACCAAGAAATGAAAAACTCCTAACCTCGAGTTGTTCAAGTGTCCTGAGCGTGAGCTCTTCAATCACAAGAAATGGAAAACTCCCAAGCACAAGAGATTGAATATTGAACGCAAACCTGAAGATCACAAGCAAGATGGAAGCAAAACTCTCTTAAAAGGAAGAGCAATTGAAGAAGGCCAACCATCATTTCTTTGGTATTTACCAGAATTTCAGATCATTTAGGCCGACGTGGAAATTCATATCCAAAAGATGTTTTCTTGGATATGAAATTAGGGGGGAAAAATAGGGCAATAATGTGGAAATGCAACATCATTAAGGGCAATTTTGGACGAAGTGTTAACGAAGGTATATACGAAACTTAAGTAAAAGTTGATTTTTTTTTAGACAAAAAAAAATTTTAAGGTAGAATTTAACCTAAAGTTGATGGTTTTTATGAGACAAAAATCATTAGGGTAAAATTGGGGTTGGACCAAAAGTTGATGTTTCTTATGAAACCAAAAAAAAAAAAAAACAAAACAAAACAAAGTATAAGCGGAACTAAAGTTAAAATTGAGGGATTTTCAGGTGTTAGGCCTCAAAAATAGTGTCCTAGTTCCAAGTTACTAGGACTACTTAAATTTTTTTTTTTTTTTTTGTCGATAACATAGCTTTGCATTCAAGTAGGTAAAAAACTACAACCCTTAGTTAGGGCTTCATTACATAGCATATCCAAGAGGATTTGGGGAGGCGCAATAACCCAGTTCTGGGAGAGATTACCGTAGTCATGGGCCTTGGTGGCCCAATCAGCTATGGAATTAGCTTCCCTTCTGCAATATTGGAGTCGCAGATTGGGAAAACAAAGCAGCAGTGAATCAGCATCCGCAAATAGAGCTCAACACTCCAACGGCGGCACTCGGCAGTGATTCACAGTCTCCACAAGCACAAGACTGTCAAATTCCAACAGCAGGTGAGCGTCCGCCTTTCCCTTCTGCAACATATAGTTGAGGGTGAATATGAGGGCTTGAATCTCTGTTTCCAATGGGGAAGAAGCCTAAACGTTTCTGGAGAAGCCGTCTATGAGGGAGCCTGATTGATCGCGGCAAACACACGCGATGGATCCTGTATTACTCCTCATTGTGAAAGCCCCATCCATATTGATTTTGATGGTGCCAGGTTCCGGGGGGGTCCACGATTGGTTAGGGTTCAGTACAAAAGGCCCTGTTTTGGACGTCTGCTGCCCTGTTTCAGACGTCTGTTGCATCGTGCTAAGGTAAAGCTTCGCAGTTGTGAGAGCCGATTCCACCAGCTGTTCGTGGTGCATACGTTGGTGTCGAAAGACAAAGTGGTTGCGTGCCTTCCAGATCTGCCAAAGTAGGGCTACAATGGTTTCCAGATTTTGTAAGTTAGCCCTGTCCTCAAGTAGATCTGCTAACCAAGCCTCCATTCGATGAGTATTGTATGCTGAAATGTTGATTTTTACTCTGGGGTGTGACCATACTTGCTGTGTCCATGGGCATAACAACAATATGTGTTCCGATGTCTCTGGGATTTGGTATAGGCAGAGTTGACATACTGAGTTGGGGGTAATGTGTTGCCGGAAGAGATTGCCCTTTGTAGATAGTGCGTTATGGCATAGGGACCACATGAAAATTCGAATTTTGGGTTCAGTCTTCAATTTCCAGATTTGTCGCCATAGCTAGCGTGGCGGATTGTATGATGAGGATGCACGGTTGCTGGCTCTGCTGTGATCTGTTTGTCGGATGTAGTTGTAGCAACTTTTCACGATATATATGCCTATTTATGTCCCTGTCCAGATAAGTTTGTCTAGAGTAGAAGCTGGGCATAAGTGCAGTGTCATAATGTCTTCGACGGTCTGGTCATCAAAGCTTTGCCGGAGAAGTGGGATATTCCAATTGTTCTGGTTCGGAGAGATAAAACCAACCACCTTCTTAGGTTCTCCTCTAGGTGCTGGCCCACCAATGATCCCTATTGTTAGCCATTTATCTTGGCGAACCCTTATCCTTTGCCCATTACCGACTGACCACTGAAGCTTATTTAGAATAGCATCTCTGCCTAATAGTAGACTTTGCCAACCCCAGGATGGTCTAGATCCTTTTGCCGCATGCCAGAAGTCCGTTGAGTGAAAATATATTCCTTTGAAAACACAACTCCACAAAGATGATGGATTTTGGAAAAGGCGCCATGCTTATTTCCCCAGAAGCGCCTTGTTAAAAGAGATTAAATCCCGAAATCCAAGCCCCCCGCTATCCTTTCGCTCTTTAAGAAGATCCCAACTCTTCTAATGTATTCCGGACCTAGTACTATTATTTTGCCACCAGAACCTGGCTATTTTTATCTCAATGTACTTACATATAGATATAGGAAGTTTGAAAATCGACATAGCATACTGCAGAAAGGCCTGTACCACTTTTTTTAGCAAGATTTCCTTTCCTCCCTTAGAAATGAGGTTCTCTTTCCACCCTGCTAGCTTTGCATTGACCCGCCCCAGAATCCAAGCAAACATATCTTTTTTGGAAACCCCCCAATCAGATGGTATACTTAAGTATTTGCCAGTCTTCTGAAGCACCGGTACTCTCAATTCTCTTGCCAGGTTTTGCTTTAGATTGATAGGACAAGCGTTGCTAAGGAATAGCCCTGATTTGTTTCTGTTTACAGCTTGTCCTGTTGCTAGACAATATTGTTGCAAGATGTTGGATAAATTTTGGCATTCTAGTAACCGTCCATCTAAGAAAAATATGGCATCATCTGCAAAAAATAGATGAGATAAGATAGGACACCACCTGTTAAATTTGATCCCCTTTAGATTTCTCATGTCGACGGCTTGCTTGATAAGTATAGATAAGACATTAGCCAAAAAGGATGAACATGTAAGGAGAGTGGGGATCTCCCTGTCTGAGCCCCCATGTCGGGTGGAAGTAGTGTAGTGGTTCACCATTAAATTTAACACTGAGGGAGAATGTAGTAATACATTGCATCACCCACTTGACCCATATACCATGAAATTCCGTGTGGTGAAGATAGGCTTCCAGTAAATCCCACTCAACCCGATCATATGCTTTCTGCATATCCAGCTTTAGGACAGCCTAAAAATGTTTCTTTCTTTGCCTGATTTTCAGCTGATGCAGTACTTCTTGAACAACCAAAATGTCATCTTGTATTTGTCTACCAGTAATAAAGGCACTCTGTTCTGTTGAAATCAGGTCAAGTAACCATGGTTTCAGGCGGTTCGCTAACACTTTGGATATGATTTTATAGATAAAGTTGCAAAGACTAATTGGTCTATATTGGTCTAACATCTCTAGATGTGGTACCTTTGGAATTAGAGATATGAGTGTTTTGTTAAAATCTGGGGACATCAGACCTGACCTGAAAAAATCTTGCACCGAGGTGAATATGTCGTCCTGGAGGATGTCCCAGTGATTTTGATAGAACATCCCGTTCAAACCATCGGGTCCCCGGGCTTTATTAGCCCCTAACTGGATTGTTGCTTGCTTGATTTCCTCCCGAGACACCTTTGCTGTTAACGTTGTATTCATTTCTGGTGTAACAACCCAAGGACACTGTGTCAGAATAGGTCCATAATCACGATAGCCAGCCAAGTTGTATAGGTTTTGAAAGTAGCTCTTCATCATATTCTTCAATTGTGTGGGATCTCGAATCCACTCTTCATGTTCATCCTTCAGCATACGGATTCGGTTTTTTTGCCTTCGTTGTATTGTAGTCGCATGGAAAAATCTTGTGTTCTTGTCCCCCCATCGCAGCCAGTTGATCCGTGATCTCATCGCTCAATATTGTTCCTCCTGTTGCCATAAATGTTGAATTTCATTTTTCAAACGACATACCTGTTCTTTATCATAGTAGCAACATGGTTGATTGATAAGACTTTGAAGTTGCTGCTTTAAAATATTAATTTGATGATGTCCTTTGTAGAACTTTGATCTACTCCACTTTGTGAGCGCCAAGGAGACAGCCTGAAGCTTGCGAGATATATTGGAGTCGGTCAGAGATATAGAGGTCCATGCATCTGCAATAACCTGGTGGCAGTCCTTATCTTGTAGCCAAAATGCTTCAAATGTGAAAGTCTGCCTTCTTCTCGTTGGGGTGGTTTCCAAGGATAATAAAAGCGGGCTATGATTAGAACCCAAAGCAGGTAAGGTGAATACTTCAACTTCTGGATAAGTCAATCTCCATTCCAAAGTACACAGCACTCTATCAAGTCTTTCCTTTACTATATCCTCGCCATCTCTATTGTTCATCCACGTAAAGGCACAACCCTTGCTCTCGATATCCATCAAAGAACAATCATTTACAAATTCCCGAAAGAAACGCAATCGATATGGCTTAGGTATCCTCCCACCCACTTTTTCCCAATGGTACATAATCTCATTGAAGTCGCCCATACACACCCATGGCAATGTATTTGAGTTACTGAGTTGTCTTAAATCTGCCCATATTTGCTGTCTTTGTTGATAAACTATTGGTGCATGGAGGCAGGTAAGCCTCATTGGAATGCCACCAAGTGCGTTGGTACAGATCATGTCAATAACATGAGCAATGTGATTCTCAACAAACAATGAGAGTTGGTCATTCCTGAAAACAACCATTCCACCACCCAAACCTGTAGGGCTCACTATAAAACAGCTCGGGTATTTCAACCTCCTCTGAATTCTCTTGATCACTACGTCCCGATTCTTTGTTTCCATCAAAAATATTATATCGGGCTTTTCTTGGACCACTAAGGCCTTTAGAGCTTGAACTGTCAGGGAATTACCCAATCCTTGACAATTCCAACTGATGATCTTCATTTGTCACTTGGTGGCTTTTTAGGGCAAGCCACCGTAGCCCAAGTACCAACTCTTTCGGCCTCAAAGATCGAGGTATCCAACAGATGGTTGTCATCAAGTTCTTCATGTATAGAAGAGCGCGACCCATAAGGATTATACCATTTTTCTTTCTTGAGGGGATTCGCTTTGGTGTGTATTGTGGTGCTCTTTAATTTCTTTGATTTGGATGAGTTTGCAGCTGATTCTCTGCTCACCTCTAACAAGTCCATTGCAGGGGACTTCATTTTTTACGCTACGCTTCCTTCCGGAAGATCCGTAAGGGGTGTACTTCTCTGGATATTGGCTTTAGGACAATCAACATTCTGTTTTGTACTGACCTCCATAAGAGCTGGATTCTGGTTGGTGCTATGAGGGACATCAGGTAACAGGAGAGTCGAAGGCTGAGGAGTGTCTGGTACTGTCTCTTCAACTTCATCTTGTTTAGGTTGTGTTTCATAGAAAGCTTGCCAGAACGGGCTATGTTCTCTGACTTCCGTGCGGAGCCATTGTCCAAAATATAACTTATCTTTGCCTTCCGTTTTTTCTTCATCAAAGGGAATATCCTTACAATACGTCGCATAATGGCCTTAAATACCACATGAATAACATTAGTGGGATAAGCGTTCATAGCGAAAGTCTAGCCATATATTCTTCCCTTCTAACCTGATCAGTTTACCAGGCTTCAATGGTTCGCTCAATTTAATTTCCACTCGAGCCCTCCTAGCCCTTAGAGTAGTGCCTTCTTTAGCTTCAACCTTAACTTCCAGCACCTTCCCAATGTTGCTCACAGCTCTACTAATCATGTTCTCTGTACATCTTTCCAGGGGAAGGCCAAAAACTTGCCCCCCAAAAGGCACAAGTTGTAAAGTCATAACAATGAAGAGGAGTGTTTAGAATCCATGGCTTTACAATAATCAGATGGCTCGAAAATAGCCAGGGACCACCATCTAAGATTCTTTGTTTTTCCCCTTCCAAATTGAATTTAAACACATATAGCCCAACTTCTCGTTGCGAAATTTCGACTTGGTTAGTACGCCATGCTCTTTTCAAAGTGTTCTGAAATGCTTGGAAGTTAATAGAAGGGTTAGAGAGGATTTTACCCACTAAAATCTGTTTGCATTCTTCTAATTTCTCTGCAAAGGCTGCTTCCTCCCACACCTCGATTTCTTGTTCAGCCCAAAGCCTACCCATTCTGTTGCAAAGAGCAGCGAGATAGGCGTCCTCATCCTAGCCAAAGTCATCCATCATAGGGCATGCACAAATGGGAATTCTGAATTTGTAGGTGGTCAAAGCTTATCACAGAACACCCATAAAGCAACCAGTGAAGCAACAAGGAGAAGACGAAGAAGTGGAATCGTGAAGACGGCGTGGATGGTTAGGCCTTGTAGATGTTAAGGGCGAAGGATAATTCAGGGAAAGTGGCCCTAATTGCGAGAGGTTACCATGCGTATCAATTGAGAAGGAGGAGGTCCTACATTTGGGAAAATTGATCACGCATGTAACAGGGTTCAAGAAATAGTTGATATGGAGCGGAGATAACAAAGAGGATATGGGGGTTTCTTGCAGGTAAAGCCATGGCTGAACTAGTATTAAACTTCGGGACAATTGAGAGTAAGACCAGCGTGTGAAGGGAATTTACTGATGATATGAGGGTTTGGTGGAGGGAGAAACTCCCATGGCGATGGAAGATTGCTGTGGGTATGAGGGTTTGGTGTAAAAAGAAACTACCATGGGGAAGAGAGAAACTCTACATGTCGAGAGAATGTCAACAATCAATCTGTTCTTATCATTTAAAACGGATAAATATTTCAACAGGCCTGAGGAAGTTTGAAAAGGGACAAGGGTGGAGAGACTAGGACTACTTAAAATTGAAATGGGCCTATTGTCATATGAGATTGAGCGTCTTTCCTTATGCATCAGTTCTCAAATTGAGCTCAAAATCAGTTGGCAAAAATTGATTTTGCAATTAGTTGAATCATCATGAGAACCAAACTAAAATCTCTGGTTCACAAAAGTAAAATATTATTTCATATCTTACTTGAGTTTCTAATTGACCCATAATAAATTAATAGCGACTCATAAATGAACTAATTTGCATGTTCAAGAATGGCTGTAATATGACTCCAAAGTTGTAATTGATATGGTTTTGAAAAGTCCTTGCCAAGGATTTGCTTAATAATCCATTAGGTTTTTCCTTGGTGGCTCACCTCTGGAAAATTGCGACACTAATTAGGTGAGTCAGATTTAGATCTTCAGCAAGGGTGACAAATTTGGCATGCAGTTCCCAGTGGACTACAAAAATTGATAAATTATGGTCTTGGTAAAGAGCAAAGAACTTCTGAAGTCCTGAAATAAAAAAAAAAATATTTAAAAAAAAACAAAGGAAAAGAGAGAAGATGTCCTAGAAACTCTCCTAACTAGACTTGACATATAAAGACTCCGCAATGGTACCAAGGTGCTGGGCCTCCTCGTAAGTTTGTGATCGCATTGAGCCTATCATTAAATGAGATCGGGCCATCTTCCTTATACAGTTTTCAACTTGAGGCGCTTGAAAGTATATTGGTCATATTCTCTGAACAGAAATGAGGTTTTTGCCTCTAACATGCAGCGAGACAAAATTTGTCCAAAAAAATACATTATAAAAGCTAAATGAAACACCTTGGAGTTTTTAATCAAATGTTCCCATCCATTCTATATGTTTAGTTCCAAATTCCAGCAGAGTCTCCCATATACTGGGAGTCTTTTTTTTTTTTTGGTGAATCATATACTGGGAGTCTTTCATAGATTACAAAACACAGAATTCAGCCTGATCGAGCTTCAGGTAGCAATTTATTGTTTTCCCCTTTTTTTTCTGAAAAAGAAAAGGAACAAGAGAAGAAATTTTGAATCTGAAGAACATGGGCTCGAGTTGATAGTTTTTTTTTTTTTTTTTTTTTTTTTTCCCCAATAGCATTAAGTCACTCTGCTCTAGTCCTGCCATTTTTAGACCTCCTTACTAGCAGTACACCTCATTTCGATAAGTAACGTTTCGAGAGGAAAACAAAAAGCAAGAGGCAATTCATCGAATCAAGACAGGTCAAGGGAAGTCTTAGAACCGAAGTACACCAAGCGGTGGCTGACCCACAGGAGACGCCCTGGGAAGGACGATCGCTGCTTGCTGAAACGGCTGCCTTACTCCCCTGCTTCTCTCATCTTCACATTAGGTTTTGCCGACGTGAGGCAAACGAACCAGCAGATTGGGCTGCCAAGGCCCATTCCCGCGGGTTTCTAATTTCCCATGTGGTTTTCCCCCTCCCCCCATTTTGTTTAACTTACTACTCTCTGATGCTTTACGAGCGGGGTGTATTTCTACTGTTACTTGAATGCAATTTCTCGTTCTGATCAAAAAAAAAAAAAAAAAAACTTGATTTGGAGACTTTCAACTGCAGTGGAAACATTCATTTCAAGCCAACTCTGACCACAGCTTCCAAAAATAAGAACCTCTTAAGTTCTTCATCAACTCAACAAAGCTTATCAGGCAATCCAACGGCTTTACGGATGAATCAAAGCTGTAAAACCTGTCAGCATAACATGTAGAAGTGCGAATTCACATTAGACCACTTGCTCATATAATCGTAAGTAGGAAGTCTATTGAGGATCACTAACCAGTTTATGCCAATCCATTTTAGAGCTCCCGCTTCTAACATTCTTCCAATCAACAGCTGTAGATAAAGAGTCCATTTCAGGAATCTGTGGCAGACAATACTATCATTAACGGCACCATTAACTTGGAATATTCCACTCAAAGGACCGAAGGCCACGCCCATTCAAATTCACAAATTATAGCTTCCACAATAGCATGAAGTCCAAACCCGAATCACAAACAACTCTCTTCTAGTGAAGGCCCAAAAGGCCCCCATGCCAGTGCCGATTATGATACCAATTTAAGTACAAGCGTCCAAATTATTAGGCAATATATCAAGCTAATTGGCTAGACTTTCAGTATTTTAGAAACCTCTTAAGTTACTGATAGTTTCAGCTCTGCAGGCATCGGTTGAATGTAATCCGGGAAATGTGGGATGACAATATGCATAGTTAGTGTTTGGATAAGTCCAAGAAACATCGAGCTCCTGGTCCTTTAATGATTTTGTTACCATAGAAGTGACTTTGGAAACTCTCTAAATATTATATCATTTACATCACAACCAATGGAATAGTAATTAAATCCTGCCAATGAATGAGGTGAAATCAATCTAGCAATCAACATTAGCGAACTACATACTAATAATACCCCAAAGTTTACAGATCTTTGTTTGTCGAACTCAACATCAATTTTCCTCTGAACTCCTTAAATCCAACTAATGGGCATTCTGACATCGTCAACCACAGAAGCTTTGATCAAGTTAGTATGGTGAATTCGACTTCAGTTGCTTGCTTTTGTGGGAAATGGTATGATTCTTTTCCTTATCATTATGTGGTATTCACATGTCATAATGAATGCAAGACAGTTATAAAATTGCATATAGGACACAGGAAAGTTTCCGCAGGAAACTTGTAGAAACGCTTCCCGTGTCTTTGTTTCCAGCAAGTAAATGCACTAATAAGATCTTATGCACAATATGAGGGATATTTCACATTACGTTCATGTCTGCCATCTTGATTATTTTCTTATGACTTAAAAATTCGCGTAATAAAAAATGGCATTGCTAACTCTACAAACATTGACAAGTATTTTTTGGGCTAATCTATTATTTTCCTTGGACTTTTAGGTATATCCTGAATTCAAACAGATGAACATGGATTCATAGTGATCCACATAATTCACAATAGTTTTGCCTCTGGTTTGTTTGCTAGTTTATTCATGACTACACCACTAGGAGAAGAGTCTGTTCTTGCATTCAGCTTTTCTCGATCGAAATACGAGTACTTTAATCAGCTTATACAAACAGTTCTGTGAAATAAAATATGTGGAACACAATGGTTGGATAAATTTTGTCCCAAGGCAGTAGCGTATGCATACTAAGGGATGCCCTCTCAATATGTTTCTTTTGCACTGTAAATTCATTCTTAAGGTACCCTAGAAACATGCAGTCATGATCTGCATAGTGAGCACAGGGCAAACTAAAACCTTAAATATATATACATATATATATTCATAGGATGATGAATCTTATCGGAAGACTAATGACAAATGATGCGCTTAGAAAGCCTTTTGATCTATTTCCATTATTGGCATGATGAGCTAAAAAAAAATTGCCAAGGCACTCATTAACCTCCATGAGCATCTTCCCGGATTCCTAGTATACAAGTAAGAAAACCCTGTCAATCAGGAAACATTATTGAATAAGAGATTTCAAATAGGAAATACAAATGAAAATTGGTTGATAGATCTCAAAAGAGAAAAGGTAGCTTACCTACTTTATGTTACCTTTGTTAGGAAATGTGTATCATCTCAACCATCTCAACAATTCTGACTCAATTCAATCGTCTTCTTCAAATTTATTGTTCCACGATTGAGTCAAATGGCTTTTTCTCGTACTTTTCTACAATCCGCGTTCCACTTAAGGTATTGTCTTTAGTGATTTGCGTCCCGAATGGTTTTGAAGCACTCTTTGAGTTATGTAGCTTTTTGAAGAACTCCAACCATCTAAGGACTTACAGACCCTCGGATTTTGGAGAGTCTAAGTCTTTCAATTGAAATGCACGCAATAATAGATAGCTCTTCCAAGAACTCCAACTCATTGGGACCTTGAATTTTGACTAAATTTTCACAATTTGCAGCATGTAATTTCTTTACTCCCTTGGGCTTTGGTAGGTTCAACCTTTCAATTAAAGTGCATCAGTGATATATATAGCTCTTCCAAGAACTCCAACCTATCAAGGTCTTGAATTTTAACTAAGTTTTTGCAATATTCAGCATGTAAATATCTTCAGACCCTCAGATTTTGTAAGGTCCAGCCTTTCAATTAAAGTGTCCTCGGTGATATATAGCTCTTCCAAGAACTCCAAGCTATCGAGGCCTTCAATTTCGACTAAATTTTCGCAATATCGAGCATCTAATATCTTCAGACCCTTGGATTTTGAAACATCCAGCCTTTTAATTGAAGCGCACCTTTTGATGGTCAAGCTTTTCAAATGATTCAATTTATCAAGACCTCGAACTTCAACTATACCCCCGCAACACTCAGCAAATAGTATCCTCAGATGGTTTAACTGTGAAACGTCCAGTATTTCCATAAACTTGCAGCCGCATATTTTCAAGATTTCCAACTCTTTGTTTAGTGATTCTTCAACATCAATCGGTTGGAAGCATTCGAGAAATCTACAATCATGAAGTCGTAGTTCCTTGAGATGAGTCAGGTGGGAAAGGGAAGGCAATCTATGACTTTGACAGGTGATGCTCAAATAAGTTAAGCCGGAAGGAAGATACGGCAGCAATTGGAGCTTCTCGCAACCATGAAAATCAAGGCGCTGCAGGGAAGAAAAATTATGGAAATTTTCTGTCATTTCCCCTCGCAATTGTGTGCACCATGAAACATCTAAATCTCGGAGCTTGCTCAACCTTCCAATACCATTTGGTAATTCTTTTATCCCCATGTGACAAATCTTCAAAATTTTTAGATTCTGCAAAGCCCCTATGTTTGGTACTGTGAAAATGTTTAGACTTCTCTTCAGAAAGAGTTGCTCCAATGCTTTTAATTTACCCACTTCCGCCGGCAGCTCCTTAAGGGTCTTACATCCCGTCAAGTCCAAGAGTACCAAACACTTCATGTCTCCAATTGAAAAATCAATTTGCTCCACTTCCTCACAATCTTTGAGGATTAGAACCTCTAAATTCTTAAAAGCTGAGAGAAAGACTGTACTTCTTAAGGATTCACAACTTGTAAGGTCGAGATATTTTAGCTTCATGTCTCCAACTGAAGAGTCAATTTGCTCCAATCTCCAACAATCTTTGAGGATCAAAACCTCTAAATTCTTAAAAGCTGAGAGGAATGTCGCACTTCTTAAGGATTCACATCTTGTAAGATCGAGATATTTTAGCTTCATGTCTCCAATTGAAGAGTCAATATGCTCCAATCTCCGACAATCTTGGAGGATCAAAACCTCCAAATTTTTTAAAGTTGAGAGAAAGACTGTACTTCTTAAGGATTCACAACTTGTTAGGTTGAGAAATCTTAGCTTCTCTGCAATCTGGTAAAAATAATAAGAACAATAATTATCAAGTTTAGCTCGGAGTGATAATGATTGAAAAAAAAGCATTGAAAAGAAAATACTTCTTCCATCTTACCATGATGAAACTCCATCCTTGCCACTTATCTGCAATCTTGCTTCCCGACAAATCAAGTGCAACTAATTCCTTTACATTAAAATTGTTCAAGAGATAATTCCACCATCGACGCCATCTTACTTCCTCAAATGAATTCTTAAAATCTCCACAAAAATGTGCCCCACTCACGTGAAGAAACGCTAACCTTGTTGAATTCTCGAATTGTTCATCTGTGCGGATATTGCCACCGTGGTCAGTTATTTCACTGGAGCCTTCTGGGCTGCCTTTGGTAAGATAAATGGCCTTAATCTGATCGGTTCCCTATAAGAAAGAATCAACATTCATTAATACTACTTATGCCCAGCTAAAGTAATCTAATAACATTTGTTCATATTACTATTAGCATGCATCGATGTCTTTAACAGACTAGCAAAATGAAGATAGATTTTCTTTCGGCCAATGAACAGTATTTATGAAGGCTAACAAAATGAAGGATGTCAACTTAGATTTTGAAATTTGGTCAAAAGTACCTGGATCTTAGAAAGAATTATGATGTTTTCTTTCTTTATAATAGTTTATAGTTTATTAATACATATCATAAACTTACTTTTACCCTTTGATATAATGACTTATTCAGGGTAAAGTTTACATCTTGTAAATCCTTTTCTTTCCTGTAATGTAGTTTCATTACCATACTAGTTAGGATGCACATGCACTGCACAGGATTTAATTAAATTGCAATGTGCAAATTCAAAATTTGATTTGATTAGTTTTAAGTATACTACTTGACTGGACTACATCCACAATTTATTAAGAAAAACATATACTCGTTTTAGTTTTTCTATTGGAGAAATAACTAATTATAAGTAATTAAACTTTTGATAGTAGTTAGATTAATGTCCTATGTAATTTATGCTTTTAGTAATAGTAACTTAGAATATCATTAATAACTATTTCAAATGTAACTAAGATAATAATGGTAACTAAATATATGCTCTCTATAGCTTGTTAGTTTAGCATAAATTATAATCTAGTTGAATATTACAATTTGATATATTATAATTTATAAATATAAATAATTAATTATCCACGTATTATTACTATGTTAAACATAGTCCTTATATAACAACATGGATATAATCTAAATATAATTAGTTATTAATAATGCAAAGTCATTTCTTAATTATGAAAAATGAAGCTACTCTTGACTACCCGGAAAAGCTATTAATTCCTTAGCCCCCTAGTAATAGCTAATCCTGATTTTGAGAGAATAGATAATTCTAATCTATTTTTGAATCAAACGAACGAATAATCGCTCCATCAGAATAGATTAGAAATATAATAGCTAATCCTGCAACCAAATCTACACTCTCACCAAGAAAAATCACTTATGCATAAGAAGTTAAGAAGTACTCAAAAAGTTCTTGGATTTTTTCTTGAATTTCCAACTCCATGACAGTTTCTCTGACCCAGAGTTGTATTTCACAATGTTTTACAAGATTTCATGAATATTCTGGAGGAGAATGACATAATTTGTGGAGAAGGAATTCGATCTCTACACCTAAAAAGAATTCCAAACAAGAGTAACTATAAAAAAAAAAATGAAGCAACTTCCAAGAGAAGGAATCCTAAATTCTAGTTATTTCCCTCATAGACATCCCTCTCAAAATATCAAGGAATCCGATCCGTCATCAAATTTCTTTGTTCTCAAGTGTGTGAACAATAATCGACCAATAGAGTTTCAGAATACTCATGGCCAAACCCAAAAACATGCCCTATCATTTATGGGATAATTATCCAAAAAGTTTTAAACTTATTGTACAACGGCCAATTCAATCTTAAACCTTTAAATTATGCCAACCTAGTCCGAAATCTTAAAATGATTTGTCAATTTAGTCATTCCGGCTAATTTTGAATTTAGTCATTCAGTCCGTCGAATGGACAAAATTGATAAATCATTAAAAAGTTTATGACTAAATTGGCACAATTGAAACGTTTAGTACTAAATCTGCAATTCGTCAAAAGATTTAGGGCTAAATCAGCACATATAAAAGATTAAGTATTGAATTGACCGTCATATAATAAATTTATACTTTTTTGGACAATTTTTTCAATCTTTTGTACTTGAGACAAAAGTAACACAATCTTTCAAACATCCCAAAAAGCCCAATCTTTTTCATCTTGGACAAAAAAAGACAACCTTCTAAATGTACCAAAATAGCCCAAACTTTTACTCGTGGAATAAAACTGACACCCATTACAAATTCTGCCCATTTATAACACACAAATCGCCTATGTGGCTCAGTGTTGACATACACAACGGGCCACACTCAACCAATAGAGGTGGCAAATGGGTGGGTCGGGTCGGGTCGGGTATGGGTCGGGTCGAAAATGGGTCGACCCATATTTGACCCATTTAACCCGTTTTGACCCATATTCTTGTAGTGTAAATCTAGTGACCCATACCTGACCCGACCCTTACCCGACCCATACCCGACCCCACCCATATTGCTAAAACCTATTAATATTCTAGGAAAACTCACTTCTACTATATGCTAATTGGATTAAAACCTCAAATTAAATTCAAAATAGTAAATAAAATAAAAATAAAAAGTTAAAAAAAAAAAACCTATAAATTGAAATATTTATAAATAATTAGACTATGCACATGCTTCTCTTACTTGAAATGAACATACTATTGAATAACTAAAAACTATAACATGAAAATTTTTTAACTAAACCTAAAAAGCTCATTTTTATGAGTTTTTTTGTAAAAAAAAAAAAAAGTATAAAAAAAAAGTATTGTTAAAACATTTTTATGCAATACAAATTTAATGAAATTTTTTATAATTCTTTTTAAAATATTTTTAAAAAAAATCGAATTTTTATATTTTAAAATATAATTTTTATTTTAAAAAAATATTTTCGATTTATTTTTTAAAATATAATTTTTATTTTTTTATTTTTTTAAAATATTTTTATTTTAAATATAAATTTTATTTTTTAATAATTATTTTTTCTCTTTTTTTTTCTTTTTTCTTTCGCCGCCCGCCGCCATGACGGCGGCGGCGACGACCAAAGGCGAGATTGAGCTCGCCGGCGTCGGGCGGGCTCGATCTCACCTAACCGACGAGGCCGAGGCCCGCCCGACGCCGACGAGCTCGAGTCCGGCAGCCGTCGTCGGCGAGGCCGAGTCTCGCCGGATCTGGCGAGATCGAGCTCGCCGGCGTCGGGCGAGGCTCGATCGAGCTCGCCGGCGTCGGGCGAGGCTCGATCTCGCCGATCCGGCGGCGAGGCCGAGACTCGCCGGATCCGGCGAGGCTTGAGCTCGCCGGCGTTCGGGATGGGCCTCGGCCTCGCCGGATCGTGAGATCGAGCCTCGCCGACGCCGACGAGCTCGATCTCGCTTGGCCTGTCGCCGGTCGGCGGCCGGCCGTCGCCCGCCGGCGATCGGCTCGTGGAGGAAGAAAAAAAGAAAAAAAATTGAAATATAAAAAATAATATAATTTGGATTTTTTATTAAAAAACATTTTATAAAATTAAAGAAGGCCATGGCCATGGCCATGGGTTGAGTGAGTCTAAATGGGTTATTAGTAATAACCCATTTAGACCCATTTAGTTTTTGTGCTTTATTTTCTCAAACCCATTTTTTATCCATATTTAACTTTCACTTGACCTATATATGACCCATTTAACTAAAAATGGGTCATGATATGGGTTTATGACCCATATTGCCACCTCTATCAACCAACACGAAAAACTTAGTTTATTATCTTTGTTACCAAATTTCTAGCATTTTGTAAAAATAAAAAAGTCAATCGTGGTCATGCTTAAGTGATTCACTGTGCATGTCACCGCAATGAGCTGTGCAGGATAATGCGTGGACAATTAATAGGCAGAATTTGTAACGGTTTTTTTTTTTTTTTTTTTGAAAGATTGGGCTTTTCTTCGGGAAGTTTCAAAAATCCTGTTGTTTTCATCCCACATGCAAAAGATTGGGCTTTTTTAGGATTTTTCAATGAAGTATTATTTTGTCCCAAATGCCAAAGGTTGTTCTTCTTTATTATTTGGCTACATACTCACTAATATTCAAAAAGTGAGTTATGAATGTGTTATGAAGTGTTTCCATGATGCTTTAAATGTCTTTCATTTTTGGTTTATTTTGGAATTCGTCCTTGTGCTCGTCCAGGCTTCACACTTCGCATGAGTTTATCACTGAATTTAATTGCATTGTTAGAGAATATATACGAAAATAATTGTAGACATTTTGATTAAATGTAGGAATAGACTTCAAAGAAAATCTTGTATCAGTTTTCCAAAACCACTTTGATTTGGACTTATAATAGTACGAGTGAAGGAAGATGAACCCTACAAAAATACTAAATTAATTACATGAAATGTACCTTTTTAGTCGTGTAAGTTAGTTATGTAAGCATATTCATTTTATTTTTGGTTAGAGCTTATTTTATGATGTGGTACAAAAGACATAATAGACAAACGTTGGTTTTGAATTTGCTAATATATGAATGGGCTCTCGAAATTATAAATAAGTTGCACGTTGAGAATGAATATAAGTTCCAGTCTTTGGAGCAACAACTTCTGTCAAATCTAATGGGGTATTAAAATTGTAGAGTCAAAATTATTTCACAAATACAACACATTCACATGCTCAATAATATACATGATAGAAATTTTAGAGTAATTTAATTCTTGGACTTTTTATGTGGCAACAAACAACAACTTCTCCTTTTAATGGTCATTGCAACGAATACGTGTAATGCTATACATGGGAAAATTGCACAAGTCTTAATCCTTATGTACAAATTACAATTAAATCATAAACCTTTCAATTGGTTCAATCAAGTCTTATGCCATCACCAAAAACTGCAATTAAAGTCCTTTCGATGAACAATACCTAATATTGCCTATGTGCCACTCAAGAAATACTAACGTGGCATCCTTAAATAGCACTTTCAACATAATGTTAGGACTTGATTGCACTTTTTGAAAAAGTTTAGCGACTTAATTGAACCAATTGAAAGTTTTAGGACTTGATTGCGTATCATGCGCAAGATTTAAGACTTCTTATGCAATTTTCCCCATTTATATGTATTCATATTCATATTCATATCCTTTCAATAACAAGTTTGGTAAGTTTTAAATTAGTCCTTATCATGTGAATTATGACCTAATATTACTCAAAATAGGTATCCATTCCATTCTCAATTATAGTCTAATGATTGAACTTTCATGAGAAATGTGATCAACGTTATTGCTATTATATATTAGGTTAATATCATGAAAAAACCCCAAACTGATATATATAGACAAATTTACCCCAAATTAATTTTTTAATCACCAAAAACATCAAACTAATATATTTGTGACAAATTTACCTTACATTGGTTTGCGTTAAATCTAACTATTAAATTGCTGAATTGGATGATATGTAACAGTTGATGGATATACTAGTTTCGAGTTTTACTCTCCATTTATCACATGTATATTGGTTTTGTGATTTTTTGTGGTATTAATTTAATTTGATAAATGGTAAACTTGTCATTAATGTACCAGTTTTGGGTTTTTGGCAGTCAAAAAATTAGTTTTAAGTAAATTTACCACAAGTGCACCAATTTACGGTTTTTTGCGGTCAAAAAATTAGTTTAGGGGTACATATATCACAGATGTGCCAATTCAGGATTTTTTGTGATCAAAAAAATAATGAGATAAATTTGTCATAAGTGTATCAATTTAAGGTTTTTCGTGATATTAACCTTTATATATATATATATTCCAACACAGAGATCAGAATTATATGATTTATATATCCAAATAAATTATGGTCTATAGTAGCACAATCAAATTATTTATTGCATGTGTCAAAAACATAACTAAGTCAATTATAGAAATTGAGGATCTTTTCAATATAGAATACCCTTATCAAGTATCTAATAAATTTGAAAATACCTCGTTCTTGGAGCTAACTTCGTAATGTACACTTGTTCAATAAAAATCTCAAATAAGCTGTACTAAGAGAAAGCAACACCCTACTTTTCACGTAATGAAATGGCACGAAGGCAAATAGAAGGTTCTCCATTCACTAGAGCAAGCACTAAGTAGAGCACCAACTTCACTCTAACAGTAGAACGTAGACTAAGGTAGCAAACGAAGAGAAACGGTTACCTTATTTTCCTTTAGCATTTTCATGACTTCCTTGGTTTCGCAAAAGCTGCTATTGTACTGAAGACCCTCCTGGATTTCCTCGCGAACGATTTCCTCATCAAGATCTGTCAATCGGTCATGTATTTTGAGCTCATGATTATCTCAAACTTCTATTAACGACACACATCTCCATAATTCAATTCCATTGTCTCTGAAAAAGCCATAAGCATCCCACACACGGGAAGTAATTCTTTTTGTCAATGCCAACAAGAAAACAAGTAATATGTCTATATGCTAAGTACTCATAACTTATCCTTAACTCTCCTTACACTTTCTGATAAGGGACTTGTCTCAACTTGTCCGTCATACCTCTCCATAGTGTTCATAACTTATCCTTAACTCGTTACACTTTCTAATGAGGGACTTGTCTTAACTTGTCCGTCATACCTCTCCATAGTGTCCATAACTTATCCTTAACTCTCCTTACACTTTCTTTACTTGTCTGTCATACCTCTCCATAATGTTGATTCTTTTCCACACAAACATGAACCTAATACGTCAAGAGATAAGGGAAGCCCTCCCGTGGTGGATACAAATGATGAGTGAGGTCCTTAAATTCACTAGGAGGAGAGTTCCTTAGAAGCACATCTACTAAACTAAATCAAAGATTGATTCTCATCCATTTCCTCATGTTCATAGTTGTAGTCCATCCTATCATTGTAAAAAATACTCTTTTTACTAGAGGTAATAAAAATCATAATTCCTGAAGAAAACCAATTACGATTTCTTGCCAAAGCCTTCAACTAATCATTATTATCCACATCATCAAGAAGAATGAAGATTTTCTTATGTATAAACCTGGATGAGAGGGATCCTAGTCCCTAATCCTCAATACAAACTTGATTTTTTTTTGCTCCAATATGTTGGGGATTAACTAATTCTGCAAGTACTCAAGACCATTAGGCTTACATAATTCCCTAAATATCAGCAATGAAGCAATGGTACTCAAATTGATTTGAGAGCTTATAATAGATAGTTTTTGCAAGAGTTGTCTTACCAATGCCTTCAATTCCGTGAATGCTGACAAATGGGGTAGCACTAGAATTACTGTTGACAAATTTCATAACCTTCTCCCCATGATTATGAATTCCGATTAAATTCTCAAACTCTTTCTTGAGGTCACTCCACACTCTTTGGACAATTGATTTCACCAACTCTCCATCATTCCTGTCAAATGTGACGAGCGTTCATGTACATGACGACAATAATTTTATGTTGTTTATCTAATGATAACACAATGATAGATAAATCTGGGAATAAATAGGTAAATTTATAGAAATGCTTTTGCCATAGCTCCACCATATTATCTTGTATGCGAAGATTAAAGTGAGAAATGTCGGTCGTTGCTTCACATGGCGTGCCCCATCCCTTCATTATCATAATTTATCGAACCAGAAGAAACGTGAGGATTTCAATCTTGAAGATTATATATACATATACATAACGGATTTGAATCAAGTTTTAAATTTTTTGTTTGTTATAGAAATTATGGACTACATGGATGTGACTTTGATAAACTTTACAAAGCATTTGAATAAGCAAAAATCCAAGTAAGCCAGCTCTGGGAGCTCAGACATCAATCAACAAAAGAGTCATAACTTTTGATGCAAGAGGAATTCAAGTCTTGTAATACCATTACTTAAAGTTGTTGAAAGTGCAATATTGTGAACTGCCTGAATACAATTGGGGGATTTCTATTTATCGGCGCAATTCTACATGTTGCAAGTTTCTACTCGTGTTGTGAATTAGTATCATTCCAGATTCATGTCTAAGCAGGTGTATGAGAGAGAAGTTATGTGTTGAAGATAGGAAAATGCATTGAATATATATAAGCAAACATATGATAAAGATAATTTTTTCCAGCTTCACTATAATTTTTTCTAGCTTCACCATATTCACCATCATCATCTAAACCAACGAAATACTTTTTTTTTGTAACAATAACTCTTAACAACAAAAAATTAATGACATTAATAATGTAATGAATGTAATTTGGAAATAAATAAAAAATTTAAGGCTTTGACAATCAACATGCACTGTCTATGATGTTGTGAGAACCACCAATAAGTTACACTGTTAATCTCAAATAAATATGTAACTATAAAAGTCTCTGGCGAAGATTAATGTAGGTAATCCAATAAACATGAAAATTACATGGCCCAATGTTAGAAGATCTTTGGATATAAGAGTAAAAAGTCATTTAGAATATCGTATATTATTCAAGCAAATGGGACCATAACAATTAAATCTATAATTAGATTGGTCAATATCATAAGAGCAAGTCCGGGGAAAAAAAGAAAAAGGAACAACTTATCGAACTCATGCATTGTAGGGCCTTACTTCTAGCAAGGTTTTCCTGCTTTAAAAAAAAAAAAAAGCACAAAAAGAAGGGAAGTGAAGCGGGAACGAATCAGCACACCCAGTAAACAACCACACAAATTTAAAGAAACTAGAGAATATTTTGGTGGAAAAATGAAATACCTTTTGGCTTCCCATCCTTTCAAGAAACTAACTTCATTGAGCGCTTGCTTCCATTTCTCCAAAATCGTTGGGTCAAAACAGGCCTCACGATTATGAAATGCTTCTCCAAAACTCCCGATTTGGTGCCGCACGTGAGTTGGTTCCACTTTGTAAAATATAGGCAACACTATATGCCCCGTGTTATTATTCTTGCACTCCATCATTTGAACCAATTCATCAAGGCACCATTTGCTCGAACCATAATTCACGGAGATTATGGGGATCAGGATCTTACTATTCTTGATGGCTCCCAAAAGATTACAGCTAATCTCCTCACCTTGGTAGAGCTTCTCATCATCTCTGAAAGCACGAAATCCAGCATCGACAAGCGCATTATAGAAGTAATCAATGAAGCCTTCTCGAATATCTGAACCTTCAAAACTCAAGAACACATCGTAACCGCTTTCAGACGGCCTGATCAACAGACTAGATGTACTGATATTAGTTTCCATCGGTGTGGCCGATGAACTAAATGCACCGGAATTAGTTTCTGTCGATGCAGCCAAAGAACTAGATGCGCTAGTATTAGCATCTTTTGAATTTCTACGCGCATTAGTTCTCTTCTTATTGAGAAAATTGAACGCAAGCACAGAGAGAAGGATCGGTGCGACTGGCATGGCAAAAGAATGCCAAAAAAGGGGACGATGCATTTCTGCTTTGCTCCGACTCTGCTCCTGTTTTTCCTTTCAAGCCCTGACGGACAAGAAAACCAAACTGCCTCTTAGGAATTCGAAATGCCTTATCGTTGCCCACGAAGAGAGTATCATATTTTCTATTATTTCTTGGACAAACCAAAGAGCAACCGAAATAATAAGTTGTCTTTTCTAATTAAAAAAAAAAAAAACGAAACAACTTTCGACGAGAAGCATTTCTAATTTTTCCTAACTAAAATAATTCAAATAACGCTCTTTTCTTGTAGAACGTATTTTTGTGCACATGCGTGCCTTTATTTTGATAGTAAATGAATGAAATGAATGGATCTAGTGGATTGATTCCTCGAATATCTATTAGGACAGGGACAACAAGATTGAGATCTGTATATGGACTAGAAAGATTCCATTATACCTTCGCATGCCGAGCGATCATTTTTTCATTTATATGTCTTCCACTCATGCTGACACATTGAGCACTTTCTACTTATTAAGGGTTGCAAATTCATTCGTCACAAAAATTGACTCAGCTTCTCGATCGGCCCGCTAGTATTAGAGTGAATCTATTTCCGTAGCCTTTATTACACAGTTTTTAAAGTGAAGAGACCAAAATATTCAAGATACCCATATTTACAATTTTTCTCTCCTGTTATTCTGTTTCTTTTATAGCTAAACTTCTTTAATTCCACGACATTTCGTTGATCTCCCCTCGTGGTCGCTACTGCTCTCACACGACTCCAAAATCCTAACCCCGTGCCAATGGTCATTTCCAGCGGTTGATGAGCTGACCTCCTCAAAGTCGCTGGCGAGTGCATAGCTAAGAATGAGCCAACGCCAGCGGGACCTTAAGATTTCCATCTATATAGATGTTGATTAGTCTGAACCTATAAATACTTTATAAGGATAGACAACATGGAGGAAGCACATGGTGTGATATAGATGTTGATTAGTCTGAACCTATAAATACTTTATAAGGATGGACAACATGGAGGAAGCACATGGTGTGATCGCCGAGGAAAAATAAAATCTCACTCGATCCTAAATAATTCATAAATCTATGAATCTTTTTAGGCATAGATCCAACTATGAGGAAATTTTTTTGAGATTGAAGTTATTATTTGCGGTGATCAAATAGCTTTAGCTTTGATTATACTCCACAAGAATTTTGTTTTACTAATCGAAAGTCCAAAAGTCTTGTGCAGAGTTTTTAAACTCAACTTCTTCTATTTTAATTGAAATTGAGCTTCCTCCATTAGCTCAAAAGCTTGGGGAAGAAGAGAAAGATCGATTACCTAACTTTACTCTCTCAATCGAAACAAAAGACTTTTCCTATAAATGCGAGCCCCACTATCAAGACCTTTTTTTTCCTTTACCAGAAGATTCTAAAGAATTAGGAAAAAAAAAAG
Organism: Eucalyptus marginata; assembly: GCA_014182565.1. Taxonomy (NCBI): domain Eukaryota; kingdom Viridiplantae; phylum Streptophyta; class Magnoliopsida; order Myrtales; family Myrtaceae; genus Eucalyptus; species Eucalyptus marginata. The sequence goes on along the minus strand of CM024592.1, from coordinate 39,054,709 downwards.
AGCACCACGCGCGGCATATGCAGCTTATTAAGGAATTTGAATAGCTCTCGATTTCGTAGTTAATAATAGCTAGTAGCAACCTCTGATTGACAACTTCCACTTCCACGTCTAGAGGGGTTGCCACTTGCCATCAGCTTTTTCTATTTCCCCTGTTCATCTTCAATGTCTAGAGGTGCATAGAGTGGCCCCCAAAAGAAAAACTATGCCCTCCATCTCTGCTCGTTAGTTATCAGTTTGATTCATCTTACTCATTAAAGAGAATATTATCGATCAAGTGTATAATGAATATTTCGAGAGAGGACACCAAGTTCAAGATTTTGGCTTCGCGTTAGCTTAAACAAATTACGTTTCAACCATAGAAATTTAAAAATTTTAATTTCACAAAATCAACAACATTAATTTAATCTTTATATTTTGAGATAAACAATGCTGAATTACTTCTATTTGATAATATGACATTGAGTTAGGCTTCCAACTTTTCTATATTTTATAGGATGAGTAGCAATGATAAGGATTTTCGTATGATTAGAGGTGACCGGTTCTCATATGATCCTATCCCACCCAGGAACGGAGAACCAGACTCGAAGGTTTGTGAAAATGTCGTGAACCCAAAAGAAGTTAAAGCAAAGCTAAAAAAAAAGAAAGGCATCCAATCATTGAAAATGTTGGCACGTAAGAACGAAGAAGAGATGCAATGCTCGACAACTCTCAGAAAAGAAGAAGACCCACAATATAATCAGTCTAAAAAGAAAGAAACGACGAGATGTCGAGAGGCATAGGGGTAACCTTGAAACGACGAAATTCAGCGAGATGTCGAGAGGCGTGAGAGGCACAGCTCTTCCAAGTCGTCTTCCGCCGAGCTGAGAGGCGAGAGGTCAAGCGAGGCGTGAGCAGTGAGAGGCAGAGCTTAGTTGAGAGGTGATTTAGGCGATTTAGGGTTTGTGAAGGGGGAAGAAGGGAGGGGAGAGTGGGACACGTGAGAAGGGAAGGAAAAGATATTTGCGTGATAAATTAAAAAAAATGAACATCGTCGGTCCAATTCAGTCGAATCGATAGGTGCGTTTGATAGGACTTTTGGAAAAAAATTATTAAAAATATATAAAGGACTTTAGATTTAAAGGATTTTTCAGAATGAAAATTACGTTTGTTAAATTATAATTCGAAAGTCCATTATGAAATACCTTTCAACAAAATAATATTTGAAGAGATTATATTTAAAATTATCAAACGAAAAATAAAAAAATTGACCGATAAGGACAAGCGACCACCGGTAAGTGAAATCTGTCACTAGCGGTCAACATCTAACTCAAGCAGCCTTGGAGACAACTAGGAGGGCCGCCCGGGGTCGAGCAACCCCGAAGACCATCAATGAAAGTCGCTCGGGGTTCGGACAACCCTCGGCGAGGGCTGCCCATGGTCAAGTGACCCTTGACGAGTGTCGCCGAGAGGTCACGCAACTTTCGGCGACCCCGCCGTGACCCAGATCTAGGGCGACAAGGTTGTGGGAGGTCGCCCAACCCTGCCGCGACCCAGATCGAGGGCGGCGAGGTCCGCGACCCTTGTCGCAACTCGTGACAATCATCGTGACCCAGATGGCGCGGGGGTCACGCCACCCCTCGGCAACGGTTGCGCCACCCCCTCAACAATGGCGATGATCACCTGAGCCACCGCAACCATGCCAACTTCTATCTAGCCGTTGGCAGCCGCTCACAGCCCCACGCAACATGTCGGCCGACCTCAATGGAGAAGAAGATGAACAATGCGATAATGAGGGCAAAACTGGAAAAATAGAGAGTGAATGAGGATAGTTTTTGAAGAAAATAAAAATATGAATAGTACCCCCTTATATGCCAAGAAACATGCACTGAGCTTTCAACCTTGAGAATGCCAACTTTGGCCTAATGGGGATTTCAAATTTATTCTCAAACACCCAATATTTGACCCAAAGACTTTAAGTGTCCAAAGCTTTGGTTGAAACCTAGATATTATCTCCTCAAACCTTGCCCCGAACATAATAGAGAAAGAGATACAAGTACACTCTGATTACAGTAAACTGGTGGAGAGTGTTCTCACTTTAGCTACACTAAGTTGGGAAGTGTAACCTCTAGTGGACCGGGCCAAAAACAAAATGAAAAATATTTTTGGACTTACATTAGCCCACTGTAATCATGCTACCAACAAGGTGGCCGATTGGTTAGTCAAAGCTCAACATATGGACTGTCTCCCTAGGAGCTGGGTCACTAACCCTCCGTCTGCTCTTTTGGATTTACTATATACCGATGCTCATGTTGTTTTTGTTAAGAGCTTAACCCTTCTTAGTTCAAGGAAAAAAAAAGTACATTGTAAATGACACTCCTAAACGCACCTTTAGAACTAGAGATCCTATGGAAAGTCACCTGTTGAAGTCGACGGATGCCCTCAAAAATTGCTCAAACGGGTGAGTCCGGATTAGTCAATCCGTGTTGCCTATCCCGTAAATGATGGCCGTCCTGTCACTTCAACGGGAAAAAACATGTGGCGAGTGGAAATTGGAAGACGTGATTGTCTCACAGTGACAATTCTCCATTCGTTGGTTTGGTTAATCACTTTATCCAATTGCAGCCAGTTGGGGTGCGTTTGGTAACGTTTCTGTTTAAAAATTGTTAGGAAACGAAATAGAAAAAAGTGTTTGTTAGGGAACAATTTTTGAACAAAAAAAGGGGTTTGGTAAACTTGTTAGGGAATAAAAAATGAACGAAACAAGTTTGGTAAATTTGTATTTTTTTTTATTTCTTTTAATTTTTTAATATTTTTATTTTTATTTTATTTATTTTCTTCTTTTGGCGGTCGCCGGCCTCGGCCATGGCCGGCGACCGGCCGACAAGGCCGGCGGCCTCGCCGTGGTTGGGCGAGGCTCGCCGGCCTCGCCGCCTCGCCCGGCCACCGGCGAGGCTCGGCCTCGCCGGCCACCGCCCCAGCGACGCCGCCTCGGAGGTGGCCTGGCGAGGCCGAGCATCGCCGGTGGCGGGCGAGCTTCCGGCTCAGCCGGACTGGGCGAGCTCGAGCTCGCCCGGCCTTGCCTCGGGCTGGGCGAGCTCGAGCTCGCCCAGTCCGGCGAGCCCGAGCTCCTTGACCACGGGCGAGGCTCGTCCTCGCCGAGCCACCGCCAGGCGACGCCGCCCGGGAGGTGGCCCGGCGAGGCCGAGCCTCGCCGTGGCCGGGCGAGCTCGGGCTCGCCGGACTGGCGAGCTCGAGCTCGCCAGCCAAGGCGAGGCCGAGCCTCGCCTGGGGGCCGGCGGACCTCGGCCTCGCCGGGGCGGCGGACGCTCCGGCGAGGTCGCCGGCCCGACGGCGTCGCCGACCTCGACGGCCGGGTCGCCGGCCATGGCCGAGGGCCGGCGACCAGGCCAAAGAAAAAAAGAAAGAAAAAGAAAAAAAGAAGAAGAAAAGAGAGAAATGTTTGAATTTTGTTCCTTAAAACAAGAAACAATTTTTTTGTTTCTTTGTTTTGCCATTGAGATGTGTTTAACAAAACAATTTTGGAACAAAACGCACTCCAAACGTTTGTTTCCTTTTTTTGCGAACAAAAAAACAGAAAAATTGTTCAAAAACAGAAAAAAGAAATAAAAACAAACGGGCCCTTGGCAACCATGATAGAACGGCGACAATAATTCAAACTTGTCAGGCTCGAGATAAATTGGCAAAGATTCATTGACTGGGAATAGTGACCACGCGCTTGTAGTCGTTCCATTATTGTGGTGGAAATTTCTATGCACAAGAGAATCCAAGGCGATGCGGGAATTTCCATGCAGAAGCATTAAAAAATATATAAAAGAACAAAGACAAGTGGCCAAAACAGATGAATTCATACAGGGTCAGGACAGTTACGACGGCAACATCTCGTTCAGCACTTTCCGAGACGTTACATTAAAACCGGAAAAAGCTAGAAAAATTCTCCTGCATATTTGTTGGTCCTCTCTCTCTCTCTCTCTCTTCTCAACAAAAGCAGCAGAGGGAAAGAGGCACTAAACGCCGAGACGAGAACCCGATCAAGCCAAGCCCATCTCTAGCCTGGTCACACACCCACTATCATCTACTCGAACGCTTTGTCTGTTGTACCGTCGAAATTTTAGTACAAAACCGAAAGTTGGCGTTCTCCACGATCAAGTTGAAAATTCAGGAAATTTTTCATAGAAAGTGGAATATTGCTCTTCTTTTTGCATTCGGATCTCTAGCTAATCAGAGAATATTTATTATGTCCAACATTTGCTGGCCCTAGCCTCGAGGGCTACGAAGATATGGAAGTGGACTATGACCCATAAAAGGTCTACAAAAGCATGCCACCGTAGTTATTTAATCAAGTACACTTTTATTAATGGATGTGTGTTATGATGGCGATGATGAGGAGGTTGACCTGTGAAGAATACAATATGATCGAAGAAGACTCAAACGTGTGATCATGGGTTGGGAGGCTTGTGAGTGATGATGGGTTCCCCTAGGATTTGAACCCGTGAACCGGATATCTCGGGAGAATCGGGCCAAATTTGGGTTTTTACATTTTTAATGAGTTCCCATGGTAGCAAGTTTCTCAGATTTTGAGTTTGGATCCTATTCCACTAATGTCTCTTTGAAACATATGTTTGTGATCTTTTCCCCCCGAAAGTAAGATTGCTGCTGCGAATTCCCACATTTTCCTTTCTTGCTACGTATATTTTAACACCTAATTTTTCGCCGACAAATTCAATAAGAATAAAACTCGAGATTTCAGATTCTTGATTGTAACAGGACCTTTTTCTTGACCAAAAAGAGTCATTTAAGCATAATTGGAGTTCCATTTGTATTTGAGCATCATTTTCTTAATAAATCAAACAGTGAACCTAGATCGAGCCTAAAAAGTATTGGTCAACACTTCATAAAAAATTTTAAAATCACAAAGAGACATCAATTTTATCATTACATGCATAATTAGACTTTTAATTTTTAGTTTTTTATTAAAAAAATCAAGGGTTGACCTTTTTATCAAACCGAAGACTTTGACCTTGATTGAAAATTTCCAATATTCATTTATTCGATTACTTTTTAGAAATTTCATCCAAGTATTATGATAATTCAAGATTTCAAGCCCAGGTCAAGACCTCAATGAAAAAAAAAAACATTCAAACACGAGTTTAAGTCTATGGTTGACTTTGAACAATAAAGTCAAAGAGGACAAAATCCCATGACGCCAAATTTAGCCAATTTCAAAATCAACTTTGGCACAATTACTATAATTCGAGGAAATTGAGCATAAATCCAGGAAGTAAGGACAATTGGAAAATTTCAGGTCAAGGTAAACCCCATTTGACCTGGCCAACCCAGTTTGACCAACGTTGACCCAACTCAACCAAATTAACACAAGTCAACAAAAAAAGGTCAACCCATTCAGCCCATAGCCCACATGGCCGACCCTCTTATAAAATTGCAATTTTCTCTTATTACCAAAATAAATTTCCATATCATCAATTCTTAAGAAGAGACAATCTTAGCGGTCCATTTCCCCTCTAATCTAGATCTTAGGATGTGCTATATCACCTATCCTTGATCTATGTAAATTGGGATAAGAATAACGCAAATGACATAACTTTCACACGGTACTCACTTGAGTCTCACAAATTTGAAAAATCAATCATTTGAGTGTCATCGGCAATTTGGCTTGTTGGAAAATCCAACATAGACGTTGGTTGTCTTATGTGGCTCCACCAACATTGATGTGAACAATTTTTTATTTTATTTTATTTTTGGATTTTTTTTTTTCTTTCCATTTTTCAAGGCCGACAAGGGTCACCAGTGACCCTCTTCGGCCCTAAAAAAGGAAAAAAAAAAAAAGGAAAGAAAAAAACATAATTAAAATTAAAAAGATAAATCAAAATTAAAAAAAAAAAAAATCCATGTAGCATGAGAAATCAATAAAACAAATCTACATATAATGATTTGCCAAATGTAACACTCAAATGATCTTTTTACTTTGATATGGCCCTTAAGTGAACAAAAAAAAAAGTTATAACACTCAAATAAGCGCCATAAAAAACTTATAGCAATTCCAAAATTTTGAGCTAAAATAGGTCAGCCAACATCGAACACGAGTTTAACGCTATGGTTGACTTTATACAATAAAGTCAAAGAGGATATTAAAAATTCCACTACACCAAATTTAGCCAATTTCAAAATCAATATTAGCACAATTACGATAATTCAAGGAAATTGAGCATAGAACGACAAATTAAGAACAATTGGAAAAACTCAAGTCAAAGTAAACCGGATTTGACCTGGCCTACCCGGTTTGACCAAAGTTGACCCAACTCAACTGAATTAACCCAAGTCAACCCATTCAGCCCATAGACCACTTGGTCGGCCCTCTTATAAAGTTGCAATTTTCTATTATTACCAAAATTAAATTCTTTGTCATCAATCCTTAAGAAGAGACAATCTTAGCCATCCATTTCTCCTGTAATCTAGACCTTAGGATGTGTCATGTCACATATCATTGATCCATGTAAATAGGGCTAAGAATAACGTAAATGTCATAACTTTCATATGATATTCACTTGAGTGCCATTATCTTCTTCTTTTTTCACTTATTTGAATGTCATAAATTTGAAAAATCAATCATTTGAGTGCCATTGGCAATTTGCCTCATCAAAAACTTTGACGTGGACGTCGATTGTCCTACCTAACTTCATCGACCTTAACGTTGACAATTTTTTAGTAAATTTTTGAATTTTTTCTTTTCCTTTTTTTGCCCCTTTTTTAGGGTCGATGAGGGTCGGTGCCGATCTTCATCAGTTGCAAAGGCCTCACCCTCGACTGCGATGCCCTCACCCAGGGCCTTCAGGGCCAAGGGCGAGGCCTTCGCAACCAATGAGGGTCACTGATGACCCTCATCGGTCCTAAAAAAAATGGAAAGAAAACGAAAAGAATTCAAATTTTTTACTAAAAGATCCATGTCGGATGGGAAATTAATAAAAAAATCCCACATAGGATAATTTGCTGGAAATGGTACTAGAATAATCATACTTAAATGAGTAAAAAAAATTATGACAACTAAGTAAACACTATACAAAAGTTATGGTAATTTCAAAATTTTGAGCTCAAAACAAGTCGGTCATTATTCGAACACGAGTTTAAGGCTATGGTTGACTTTGCACAATAAAGTCAAAGAGGACATTTAAAATCCCATTGCGCCAAATTCAGCCAATTTCAAAATCAATTTTGGCACAATTACCATAATTCAAGGAAATTGAGCATGAAACGCTGAATTCAGGACAATTGGAAAATCTTAGGTCAAAGCAAAGTCAGTTTGACCCGAATTAACCAAATTAACCCAACTAAACCAAAAAGGTCAACCCATTGAGCCGAAAGGCCACATGGCCGGCCCTCTTATAAAATTGCAATTTTCTCTTAAGGTTTTGGATAGACCATCATGACGAGGGATAAGGAGGAGCTCTTCCATTAAAAAGAGTAGGTTCAATCCGACTCATACAATGAGCTTGAAGTTGCGGGACGAAGAACTGTTCCAAGGTAATTATTAATCAAGTAGTTGTTAGAGGTCATGAAGATTTGATTTAGATGATATAAAGTGTAAATCTTTTAAAGAGGAAGACGAAAAGTATACATATCATTAGAAAAGCAAGGTGAGAGAGTGACCAATTGAAAATTTCCCTTTTTCTTTGTCTTTTCGAATTGCTTATTCATGGTCCAAAATTACACGGCGAAAACACGGGGAAGTCGCCACTTTTAAACATTGATAGTTATGAAAAGCTTTGCTCCGTTTGATAAACTATGTCAGTTAATTGTCTAGGCTATATGAGTACCTTATTCTTTTTTATTTTATTTTATTGGAAAGTATTCCTATTCGACTATTGCTTATTTAATTATTTTCATAGTTGTTAAGGCTCTGCGTGGGAACATCTTTGTTCACTTGTTTTTTTGTTTTTTTGTTCCTCGGAATAAAAAAAAGAATAGAAATTGTTTTGTAGAACGCCATTTTAACTTATTTTTCTATTTCCAAAAATAGAAAAGTAATTAGGGAATAGCTTCGGAACTTAAACAAGAAATTAAAAAAAAAAAAAGTAGCCTTCTAAGAATCGTAGGCCACCTCGGTCGCCCAAGGCCACCGCCGACCATTGACCGCCAACCAAGACCGCCGTCGTCGTCGACTACCGTCGCCACACGGGCCGTTCTCTAACCGCCGGCCGCCTCCACAGCTTGCTGACCGCCACTGACCACCGACTGCCATCGCTACCGCTGCCCGCTGCCACACAATCGCCGACCGCCACTTGTTGCCACTGCCCACCGTCACTTGTCGTTGTTGCCCAACCGCCGCCGCCGCCGCACGACTACCGTCGGTGCCTATCGCTGCCGCACGACCGCCGCCTATCGTCATCACTACTGCCGCCGCCCAACCGCTGCTCATAGCCCACTGGGGGGCCCGCGGAGGGGGCGGTGGCGGTGGGTGGGTTGGGTTGCGGTCGGGCGGCGGACGGCGGACGGTGGTGGTGGGCGGTGGTCGGCGGTCATGCGCGGCAGTGGTGGTCGGCGCAAGAAGAAAAAACAAAAAAATACAAAAATTTGTGAATCGTACCAAATGCATTCCTATTTTTTTTTCTATTCCAAGATTAGAAATTTTGTGCAATTACCAAACGCCTTATCTTATACGTAAATTATTCCGGGGGTAGAAATAGAAAAAAACTATTTCTCAAAAGAAATTGTTCTCCGAAACATAAATGTTACCATTCGCACCCTAAATAGATAAGAAAAAAAGAAATTATTACTAGGCTAGATAGTTCAATCGAACAGATGATAAGTGACCTTAAATCAATAATCGTCGTGATTCTATCACGTAATGCAGTCGTGCATTTATTATCAAAGCAATGTCTTGTCTCTCTTACATGCACCGTCGATAGGTCCGAGGGCCTTTCACCCGTTTGGCTACCTCTTGGTGTTTTTCTTGGATGGGTAGCACCCCAATACCCTCTGTTATTTAACGCAGGTTTGGGAAGCCTGTGGCCCCGGCGGGTTGCTTAAGGCAACCAATCCAGTTACGTGGGGACCCTCCCTTTAGGGTTGTTCCCTCGTGGCCTTTTAACCTCTTGCCAAGGAGGGATCTGGACTTTTTTTTCCCAGTTAAAGAAGTGGTCGGTTGCCAACGATGAGTGCCTGCTAAAAATTGTTTTATATGTCAAGACTATGTATTTCCCCACTACATTAATATATTTAGCTATTGTTGGGTTGTCGAACATTTTATAATTAATGGATAAGAAAAAGTAAAGAGACAACTGGGATAATATATTCTTAATATCACTTATAATTCGACCAAAGACAATATAATAACAAAAATATGAAAAATACAGGCCTTGTAGTATATGTGAATATATAGTTAAGGCTCATGACATATGAATTAGAAGGGAATTTTGGGATGCAAGGAATTGAATAAGAGATCTCTTAACTCTAATTCTATGTTCACCCATTTATGTCGTGGAATGATTGCGAACTTCGGGCTTTTATTTGCTTAACAAGGTATGAGCCAAAGTTTCGATATTGACTTCTTATGCTTCATTTCATGAAGGTACATAACACAAGGCTGTGCTCACAAAGGTAACACTGGCCCAAGAAGGCATAACTATGGCACAAAAATTGAAAAGTTATGGTCTCGGTATTAGAAACAAAGAATTTACGAAGTACTCTAACAAAAAACAAATGCAGAAAACAAAAAAAATGTCCAAGAAAACTCTCCTAACTGGAAAAGATATAAAAGGACTCTGTAGTACCAAGGTGCTGGGCGGCCTAGCCGTAAGTTTGTGACCGAGTTGCGATTATCCTTAAATGAGATTGGGCCACCTTCCTTAAGCTTTAGTTGTCAAATTGGTTAGGCTAGATTTTGTAATTAGTTGATCATTTCTCTGAACCAGAATGATGTCTTTGCCCTGCATATACTTGGAGAAAAAACATGTCCAGAAAAATACATTATAAGAAGTACATGAAACGCTGTAAAGTTATTTTTTTCCTCCAATTTCGCCATCCATTCCATATGCTCAGTTCCCAGTTCGAACAGAGTCCCATGCGTACCGTGAGTCTTCCGTAAACAGTAATAACAGAAATCAGTCTGTTTGTACTAGAAAAGGAAAAAGAGAAGAAAATCTGAATCTGAAGAACAAGGGCTCGGGCTTCATAGTTTTTCTATCTTCCCATAGAATTATTGACTCTACTCTAGAGCTGCCATTTTGCAGAAGTGATGCACATTATTAGCTTGTGCCAAGTGAATCAGCTCATCCTTAGACCTCCTAATGTTAGTACACCTAATTATCCAATTCGACATGATGCAAGCTGTAACAGCAATTTTGACAAGGTACATATACAGAGGAAAAGAAAAAGATAAAGTCGAGCAATTCATCGAATCAAGATAGGTCAAGGAAAGTCTTAGAACAGGAAGTGCACCAAGCTAAACTTGATTCTGATACTTCCAACCGCAGTGGATACATCCATTCCAAGCCACCTCTAACAGTAGCTTCCAATAAGAACCTCTAAGTTCTTTATCAACCCAACAAAGTTTAGCAGGCAAGCAGCTTTACTAATGAATCAAAGCTGTAAAACCTGTCAGCATAACATGTACCAGTGGGAAATTCCCATTAGACCACTTGCTCATATGATCGTAAGGAGGAAGTCTATTGAGGACCACTAGCCAATCTGTGCCAATCCATGTTAAAGCTCCCGCTTCTAACATTCTTCCAAGCAACAGCTGTAGATAAAGAGTCCATTTGAGGAATCTGTGCCACACAATATATTATCAACGGCAGCATTAAGTTGAAAGACTCCACTCAAATGACAAAAACCACACCCGTTCAAATTCACAAATTACAGATTCCGCTGTAGCATGAAGATCCAAATCTGAATCACAAACAACTCTTTTCGAACAAAGACCTAAAGGACCTCCGTACCAGTGCCAATTATGATAACAATTTGAAATACAATCGTCCAATTAGTGGGCACCATATCAATTTAATTGGCCAAACTTTCAGTGTTTCAAAAATCTCTTTAGTCACGGATAGTTTCAGCTCTGCAAAGCTTCAGTTGAATTTAAGGCAATGGGGGATAGCAATATGCAAATATCCTTTACAGTTCCAAGGATGCACTGTCAGCACTTGGAGAAGTTCAAGAAACTTCCAGCTCATGTTTCTTTAGAAGTGCCTTTACGAACTCTTCAAAATATTTCAGCATTCACATCCAACCAGTTGAATAAAAAGCAAATCCTGCCAGTGAATGAAATGCAATTCTCACAACTAGCATCAGTGAACTACGAGCTAACAGGACTCCAAAGTTCAAATATCTTCGTTTGTCAAACTCAGTTTTAATTTTCCTTTTGAACTATTTCAAACCAGCTAATAGGCATCTGACATCATCAACCACTGAAGCTTTGATCAAGTTAGTAAATTTAACTTAAGTTGCTTGCTTTCGTGGGATAAAGTATGATTCCTTTCCTTATCGTCTTGTGCTATTCATATATCATCAAATGACACGCCGGAAAAAGGAAAGTTTCTGCAGGAAACTCATGGAAACGCTTCCTATGTTTTTCTCCCTACAAGTTAATGCACTAAGAAGATGTTATACATAATTTAGGGATTGTTTCACAGTGCAGTTAATTATGTGAAAAGATATTCTCGTTCATGTCTGCCATCTTGATTATTGGCTTGACTCAAAAGTTCAGGTGCATGGCAGATGGCATAACTACCTTCACAAACATTGAGTAGTATTTTTTGGACTAATCTATAATTTTCTTTGTCCCGGACTCAAAATAGATGAACATGGATTAATTGTTAGCAAAATTTAAGTTGCCATTTTCTCGAACTATCCAAATAATTCACAATGGTTTTGCGTCTAGCCTGTTTGCTAGTTTGCTCACGACCACACACCCCTAGCAGAAGGGTATGTTCTTGCATTTAGCGTTTCTTGACCGATACAATTACCTCAATCAGCTAATGCAAACAATTTTGTTAGATAAAATGTGTGGAACAATATGGTAGGATAAATTTTGTCCCAAGTCAGTAGTGTATGCATGCGAAGGGATGCCCTCTCAACATGTCCTTGCACTGTAAATTATTCTTAGGCATACCTTAGAAATATGCCATCATGAATTACATGGTGAGTGCAGAGCAAACTAAAACCTCACATGTTAGAATATTTAAATAATAAACCACGCCTTCATCTAATAGCTTAAGCTTTTAGAACAGTTGGCAGTGGTCCCACAAAATCTCACATGGTATCAGAGCAAGGAGGTCTTGAGTTCGAATCTTCCAGGCCTCTATTTGCCTCCCCAATTAAATTTCCACGCTTAGTACTAGGTAAAAGACCAGACTAAGCGTGAGGGGAAATGTTAGAATATTTAAATAATAAACCACGTCTTCATCTAATAGCTTAAGCTTTTAAAACACCTGAATGGTCCCACAAAATCTCACATCACATCAGAAGGACCTCCATATAAGGTTCTCGATTTATCATTTATCGACCTGTACGATTACATTTGGCATGCTATCAAATGCTCGTACACATCAATTTTTATTCAATAATTCCAGCATTCATTATCAATAAAATAAGAAGAATTTTTATTTTTATATAGGACGAAAAATCTTACCCAAAAACTAATGACATATGATGCGCGTAGAAGGCCTTTTGATCTATTTCCATTACTGGCATGATGAGCTGAAATATTTTGCCAAAGCACACATTAACTTTTGTGAACAACTCCCCAGGATTCCTTGAATTTTAGTAAGAAAACTATAACACTATCAACCAGGAAATACTAAAGAAAAGGTAATAAATCCTAAAAGAGGTAGCAAACAGGAAATGCAAATGAAATTTGGGTGATAGATCTCAAAAGATAAAAAGGTAGCTTACCTGCTTTATGTATCTTTATTAGGATATGTGGATCTCTCAACAATTCTGACTGATCCCGGTCGTCTTCTCCAAATTTTATTTTCCAAATCGAGTCAAATGGCTTTTTTCCGTAATTCCCTGAAAGCCACGTTCCAAATAATTTACAGTGTGGTCTTCAGTGACTTGCGTCCGGAAATGTTTTGAAGCACGCTCAGAGTTCTATAGATTTTTGAAGAACACCAACAATTGAGGACTTTGAGTTTTGACCAAGTTTTTGTATATTCAAGATCTAATATGTTCAAACCCTCAGAGTTTGGAGGGTCCGGGCTTTCAATTGAAATGCACCCAGTGATACATAGCTCTTCTAAGAACTCCAACCTACCAAAACCTTGAATTTCAACTAAGTTTTCACAATTTATTGCACATATTTTCTTCACATCTTCGGGTTTTGGAAGGTTCAGCCTTTCAATTGAAGTGTACTGAATGATATATAGATCTCTAAGAATTCCAATCTATCAAAGCCATGGATTTCGACTGAGTTTTTGCACTACTCAGCTCCTAAATATCTTCAGACCTTTAGATTTCGAAAGGTCCAGCCCTTCAATTGAAATGCACCTCGAGATATATAACTTTTCCAAGAACTCTAACTCATCGAGGCCTTGAATGTTTACTAGATTTTCACAATATCGAGTATCTAATATCTTCAGATGCTTAGATTTTGGAAGATCCAGCCTTTTAATTGAAGCACACCTTGTGATGGTCAAGCTTTCCAGATACGTCAATTTGTCAAGACCTCGAACTTTAAACATGGTATTACAATTCTCAGTAGATACTATCCTCAGATGGATTAGTTTTGAAACGTCCAGTGTTTCCATAAAGTTGCAGCCATAAATTTTCAAGATTTCCAACTCTAAGGGAGTCTTTGGGGATTTTGTTGATTCTGATTCTTTAGCATCTGTTAATTGGAAGCATTCGAGAAGCCTACAGTCAAGAAGTTGTAGTTCTTTGAGATGGGTTAGGTGGGAAAGTGAAGGCAATCTGCGACTTTGACAAGTGACGCTCAAATATGTTAAGTTGGAAGGAAGCTCTGGCAGCGATTGGAGCTCCTTGCAACCATCAAAATCAAGGCGTTGTAGTGAAGCAAGATTACGAAAGCTTTCCAGCATTTCCCCCCGTAGCTGTCTGCACCGTGAAGCATCTAAATCTCGGAGGTTTCTCAGCCTTTCGACACCATTCGGTAATTCTTTTATCCCCGTGCCACAAATATGCAAAATTTCTAAATTTTGCAAAGTCCCTATGTCAGGTACTACAGAAATGTATGGGCAATCTTTTATAAGGAGTTGCTCCAATGCTCCTAATTTACCTAATTCTATTGGCAGCTCCTTGAGACTCCTACATCTCGTCAAGTTCAAGAGTACCAAACTCTTCATTTCTCCAATCGAAGAGTCAATTTTCTCCAGTTCTTCACAATCTCTGAAGATCAGAACCTCTAAATTATCAAAAGCTGAGAGGAAGACCGTACTTCTTAAGGATTCACAACTTGTAAGGTCAAGATATTTTAGCTTCATGTCTCCAGTTGAAGAGTTGATTTGCTCTAGCCTCCGACAATCTCTAAGGATCAAAATCTCTAAATTCTTAAAAGCTGAGAGGAAGAACATCCTTCTTATAGATTCACAACTTGTAAGGTCGAGAAATTTTAGCTTCATGTCTCCAATTGAAGAGTCAATTTGCTCCAATCTCCGACAATCTCTAAGGATCAGAAACTCTAAATTCTTAAAAGCTGGGAGGAAGACCATACTTCTTAAGGAGTCACAACTTGTAAGGTCAAGAAATTTGAGCTTCATGTCTCCAATTGAAGAGTCAATTTTCTCCAATTTTCGACAATCTCTGAGGATCAGAAACTCTAAATTCTTAAAAGCTGAGAGGAAGATCGTACTTCTTAGGGATTCACAACTTGTAAGGTCCAAAAATTTTAGCTCCTCTTGCCGTCTGGTACAAAAGAAAATAATAATTGTCGAGGGGTTAGCTCAAAGGTTATGATTTAAAAAGGAGCATGAAAAAAAAATAGATTTGTTCTTCCATCTTACATTGATGGAACTCCATCCTTGCCATTCATTTGAAATCCGGCTTCCTGATAAATCAAGTACAACCAATTCCTTTATAGAAAAATTGCTTGCTTCAAAAGTTAAGGGACAATTCTGCCATCGAAGGTATGTTAACTCCTCAAATGACTTGTTAAAATCTCCAATAAAATGTGCCCCGTTCACATGAAGGAACCTTAGACTTGTTAAATTCTTGAATTGTTCGTTTGTGTGGATATAGCCACCTTGATCAGCTGTTTCGCCAGAGCCTTTCAAGCTGCCTTTGCTTAGAGAAATGGCCTTAATCTCATCAGTTCCCTACAAGAAACAATGTTCATCAATACTATTTATATCCAACTAAAGAAATCTTAATATGATATGTTCACTTTGCTATTAGCACACATCGATGTCTTTAAGAGACAAGCAAAGTGAAAATGTGATTTTCTCTTTTGGCCAATAAACAGTTTCTAAAGGCTAAGAAAGTTAAAGGATGTCATATTCGATTTCAAAATTTGGCCATAAGTATTTAGATCTTAGAAAGAATTCTGATGTTCTCTTTCTTTTAGTTTTATTCTATTATGTATAATAGTTTATAGTTTCTTAATACATGCTATCGATGTACTTTTACCCTTTGATCCAATGGTTCATGTAGGGTAAAACTTTACAACTTGTAAATCTTCTTCTTTCCTATAATGTAGCTTCACTACTATATTAGTTAGGACATGATGGAAAATATGACTTCAAATCAATAAAGCAATCAAATCAGATTTTGAGACGTGATATCACTTTCTTTAGGGATTTCTTTGTCCTAAAATGTTGCTAATAGTTACCGGCAAATATCCTCTAGAATCCAACAAAATCTCCAATGAGAATTCTAGATAGCAATTTTAATATATCTTCGGGGTCTCTAGGAAACAATTAAAAAGATGGTTGTAGTTTTGGAAATAAGACTCGAAAAATGATTTCATACTCGTTCTTCCAAAAGCTGACATATATATAAATATATATAAATTGGTCTTAAAGAACATGCGCAACTCTACATGAAAGGTTGCAAAATAAACAAAAGTATTCTTTTGAAAGAATTTGCAAAATGAACAAATGCAACTTTTCGGGAAATGTTGCAAACCGAATAAGTATAATTTCCAAAGATTGTCTTGAAAAGACACATATATAAAAATTCGAAATAATAGAAATAATTAAAAATTAATAATTTTTCTTAATAAATAAAATTTCAAATTTTCATAATTTCTAAAAATACCAAAAAAAAAAAAAAAAAACAACCTTTGAACTAGTAAAGGTTTATAAGATAACCATACGAAATAAAATAAAAATAAATAGATTAATGCTAATTAAACGCGGGAGCACCAAAATGGCACAATTATTCTTGCACCCGCACGCAGGTGTTATGAGGTCTAAGCCTATATTCAACCCTTTCTTTAAACACATTAGAGAAGGCTTACACTTATTAATTGGTCCATCTCTTCCTAAATTTCCTATGTGGGACAAGCAAAAGCACACTTTGTTTATTTTACAAACAAACTTCCAACAGGATGAACATGCAATGCATGGGATTTAATTAAATTACAATGTGCAAAATCAAAAATTGACTTGATCAAGTATAATAGAAACATATTTTCTTTTCCAAGAAACTTCTCTCACAATAAAGCAAATAATGTCATCAAGTCCTTTTCTTTTCCCTTTTTTCTTATTTATAAACTTCATGCATATTATTCAACCGTGCTACTTACACAATTAATAGAAACACGTACTCGTTTTTTTTTTTGTCTTTTCAATTGCAGTAATATCTAATTATAAGTAACTAAACTCTTGAAAGTAGTTACTAATAATCATTTTTAATTATAAGTAACCAAGATGATAATATTAATTATATATATGCTTTCTATAACTTATTATTTTGGCATAATTGTATTTTAATTATAGATTGCAATTTTGATATATTATAAATCAAAATAATAATTAATTATCCAATTGTGGAAAATCTAATAAGGATAGTCCTTATTTAGTAACTTTGATTTGATTATAATCAGTTATGAAAAATGCAAAGTCATTTCTGTATTATGAGAATTGAAGCTATTCTTGGCTATTTGAATAGCTACTTAAATCCTTGGCCCCCTAGGGATAGCTATCCCTGATCTAGAGAAAACAGTTACTTCTAATTCATTTTTAAAATAAACGGAAATTAATTGCTTTGTCAGAATAGATAAGAAATATAATAGCTATTCCAACGAACCAAATGTGCAGCACCAAGAAAAATAACTCATGCATAAAAAGTTGAGAAGTAATACAGAAAACTCATGGATTTCCAAGTTAATGTCGGTTTCTCCGAACCAGAAAACTTTGTATTTTACTTCGCAATGTTGTACAAGATTTCATGGATACTCAAAAGAGAATAACGTAATTAGGGCAGAAGCATTCAGACCTCAACACATAAAAGGAATCCAAGAGAACAGAACAGTAAGAAAGGAATAAAACTCCAAGAGAAGTAGCATTCTCAGATTAAGCCATTTCCCTTACAAACTTCCCTTTTCAAATATCAAGAAATCCAACATGCCCCCAAAAATCCTTAGTTATCAAGAGGGGAACATTTTCACCTATAATTATGTATCGATAGAGCTTGAATACACTCATGGCCAAATCCCAAAGCCCAACCTTTTGTACATGGGTCAAAAGTAACGCAATCTTTCAAACTGTCCCCCAAAAGAAACTCTTGATTGTTTACATATGGGACGAAAGTAACTCAACCAACCTTTCGAACATACCAAAGCAAGCCCAACCTTTTACACGTAGAACAAAACTTACGCCCGTTATAAATTTTGTCCATTTTTATCATTAAATCTTCATGGATACCTACATGGCTCACTGTGAGCCACGTCAACCATCATAAAAAACTTACTGTTCAAACTTTGTTAACAGATTTCTAACATTTTGCGGAAATGATCGTGATTAATGCAGTTCATTATGCATGTTAGCACAATGAGCTGTGTAAGATGACACGAGGTGAAAATAGACAAATTTGTAACGGTTGTCGTACTTGTCCCGCTATTGAAAGGTTAAGCTTCCCTCTTAGAAGTTTGA
The DNA here is from genome assembly GCA_014182565.1 of Eucalyptus marginata. Taxonomy (NCBI): domain Eukaryota; kingdom Viridiplantae; phylum Streptophyta; class Magnoliopsida; order Myrtales; family Myrtaceae; genus Eucalyptus; species Eucalyptus marginata. The sequence continues at coordinate 39,036,647 of CM024592.1, read as the reverse complement.
AAAATTGTGCTATTTTCACCCCACGTGCAAAAGATCGGGCTTCTTTTTTTATTTATTTATAGTTTTAGGGTTGCGTCATTGTTCACCCAGGCAAAAGGTTTTCATTTTTTTATTTGGTTGTACACCAAAAAGCGGGTTATAAATGTGTTTTAATTAAGTTTTAAATGTCTTCTATTCTTAGAGTATTTTATGAGTAGTACTAGTGCTATTGTGCATGCTTCACACTTCGCCTGGGTTCATTACCAAATTTGATTGTATTTTGAGATAACATATATGAAAAGAGCTTTAGATATTTTGGTTAAATGTAGGAATAAACTTAAAAGAAGATCTTTTATGAGTTTTATCAAAACCACTTTGATTTCTACTTAAGACAGTACCATGAATGAAGAAGGAAAACGAACCCTACTGAAATAACTACATCGAATAATGTACCTTTTTAGTTGTAAAAGTTAGTTTAACCAATTTACTTAGATATAAAACATACAACATATTCATTTTATTTTGGTCATTTTAGTTCATTTTATGACGTAATAAGAAATGAGTCAAACCATCATTGGATTCATATTGGTAGCATCAAAATTGTTTAATTTCACAAATACAGTTAAATCACATACTTAATATATGGACAAAATAGAATTTTAGAGCATTATCTCTTGGACTTTTTATGCGGAAAAAATAAAAGATATCTGATCTTAATGATCATTGCATGAAATACGCTTAATGTGATATTTATCTATTACATGTTCCTGTCAATATATCCTACTGATAATATGCTAGGTAACTTTTAAATCAATACTTATCATGTGCATTTTGGTAAAAGGAATCCCTAACCTAATATTACATAGATTAAGTATCCCTTCATTCTCAATTATGTTAAAGTGATTTTAATTTCATGAGAAATGCAGGCATGGTTACACCTATCATATTAGTTGTAACACATAGAGATTAGAATTCTATGGCTTATATATCCTTAGTAGTTATGGTTTACAGTAGCATGTCCAGTTATTTATTGCATGCGTCAAGGACATAACTGAATTAACTATATAAATTCAGCATCTTATCAATATCAAATACCCCTATCAAGTATCTAATACATTTGAAAGTACCTCATTCTTGGAGGTAACTTCGTAATATACACTTGTTTAAGAAAATCTCAAATAAACTACAATATTTATTAAGAGAGAGCAACCTCATACTTTCTAATCACGTCAATGGAGCAACAATGTTAAAAGGTTCTCTGTTCACTAGAGCAAGCAGTAAGTCATCACTCTGACAATAGAATATGGACTAAGGAAGCAAAAGAAGAGAAAGGGTCACCTTATTCCCCTCTAGCACTTTCAGTATTTCCTTAGAGTCCCATAGCCTACTCCGATATTGAGGCACTGGGTTTTCCTTGCGAACGATTTCCCGACCAAGATCTCGTAATTGATCATGCATTCTAAGCTCTTGATTGTCTCCAATTTTTATTAGTGACATAAATCTCAACACTTCAATACTATCGTCTGCGTAAAAGTCACAGGCGTCCCACATGTAGGATGCACTTCTTCTGTCAGTGCCAATGAGAAAACAGGCAATATCCAAAAATATCTGCTGTTGTTGACGATCTAATGCATCATAACTTATTTTTAACCTATCTTGCACTTCCTTACGAGGGACTTTTCTTAACTTTTTTATCGTACCTATCCATTGTGTTGGTGTTTTTCCACAAAAATATGAACCCAATACCTCAAGAGCTAAGGGAAGCCCTCCGGTGGTGGATACAACTTGATAAGCAAGGTCCTCAAATTTAGTCGGAGGAGAGTTACTTCGAAATGCATGTCTACTAAACAGAATCATAGAGTGATACGTATTCATTTCCTCAAGTTCATAGGTGAAGTCCACCCTATTGTCAAGAACACTCCCTTTTCTAGTGGTAATAAGGATCCTACTTCCCAAAGAAAACCAATCATGATTTCCAGCCAAAGCCTTCAATTGACCATCATCATCCACATTATCGAGAAGAATGAGGACTTTCTTACCTTTAAAATTGGATGAGAGGAAGTTAATCCCTTCATCCTCATTATTAACTTGCCATTTTTGATTCAATATATTTGAGATTAACTGATTCTGCAAGAACACAAGGCCATAACTCTTAAATAATTCCCTAATATCAAGGATGTAGCTACGATACTCAAATTGATTGAAGAGCTTGTTGTAGATAGTTTTGGCAAGAGTTGTCTTGCCGATGCCTCCCATCCCGTGGATGCCAACAAATTGGGTAGCACTATTATCGACCAATTTCATAACCTTCTCCACATGACTATCAATTCCAACCAAAATTTCACGAGTAACCAAGTGAAACTCTTTCTTCAGTTGGCTCAACACCTTTTGGACAACTAATTTCACCAATTCTCCTTCATCCCTGTCAAATATGACCAGAGTTCATGTACGTGACAAATTGATTTTATATTGTCTATTTAATGATAACACGATAACGCATACATCTGGGGATAAATCGGAAAGCTCAAAGAATTGTTTTTTCCACACCTCCATTATTATCTCATGTGCTAAGCTTAAGTGGGAAACGCTTCACATGGCATGCCCCATTTCATTGTTGCTCAGACATAAAAATTTATTGAGCCTGAAGAAAATTGAGGGTATCGCTATTTGGAATGAAGCATATATTATGGACTTGAATCAAAGTTTTACCTTGTTGCTTGTTAAAGATATTAGGAATGACATGGACGTGACTTTGAAAACTTTCTAGGGTGTCTTAACTTAGTAAAAATTCAAATAAGTCGGCCCGGCATTAGAGTTCAACCATCAATCAGTAAAATGTCAAGAGGAATTCAGGTCCTAGAATACCAAATCGGAAAGTTGTTCAGAGTGTTATATTGTGAACTGCCTAAAGACGACTAAGGGGATTTGTCTTTATTTGCGCAATTCCACAAACTTGCAAGTTTCTACTTGTGTTGTGAATTTAGTATCAATGTTGATTGTGTCCTTATCAGGTTTTCAGTGCGTCAAGGGATGATAACAGGTTGTACTTTATTTTCCTTTTGAGTATCAATGTTCCATAATTTCAATTAATCTAATATTGATTTTATTGGTAAGTAGAAGAATGATTTTTCTCTGAAATAAGAACATTGCTTCAATTTATGCAGGCGTATGAGTTAGAAATTATGTGTTGAAGACAGGAAAATGCATTGAAAAATATTTAAACAAACATATGACCAGGATAATCTTTTTATTTTTTTATTTTTGTATATTTACCATCATCATATATAACCAAAGAATTTTTTCTTTTTTTTAAATTATTTTTATAGCCACTAATTAGCGACATTAATGATGTAATAACTGTAAGTTGGGAAGATAACGAATTAAGGCTTTGAGAATCAACACTGCAACGTTTATGATCTTATGAGGAACCACCAATAAGTCGTACTATCAATCTCGAGTAAATATGTAAATAGAAAGGTTTGTGATGAAGATAAATGTAGCTTATAATATAAACATGAAAAAAAATGGAACAATGTTACGAAATCTTTGGGTATAAGAGTGACAATTCATTTAAAAGATTGTATATTATTCAAGCGAATGGGATCATAACAAAATGTATAATTAGATTGGTCAATATCATTAAAGTAAAAAACTAAAAAAAGAACAACTTATAAGACACGTCGCAGGATCTCACTGCTAGCAAGATTTTGATTTTTTTTTTCCTAAAATAAACAAAAAGAAAGAACGTTGCTCTGATCCTACTTCTTGCAAGACAAGAAAAACAAGTAAACACCCACAGAGATTAAAAGAAAGTAGAGAATTTTTCGGTGAAAAGATGAAGTACCCTGTGGCTTCCCATCCTTTCAAGTTACTGACTTCTTTGAGTGCTTGCTTCCATTTCTCCAAAGTAGCCGAGTCAAAACGCCCCTCACGCCTATGAAAGGCCTCTCCAAAACTTCCAATTTGATGCCGCACGTGAGCTGGTTCCACTTTGTAGAATATAGGCAACACTAGACGGCCCTTACTTTTATTCTTGCACTCCATTATTTGAACCAGTTCATCAAGGCACCATTTGCTCGAACCATAATCCACAGAGAGAATGAGGATTGGGATCTTACTGTTCTTGATGGCTGTCAAAAGATCTGGACCAATCTCCTCACCTTCGCGGAGCTCGTTATTGTCTTTAAAAGTATGAATTCCTGCATTGAGAAGCCCATTATAGAGGTGACTGGTGAAACCATATCGAGTATCTTTTCCTCTAAAGCTCAAGAACACATCGTAATGGTTTCCAGTCAGCATGGTCGACGAACTAGGTATGCCGTTATTAGTTTCTATCGGTGCGGCCGATGAACTAGATGCACCCAAATTAGATTCTGCTGACAAACTAGATACGCCAGCATTCAGTGCGGCCGATGAACTAGATGCACCCAAATTAGTTTCTACTAACAAACTAGCTACACCCAAATTAGTTTCTGCTGACAAACTAGACACGCCAGCATTCGGTGCGGCCGATGAACTAGATGCACCCAAATTAGTTTCTGTTGACAAACTAAATTCGCCAGTATTCAGTGCGGCCGATGAACTAGATGCACCCAAATTAGTTTCTGCTGACAAACTAGACACGCCAGCATTCGGTGCAGCCGATGAACTAGATGCACCCAAATTAGTTTCTGTTGACAAACTAGATTCGCCAGCATTCAGTGCGGCCGATGAACTAGAAGCACCCAAATTAGTTTCTACTAACAAACTAGCTGCACCCAAATTAGTTTCTGCTGACAAACTAGACACGCCAGCATTCGGTGCGGCCGATGAACTAGATCCACCCAAATTAGTTTCTGTTGACAAACTAGATTCGCCAGCATCAGCATCCTCTGCATGTCTACCCACACCAGTTTTCCTCTTATTGAGAAATTTGAACGCGAGCACAGAGAGAAGGATCGGCGCCACGAGCACGGCAAAAGAATGCCCAAAAATGGGGCGATGCATTTCTGTCTTTGCTCTGACTCTTCCCTTAAATTTTTCCTTTCTAAGTATGGCGGAGAAAGAAAACCAAAATGCCTCTAAGGAAATAGGAAATGGCTTCTTGTTGCCGAGGAAGAGGATAGTACATGGCCTTTTTTATATTTTATTATTTCTTGGACAAAACGAAAGAGCAACTAATAGCATCATTGCATTGGACCCATTTTCAGTTTTCTCTGTAGTTGTAGAAAAACCCAAAACGACAACCGACAACATACACTAGCTAAATGTACACATGCGATGCATGTACGTTAAAAACTGGAGTTTCAAAGATAAAATAAACCATTTTAACGGTACATATTCGAATTATTAATAATACAAGAGCACAATATACAAAGAAGATGCATATTTCAAGATTTGAAATATTTCAATTAAGGTTCTTATTGGACAGAAAAGATTCAGATTTTAATATTAAAATATGTGAGAAATCTATGGAATAATTAACTAGAATGTTCGATATAAATTCAATGTTTGGAAAAGAGTAACCGGTATATTTTAGGAAGAAAAAAAGCGAAGATCTTTAAATGTTCGATTTTTCTTTTTACTTTACATATTAATATAGATTATTCAAGCTCAAAAAACAGATAACAATCTTATCTTTACCAGATATATATTTTTTTGGTCGGAATCTTTACCAGATAATTGACGAGGTGATATTTTTATAGCCTCACGTCAATGGCCGTATATGCTGCCATCAATGGCCGTTCCCCTAGCATTGAGTAAAGTTGGTCCTTTCCTAAGTGGCCAAAAGAAATGAAAAATGAAAAATAAGATCTGTTGAGCGGTGATTGTGTCGGCATGGCAATTCTATCTTTATCGGTTTGGTTTATCACTTTATCTAATTGAAACCAGTTGGCAACCGTGATGGAACGGCACCACTAATTCGAATTTGTCAGGAAGCAGAGAATTTGATAATACATTGACTGGGAACAGCAACCACGAGCTCCTAGTCGTTGCCTTCGTGTGGTGGAAATGTCAATGCACAAGAGAATCCGAGGCCACGCGGGAATTTCCATGCAGAAGCATAAAAAGTAGAAGCATTAAAAGAAGCAAAAAGTAAAGACAAGTGGCCAAAACAGATGAATACATACAAAGCGTCTGGAGTGATTGACGGCAACCTCTCATACTTCGCTTTCCAAGAGTTCTTTTTTTTTTTTACTTTATTGAAGCAAACGCTTTCCAAGGAGTTAAACGACAGGACGGGAATGCATACATGTTGGTCGCTCCCTCCCCTCCCCCTCTCTCTCTCTCTCTGTGCAGCAAAACCTGCAGAGAAAGATGGCGCCAAACGCCAAGACGAGAATGCGATCAAGCCATGGCCTAATCGCACACCCACTGTCATCTTCTCCAGCGCTTCTAATAAAAACTGAAAGTTGGTATTCTCCATGAAAATTCAAAACTTTTAACTTTTTTATAAGTGGGAAGTTCAAGATTCTGTAGTTGATTAGGCTAAAGAGATCCGAACAATGTACTTTTTTCACGTTTGTATAGGATCTATTTAATAAATCTATTTATTCACTTGCTAAATTAAATTATAATTTGGTCATATCACTTATAATATCACTTTTAGTATATTTATTAACAATACTTGTAGATAATCCAGACTTATTTGTCGAACTTCAAATGATAAGAAACACGTGCTTGCTGAGTAAAAGTGCGCATCTTTAAGAACAAAATCATGAAAAAAAAATTCCACATATTGATAGTAATTATAATGAAAGTGCATCATTAAGTGAATTGTGCGACGTGAAACGGTGGAAGCATGTTATTTTTTACCAATTCTCGTTGCAAATCCATGGAAAATATTAAAATTGTGGTCTTGAATCATTTCTCAAATGCTGCTGGCCAAAAAAAAATCAAATTGAATTATGCCTGTGTTTGGACAAAATAATCTAGAAGAGTACAAGCTTACGTGGCGCTTCCTTGTACAAACTTCTAAAAAAAATGTACTTCTGGTCCGCGTATTCATATGAATTCCCAATTTTAGCCCTTACACTTTGGTTTAGTGACAAGACTAGGCGAACACTTATTTGTTAAATTGATTAAATGTATTTGACCCTTTTACGGTATAAATTTATTTTCTAAAATAATCCAAATCAAGCACTCATGTGCGTGCCCCATTTTTTTCATTGCCAATGAATGAAGAAATGAACTAACCTAGTATCGAATGGGCATCTTCCTAAACAATGTTCAACACATCATCACATAACAAATAAGAGTAATTATCATATATAGTATTGGTGTAGAAACATTTCTTACAATCGCTCTTTTTCACTCTTTATGTGCTGATTATTAAGAGAGCGGATAGTTAAATTCCTTGAGTCAAAAAGTAGATGAGCCAAGGTCTTAATTAAGTACTAATTAATTGACTAACAAATAGCAAGCCCGCGATTGCAAGTCTAGTGATAAATATGAGATATCAGGAGATGAGACGCGCTGGTCCCCACATCTTCGGAATCTATGGAAACACTCCCCAACCAAAATCCAAACAATGGAGGGCACATGCTTTTTTTTTTTGACGGAAATCAACATATATATTTAACATAATGGGACCTTACACCCTGAAGAAAAAGCATCCGCATAAACTAAGTCCATTAGTACAAATGGAGGAGAGATGATCCAGTTGAGGGCCGAATTGGAGGAATGGGCTTTGGCAGCCCAGTCGGCCACTAGGTTTGTTTCTCTTCGACAGTGACACAGGCGGAGATGAGGAAAGCTGGAAAGCCAAAAAAAAGTCTCCTCTATCACAGGTCGAAGCTCCCATGGCGGCGATCGTGTACCTTGCACGATTTCAACAAGCTGAAGGCAGTCAGAATCGATTTCCAGTCGAGCGTCATGAAGGCCTTGTTGGTGCAGATGTTGAAGGGTAAGGTTGAGCGCCTGGAGTTCTGATTCAAATGCGGATTTCGCCGGAAAGCGCCGTGAGAAAACATCAGTAAGTTGTCCTTGATAATCTCTGCAAATACAGGCCATGGAGCCCTCGGGGTTACCCGGCATATAACTGCCATCGATATTACATTTCAGGCTACCCTTTGCCGGAGGTCGCCAAAGCTGATCCGGATTAAGAAAAGCAAGTCCAGATGTTGGTTTGGATGCAACGACAGAGAGCTTGTAGGATCTGGTTAGAGCCAAAGCCACGTCGACAACAAGGGAAGGGTTCGGGTTCTGGTTACGAAAGACAAAATTGTTTCGCATCCGCCAGATCTGCCAAAGTAAATTGGCAACAACTTCTAATCTAGGTGAGTGATCAGGGAGAATCACCTTTTCTGTTAACCAAGAGTCTATTCTGGAAGCGGTAAGAGATGAGGACAATAAATTGATCTGCGGATTGGACCAAATAGCTCGGGTCCAGGAACATTGAAGGAAAATGTGTTCAATGGTTTCAGGGAGAGATTGCTTGCAGAGTTGGCATGACGGATCAGGAATGATATGGCGGTGAAAGAGGTTATCGCGGGTTGCGAGGGCATTGTGGCATACCGACCAAAGAAAAGTACGGATTTTTGGGACAGTATTCTTCGCCCAGATCCGTTGCCAGAGGCTAGGCGAATTCCGGTAAGCTGTCGAGACATTTTGACTCTATTTCTTGCTGCTGGACTGGAGGATTGCATGGTAATTGCTTTTAACAGTGTGCTGACCATTAGTCGTAGCTGACCAAACTAATTTGTCTTATGAGTAGAGAGGTCTAATTGGTATAGTAAGAATTTCTGTGGCGACTTGTTCTTCAAAGAATCTTTGAATCACTGGTGTATTCCAAGTGTGGTGAGTCCGGTCAATAAGATCTGCCACCATAACTGGTTCTTCTCTAGCTAGAGGACCATAGATAAGTCCCATCGGTAACCAACGATCACCACGAACTCGAATATGATCGCCAGTACCAACAGACCAACAAAGTTCTGGTAAAAGAGCATCTCTGCCTCTAAGAAGGCTTTGCCATCCCCAAGATGGTCGAGTTCCTCTGTTGGCTGATAAGAAATTTTTCGAGTGAAAGTACAGACCCTTAAAAAGAGCTCCCCATAAAGAGTCGGGATGATTTAGCAATCTCCACGCCTGTTTTCCCAACAGTGCTTTATTCAAAGTAATAAGGTCTCGAAATCCCAACCCTCCTTGCATCTTACTTTCTTTCAAAACCTCCCATTTTTTCCAATGCACTCCTCCCTTATTCTGGTTAGTTCTCCACCAAAATCGAGCAATACACTTTTCAATAGATGAACAAACAGAGATAGGTAACTGAAAAATAGTCATCGCATACTGTGGAATTGCCTGAACAACAGATTTAATAAGGATTTCCTTACCCCCCTTAGAAATGAATTTCTCTTTCCAGCCCTCAAGTTTGGCAGTCACTCTCCCTATTATCCAAGAGAACACTTCCTTCTTCGATCTTCCCCAATCTGATGGCAGCCCCAAATATTTTCCAGTCCTTTGCAAAACTGGAATACGAAGTTCCGCAGCCATATTAAGTTGTAAAGAGATAGGACAGTTTTTGGTGAAGGTCAGACCTGATTTGTTGCGGTTAATCAACTGTCCTGTGGCCATACAATATAAATTTAAAACATTGGCTAAGTTCTGACATTCGGAGATAGAGCCATCCAAAAAGAAGATTGAATCGTCAGCAAAGAATAAGTGTGACAAGGTAGGACACCATCTGTTCAGCCAAAGGCCTTTGATATGTCCTATACTGACAGCTTGAGTAATTAGAGTCGATAGAACATTAGCCAATAGAATAAAAAGATATGGTGATAAGGGGTCACCCTGTCTAAGGCCACGAGAGGGAAAGAAATAAGGTAACTGTTCTCCATTGAACTTCACGCTAAAAGATGAAGTTGTGACACATAGCATAATCCACCCGACCCATCTTGGATGAAATCCTAGTTTAAGGAGGTAATCATGTAAGAAATCCCATTCCACTCTATCATATGCCTTTTTCATGTCTGTTTTAAGAATAGCATTGAATTTGCTAGCATACTTACGTGTTCGAAATTGGTGAAGAACTTCTTGGACAATAAGGACATTATCTTGAATCTGTCGTCCTTGGACAAAAGCTGATTGTTCTTTTGAAATTAAAATCGGCAACCAAGGTTTGAGACGATTAGCAAGCACCTTAGATATAACTTTGTAGGCATAGTTGCACAAGCTGATAGGCCGAAATTGCTCCAGTTTTTCAGGTTGAGATGTTTTGGGAACGAGGGTTAGAATTGTCTGATTTAGACCTGTAGGCATTTCCCCATATAGCATAAAATTCTGCACTAATAAGAAAAGGTCTTCTTTGATTGTTTCCCAGTGTTCTTGATAAAATAAACCTGTTAAGCCATCCGGTCCTGGGGCTTTGGTCGCGCCCATTTGAAATGTGGCTTGCCTAACCTCCTCAATAGTAAGTAAAGCTACCAGCTGAGTGTTCATCTCGGGAGTCACTACTGACAGGCATTGGTTAAGTAAAGGTTGATAATCCCGATAACCTTCAGTAGTATATAACTTGGAGAAAAATGTGAATGTCATATCTTGGAGAGTTGGTAGATCACGTACCCATTGCTGATTATCAGTTTGCAGCATAGTAATTCGATTCCTCTGTCGTCGCTGAATTGTTGATGCATGGAAAAAATGTGTATTTTTGTCTCCCCATTTGAGCCATTTAATCCTGGAGCGTAAGGCCCAATACTGTTCTTCTTGTTGCCAAGAGGTACGAATTTCTTCTTTCAATCTTGATGCATGTTCTTTGTCATTTAGGGAGGGCACATGCTTGCAGGGTAAAAGCAGAAGCATCTTTCTGGTCGAGCTGGACATATAATTAAAACCAGTTGGCAACATAATGTAATGGTACCGATGATTCAAACTTGTCAGGCTAGAGATTTTATTTTTTTTTTGGTCGAAGTCAGGCTAGAGATAAATTGTCAAAATTCATTGACTGGGAACAGTAACCACACGCTTCTAGTCGTTGCCTTAAGTGTGGCGGAAATTTCAATGCCCAAGAGAATCCGAGGCGATGCAGGAATTTCCATGCAGAAGCATTGAACAAAAAAAACAAAGACAAGTGGCCAAAACAGATGAATAAATACAAGCGTTGGGACAGTGACGACGGCAACATCTCGTTCAGCGCTTTCCAAGACGTTACGTTAAAAATAAAAGAAAAAAAAAAGCTAGAAAATGCATATTTGTTGGTCTCCTCTCTCCCCCTCTCTCCCTCTCTCTCTCTCTCTCTTCAACAAAACCAGCAGAGAAAAGAAGGCACTAAACGCCGAGACGAGAATGCGATCAAGCCAAGCCCATCACACACCCACAATCTTCTCCTCGAACGCTAGTCTAGTGGTTGCACCGTTGAAATTTTAGTACAAAAACCGAAAGTCGACATTCTTCGTGATCAAGTTGAAAGTGGAAAATTCAAGCTTCTCTATAACATTAGGCTAAAGACATCCAAAAAATTTATTTTTTTTCCAAAAGTGAGTCCTAATTTTCACACTTGTGTAGTATCTTTTTTTTTTTTTTTTTGGGTCGAATAGTATTCATTTAATAAATCTATTTATTTACCCGCTAAATGCTAAATTAAGATATGGTCATATCACTTATTATATCAATTTTAAATACTTATTAACATTACTTGCAAATAAGCCAAACTTATTTGTCAAACTTCAAATGATGAAAAGGGCGTGCTTATTAAAAAAAAAGTGCTCATCTTTTTTAACAAAATTAAAAAAAAATGTTAAATCCACATATTTCTAATGATTATAATAAAATGTGCCGTTAAGTAAAATGTGTGACGTGAAACGGTGGAATCATGTTATTTAACAGATTCTCATTGAAACTCCACATAAAATTTTGAAATTGTGGTCTTGAATCATTTCATAAATCCTGCTGCCAAAAAATAGAGTCAAATTGAATTACACCTGTGTTTGGACAAAATTATTTAGAAGAGTACAAGCTTTCGTGGGGCTTACTTGTGTAAACTTCTAAAGAAAAGTACAGATTTGATCCTCGCATTCACATGAATATTCAATTTTAGTCCTAGTAGTTTGCTTTATAGACAAAACTAGGTGAACACTTATTTTTTAAATTGATTAAATTAATATGACCTTTTAACAACATAAATCCATTTCTAATATAATCCAAATCAAGCACATATTTATGTGCCTTTTTTTTTTCTTTGCTGCTAATGAATGAAGAAGCAAATTAATCTAGATGGATCGATTCCTCATGTGTATTAAATGGGCATCTTCCTAAACAATGTTTAACACATGGTCGCATAACAAATTAGAGTAATTATCATATATGATATTGGCGTAGAAACATTCTTACAACCAATTTTATTCACTCTTTATGTGATGGCTATTAAGAGAGTGAATAGGTAAATTCCTCAAGTTAAAAAGTAGATGAGCCAAGTCTTAATTAAGTAATAATTAATCGACTAATAACTAACAAGCACGTGATTGCAAATCTCGTGATAAAGACGAGATATCAGGAGATGAGACACATCGGTCCCCACATCTTCCGAATCTATAGCACATGCTTGCCGGTGGAAGTACGGTTATCTTTCTGAGGAGAAGGAAAAATTATTCTTCCTACGCAGGAGTTCCATCAATAAACTAAAAACTTTAACAGACCAAAAAGAAAGACCAATAACTTGTTGACTCGAGAGCGGTGAGCATGCGTTCAGTCGTCGCCTTCTTCGGGACATCGCCCCTCGAGTCAATTCGATACTTGCCTGGCAATAAATTCGGAATCCCGAGGAAATTTGTCAAAAAAATAATGATGATATACATACAAGAAAAAGGCATAATTCCCTACAAAATCTCCAATTTTACATCTAATCTCAATTTTATCATCAACTTTTTTTCAGACTTTATTTCCAATTACAAATCTGCCATGAATTTTGTTTCATCTAAAATAAAAATCACAAACTTTCATTCTATTCTCCATTTCCAATTTGATATGACATTTTCACATCAATAATAAATCAGTATTAGTATGGTGACATCGAAAAATTTGTGATAGTCGTACCATGCCAATTGTAATAAACACTTTGTATAGTGTTAACTATATAATAAAGTGCATAAAAAAATTTAGCCAAACACGATGTGTATAGTTCCCGAGAAACTCCACCTGTTTTTCTACCCCCTCTCTCGGTGGCCCGGTCCCACCATATGTTGCATGATTGACTCGACGCCACCGGCCCACAGCTCATCTCTCTTCGGCCTTTTTTTTCGTAATTCGACCAAATTCTTTTCCATTTCCAATTCCGAATCCGAATGAGTGGCTGGGTCCTCCCTACTTTTTTTTTCCCTTAAGTGACCGTCGGCCCACCACTCCTCTCTACTAAATTGAGAAATTACCAACAAATCTTTCTCTATAGATATGAACTTATTGATTTCCTTAGTAGTTTATCAAGCCAAAGCCAAAAGGTTTAATATAATAAAAAACTCCAAATTGATATTCCTATAATAAATTTATCTCAAATTAATTTTTTGATCACTAAAAACTCGAAACTATGAACTCAGATATTTGAATTTTGTCCTTTTCCATTTGTGACACCTAAATTTTGGCATTCATTTAGTCATTAGGGTTTAATTTTAAATATTATAATTCATTTGCATAGCATTAATTTTAGGTGCGTTTACTTTTAATTTACATGTTTTGCATTTTTTTTATTTTTTGGACCGGTGACGGATGGGTTCAATTTAGTTGGGCCACGGCGCAGCAATAAAGTTGCCACGTTTTTTTAATAATTGAAAATTATCTCATGTGAATGGAAATTTTGAAATTTTAGGGATATGGTTAATTCGGATAGGCGAAGTGGAAAAGCAAATATTGCGTTCGGCGAAACGAATATTGTGTTTGAAAAAAAAGAATCTTCGTGGATATCAATTTGGAAAAATTAAAACCCTAATCCGAGGCTTATAAATAGGATTATTCATGTAGGGTGGAAGGGGGTCTTCTTTCTTCGTTTGAGGAGGAGAACACAAAAGAAAAAAAGAAGAAAGTGAGAAAAAACACAAAAGAGAAGGGAGAGGGATCCGTGCGTTGAAGGAGCAAAAAACAAAAGTAAAAAGGGTGAAAGTGCAAGAGAATTGGACAGGGAAGGGACGTGTGCAGCAGGCCAACAGTAAAAAAGAAAGAGAAAAAAAAGCAAAAGGAGGGGGGGCGCTGTTCATCTTCTTCTTCGGTGAACCACAGCCGCCGACCAGCAGCCCGACGCCCGCAGCGCACCACCCGCGACCAGTTGCTGCCGCCGGTCCATCGCGTCGCGCCGCCGCGCGCGTACGCCACCGTCTCCGCCTTGCTCGTCGGACGCCGCACACCTCCCCCTAGATCCGCCTGCTCCGCCCGAGCGACGAACCCACTCCAGTCGCACCGTCTTCGGACCCCTGTCCGACGCCGCTCCACGTCGCCCTCTGCCTGGCCGATCCCCTCCTCCGTCGAGATCCTGAAGCTTGGAGCCTGACGCCGCTGCCGCTCCGCCAGCCACCTCCACGATCCAGCTTGCAGCAGCGGATCCCACCGCGCGGACCCGCGACTCCGCCTCCGCGCTGCTCGACCCCGAGCCGCCCATCGTTCACCGCCGGTTCACCTTTGCCGGAGCCCCTCACCGGACTGACGGTGACCCCCACGAGCACAAGCCGTGTGCGTGGGAAGGGAGAAACAAGAAAAAAAAAAAAAAAAAGAGAAAGAAAAGGGGATTTAGGTAGTTTTTTTTTTTTATTATCTTTTACTTTTACTTTTTACTTTCTTTATAGTTTTGTTTATTTTATTCTTTCTATTTGTTAGGTTATGTTTTTGGTTATGTTATTTGATAGTTTTTTTTTCTTTTTAGTCTAGGAATTTAAATTGTGATAATGGATGCAATATTCGTAAAATCTTTTAGGCATTATCCTTAAGGTGTTGCCCAAAATTATGTAATTATTAATTTGGTCCTTAAGATGTCGGATCATTTTTTTTGATTATATTAATTTTTGGGCATTTTGATGATATTTAAATTGCTAAATCATTATAGTTATTAATTTGATCCGTAAGATTTCGGATTAGATTTTTAATTATTTTGATTTGTCGTGACGTTCGGGGTTAAAAAATATTCGTTAATTTGGCCAGGTGAGATAACGGGTTATTTTTCGTTTATTTTAATCCTTTATTTTGTTGAATATCCTGCTTGTTAGATTTAATATTTGCTTTAGGAAATCACTAAGAAAAATCAAAAAGATGTTTGAATTAGGATTTCAATTGGTTTTAGAATATTTCTGGTTATTTTGCATATCTAGAATAAGGATTTTATTTCGAATTTAAGAGAATATAAAAACAAAAAAAATGCATTCATTTAGGTTGTTAGTTTTTTTTATTATTCGAATTGCACGTTTAATTATGTGTTAGTTTTAATTTCGAATTTCATAAAGAAAAGCAAAAAAATCATTGTGCATATTAGGTTAGAATTGCATGTTTCATCTTTAATTTAAATCATCTTTTAGATAAATTGCATGTTAGATTAAGATAATGTCTTAGTTTAAATTGGGATTTAATATAACTTAATCCTTATTTTAAATTAGATAGAATTTCAATCTACCTAGATCATTTTTGCATTTGAATTTCATGAAAGAAAATACAAAATTTGTCTTTGCATAAGTTAATTTCAATTTTTAGGATAGATTGCATTTTTAAAAGTAAAAACATCAAATGCACGTCATTTAGTTTATTTAAGTTCATTTAATTAGAACTTTCTTGTCATTAGACTAAGTCATTTAATAAATGTCACGTGACATATAGGCTCGCATATTAAGTTGCATTTAGGCGTGTCATTTTAAGTTTAAATAATTTTGTATGTCATTGCATCGCATTCGCATATCATTATAATTAGATCATTTAGATTGTATTTAATTATTGCATTTCTTCATGTCATATAGTTTAGGTCATGTCGTCATTTCATGTTAGAATAGTAACATGCATTGCATAAGTCATGATTTTCATTAAATAAAAGTGAAAACAAAAAATTGATTGCTTATTAATTAGGAATCATATCTAGGATTGTTGATGTGAATTTAATTTAACATTTGCGAGATCTTTCGTTCTTTAAGGTATGTTTTTGCTTTATTTAATTACTTTCTTGATGTGTTAAATTGGTGGTATGCGCAGGTATGATCACTTCAGCGTGTTAGGAAGTTTCAATTAAAATCAATCCAATTGCCAAACATTTTTAAAATTAAAAAAGAAATGGTGACCGAAAAATTTAGGATAATCTAGTGTAATCAAGTCCCCGTACCCAAAATCTCTGGTTCGTAGGAGTAAAATAAATCTCCCTTTTATTTTACTTAGGTGTCTAATCGACCAACCCTAAACCGATTAGTGGCGACTCCTAAATAATAATCTTTTGCATGTTAAAACCCTAAGTCGTGATTTGGTATGGGGCAGGAGAGGCGAATGTTTAAAGCGCTAGAAGTCATCAACCAGCTTCTAGGTGGCCCACAAAAAATTGGTCGCGACACCGCTTTTTGTTGAAGGAGGAACGGAAAAAATTCCAACACTTCCCATTTAATAATATTTGTCTACATAACTAACTCTGTTTATTAAACAAGAAAACGTGCTTTGGCAGAAGGGGACCAAAAAAAGGTTCACATGCACAAAATAATCCCCACTAAATCAAGCTGCACTATTTAATTCTAGGAAGAGCAAACGTTTCAAAACCAGCAACTAAACCATGTGCGATACCAACAATAGCATAGCAAAGTGTTCATCAAAATACATTATGCACATCATATCGAACAAATAAATAGAAAATCACTCGACAAGAAGAAAAAAAAAAGGAAGGGAAATGACTCAGACTTTCCGAATCTCTGGTCAATAGATTTGCGATCGATCACCACTATCTCTGAACTATTCCACGGAAAAAGTTGCCATTTTACGTTTTTAAACGGGTTGATTTGTTTATGTTACCAATCCATTTAAGCTCAATCCGAACACGCTTAAATTACGTGTGGTGTCATGTCAAAAATTATTGGCACTATTAGGGCGCGTTTGGTAACGATTACGTTCCGGGAACAAATTCGATCGAAATGATTATTTTGATTACGTCCCTTAACCGATTCGAGTAAAAAACACGTGTTTGGTAATCGTACAAAATTTTGATTCGGAATAGTAATTGCGTTTGGTAACGTGTTCATTAATTCTGTTCCAAATCAATTTATTTTAATTTTTAAATAATTTTTCCTTTTTTATTTTTTTTTTCCTTTTTTTTTCCTTTTTCCTTTATTTATTTTTTTTTTAATTTTAATTTTTTTAAATTTTAATTTTATTTTTCTCCTATTCTTCTTTCTTTTTTTTTTCCTTTTTTTCCTTTTTTTCTTTTCTTCCTTTTTTTAATTTTTTAATTTTCTTTTTTTCTTTATTTTCTTTATTTTATTATTTTATTAATTTTTTATTTTTTCTCCTATTCTTCTTTCTTTTTTTCCTTTTTTTTCTTTTTTTCTTTTTCCTTTTTTTAATTTTTTAATTTTAATTTTTTTCTTTTTTTCTTTTTATTATTTTATTATTTTATTTTTCTCCTATTCTTCTTTTTTAGTTTTTTTAGTTTTTTATTTTTTTTTTCTCCTATTCTTTTTTTTTATTTTTATTTTTCAGGCCAAACGAGAGCCTCCGGCGGCCGGGCGAACGGCGGCGATCGCGAGATGGCGGTCGATGAAGAAGAAAAAAGAGAAGAAGAAGAGTTTTGATTCTCAATTTTGTTAGAAGAATCAACTTTTTTTTTATTCGATTCTCCTCCCAAACCGATTAGAACAAATTTGTTCCCTAACCAAAATTTTACCAAACGCGATTCGTCCCAAACGGTGCAGGAACAAAAAATCGACCTCAAGATTTGTTGGGATGGTTACCAAACAGGCCCTTACCATCACTTACTAAAATTCATCATATGGAAGTCAGTACCTTTAACACAAAACAATAGATTTCTGTTCTTCTATTTTTTAATTCTTCATCTGCAGGTAACTACTTCTTTATGGACTAAGTAGACGTAAGCAATGACGAATTCGCGAAGGAGACATCCATCACTTCTTCACACGATGTCTATAGTCTCCCCGTAAGTCAATGAGCTGTCCATACCTGCTACGCGACAAACCCATTGTTGAGACTTTCTTTGTTTCACACATATTTTAATCAAAACTGCACACGCTTTTGAAGGCGTAGGACAAATGACATAAAAATGCTCATCCATTATTGAATAGACTAATAATGCAGATGTTTATTTAGTTTACCAATTGACCGAGAGCCCTTGGGACATGCTTGGAGTCGTTGCCTTCTTTTTGTGATGAAGTTCTCCAAAATCTTAAGGAAACTTCAATGCAATGAGGAGACTTGTGCTTGGCAACGAGAAACACCTTATTTGATAAGGCCATCTCATACGTGATGACATGTTCTTAGGATGGACTGAAATTGATGTGAAGCGAGATACTTGATTGGAAAAGAGGAAGAAAGAAAGCTTGAATTGACTCGTCAGGATTGAAAGAAAGATAAAAAAGATTATCAGCCTAAGTAAAATTAAGGTCACTGTCGATTCATTCAATTGTCTTTATGGAATGCTCATTAAGCATCGAAAAGATGATTCGCACAAAAACATGGAGAACTATCGGCCCAACGAAGATACTACTAAAGAAGGCCCGCAAACCGGATGATGCTTTTTCCTCTTTCATCTGATTCTACCCTTCCTCCTTCCTTCGAAGCATGAACAGATTGGGAGTTTTGATTCCGGAAAATGGAATACCGTGGCTGATCTCGATTTCTAAACTTTTGCTGTACTTTAATGTTGGATCTTGGCTTATCGCAACTCTATAAGAAGAGTCACAATTATCTTAAATTTGGAAGGAAATTGCAATTGCTTGCAACACGATGTTGAATTTGAACATATGAGTGTCTTAAAGAGACGATGGGTAAATTCTGTAAACCAATTATGTATGTCTAGTCACTTCATTACTTATCAGTTTAAGACTTGTGGACATCAATTTCTACTATATAACATAACATGCCATAAAAAGTGATAGTGAAAGGATAATGGACTTAATCCTTCAAGTAATGAGACTTATATCTGAGGAAGTCAAAGTGGCCACCATGAGCAGTACGTCTTACACAAATTTAGGCTGTGGCCCGCCATGAGTAACTAGCTTATGTTGACTTTCATGTGCAACAAATCATTAGGCTGACAGCTCCGATGGCCTACTAGGCTCAAACTGCAATTAGATGAGCTTAGACTGCTATTTCGATTTTTATCTTGGGCCGAACAAGCCGAATATTGGCCAGATTTAAATTCTACAGATTCCTTCTCCTCATTTCCTGACTACTACTGAAACAAAACGTAATTCTTTAGTGGAATTGATGGAAAAAGAATAAAGAACTAATGAGAGACTGCTGAGAAAAAACGATAGTAAAAACATTTACAAGGATTTGAACTAAGAGAATGTTTGGAACTGAGCATATCAAAAACCGTATTCCAAGTCTCACTGCTATTCTATATAATCATGGGAGTGAATTTGATCACGTCGAATCTGATAATCTCCATGGCTAGACTTTGTTATTCATGATTTTCTGCCGCCAGTAACAAAAATAAATAAATGAAGTGAATTTACATAATTCGTTGTGGCAAACAATATGGGCCGGATGTCCACGAGAATTGCCCTACAAACTTCGTCATAGAGACTGGGCCTTTAGTCTTATTGGATCGGTTCGCAAATTGAGCTTCCTTTTTGTCCCTCGGACGTGGATGGTTGTCAGTTTCGGGTAGGTGGCGAATCAGAGAACGATAATGACGTTTTTCCCCTGCGCAGACTAATGTACTTGTACTTCTGTACAAGCCAAAGTGGCAATTGAAACTTAGACAACAATGTTTTAGAATCTCTAATTGGTCATTTAATGGAGTCGTCCGATGCTCATACATTGTTCTCTAAAGAGATTTCTGTAACCCTCTTCCAATGTTGTGATAATATCTTGCTTTTAAACAAGGGAAAGAAAAAAACTGATCACCATCATTATATCTTGTTGTGAGCTTTAGAAAATCAAATGTCGATATTATTGGTATTAAATAGTATATCCCGAATTTGGACTTATCTCAAGAAAACAAGTGAAAAACAAATGCTCATTTGCATCTCATGAAGGATCGATTCGGACGCCTTAAGTACGGCTTAAAATGGTAACTTGCCTTTCGACATGACAACTTTCAAAATTGAATGAACAAGTGGATTAGAAATAGTCCCTAGACCAAATGTCATAAAAGGAGTTACAACTAATCATTATTAAAATGAAAGTAATTTTATTTTTGGTTGATTTCGAATTTAAAATCGAAAAATTCGGAAAACGAGATTCTTAATTGAATTTTGCAAAATTTTTGGCACAAAAGTCAAATTAACTCTAAAATAAAGTGTTTTGAGGATTTTGATTTTTGGTCAAAGGTTTAACTAAATGTCAACTCTTTAGTTGACTTTTCCTAGAAAAAGTTGATTTTTGAGTCAATTTTTTTTTTTTAAATTTTGAAAATTGACTTAACCAAAGTGAAATTAAAACTTTTTGACATCTTTTTGGGCAAAAAACTAATTTTTGACTCGAGGTTGACTTTTGATCAAATAGTTAACCAAAAAAAAATCAACCAAAAAGTCAACAATTTGATTTTTTTGGGTTTTTGTTGAAAATGAATAGGAAATTACTTAAAAGTGATAGTGCAAAAGAAAGAAATGAAAAGCAACACTTTTTGGTCAATAAATGGACTCCATTGCAATCGAAATCCCTAATCTCGATTTTTACATTTTTATGATGCATCAATTAAAAATCGGGGTCAACATTGTTTATTGAAAAGACGGCTCGAACACATCATCTTTTCAACTATTTGAAAAAAAGGTTTATTAATCAAGAGCGCAAGCTCTTCCAAACCCATACCTCACTTGACATGCAACTTCTTTTAAATTCTCAATAACCCAAATATTTTTAGGAGTTACCTAGAAACCAATTGCAACATGGGAGCTTTGTCTCAATTCTTATGGAAACGGATATTCAAGGATTAAAGACTTGATTACACTAATTATGTAATCAATACCCTTTCGATATCTAAACTTGACTATTTGCTAACCAAATTGTTAGAGTAGTCTTTTACCAATCAATAGTCCTAAAACTAATCCTAAACATTCTAAAATTGGAAAATAACAGCGCACAATCGAGTAAAATCAAAATGAAAGTGCACAAACAACGACTTGTCTCTAAAAAGAAAGGATTCAAAAACAACATTGTTAAGCCTTAAAGGCTTATTCAATTTTGAATCTAATTTTCATCAAAAGATTTTCACATTTTTTTTTTTTTATGCTAAAGTAATTTTAAACTGGAATTAAAACTAAAATCTAGTAAAAACCTTCTTAATATCTAATTTCCAAACTTTTTCTTAATTTTTTTGAAATTTTCTATTTTTTATTTTTTAATTCTAGGAATGGACTTCGGCTAACTCGGTGCAAACCAGTGGTGTGACACAGACCCTAGTAGTCCGGGTTGGACTCTGAACTCGGGTCAGACTTAGAGCCTGGCCCGAGTATGGCCCAAACATTGAAATTAAATGTTCGGCCCGGCCTAGTCCTTTGATAATTCTAGCCCGGTCCATCAATAAGTTTGACCCGACCCGGATTCAACAAATGCAGCCCCTTTTTTATATTTTCGATCTTTATTTTTATTTTTCTATTTTCCTTTATTTTTCTTTATTTTCCTTTTTTGCCCTTCTTCGGTCCCGCGACTTCACCGAGAGCTCTCCAACGCGGCGAGCTCAACACTGAAACTTCATCAAACGAACTCACGCAGGAGCTCCAAACCGTTCCACGTCGATATCCAATGTTGCCCACCGTCACCAAGTCATCTTCGTCGGCTACCACTCCGGCTAACACCAGACCAGTCCCAGCAACGTCAAGATAACCGAGAATATACATCTCAAACAATAAACAATTCCAGAAAAACAAACACATATATGCACATTCAAACGATGAAGAAAGAATTGACTATGGTGGTCTCTAACTGCGGCTTTCTCCAGCTAAAGGAATGGCGTCTCGCCGAGGTGTATCACAGCCGACTCCGACATCAAAGGATATGCTACAAAATCAAAGAGAAACACAGATTTAGTATCAATTCAACAATCTAAGAACAAATCGAGCATAAAAGGAGGCTCTAATTGTCGAATTTCATAAATCCATTTCAGTACTCCATTCAGGCATTTTGTCGAACGGCTGATATGCAATCCGAAAAACTAATTCCAGAATTGGATTCAATGTCATTTACAGTCTAGACACGATATATCAACCTATAAATAATCATTATCTCTCACAGATCAGTCTCGGTTCCACACGATTGAGTTGCGCATTCATCAATTGAACTCAACGTTCTTGATTCCCGAATAGAAGGGAAAAACAGAATCATTCAAGGTAGGGAGTGCCTACCTGATTGGGAATGGAGTCGCGGTTGCTATTTGCTCACCGACGGAGCTTGACAATATTCCTTCTAAAACTTTGAGATTTGCTTCGGTCACGGGTCTGTGAGAAACGCTCGCATGCATTTGACTGTGAAACGTGCTCGTCCTCTTCTTCAGATTTCAGAAGCGGAGAGCACAGTCAAAGGAAAAGGCTGGATTTTGTTTTATTTTTTTATTTTTTTTATTTATTTCGTTCGGATGGGCTCGGGCTTTAATTAATTTTTGTGGACTTTTCAGTTGCTGGGTTGAGACAGTGAATTGAACGAAACCTGGGCTGCCCAAATTAGGTTTGTAAATCGGCTTTTATGCGGATGAACTGGGTCAGAACGAAATGGTCTGGCCCGAGACGAATGAACTGGACCGAAAAAGATTGACTGGGCCAGTTTTGTTATTTCCTTTCCTTTCCCCATTTTTTTTTCAAAATATATATTTGATGCATTTGTGAAAAATCAGGTGTTAACAATCTTGCCTTTGAATTATCTCAATCATCGTGTTCCCTCTTTTCATCTACCTTATCCATAAATAGTAGTTATAAACTTGGCTGCCACAGCATTTGAAATTACTTTTCTTGAATATCATCTTGTTCAATTGATATCTTCTAAACAATGTCTTCGCTTCCTTCGACATGTCGACTAATTGTTATCTATATCAACAACTATAATCATGGTTATCGATAAGAAAATTTTGGCATCAGTAGCTCATCAATAACCACGTCATACCTGATCTCAAGTTTTCAATTTTTACTTGAATTGGCATTATGACGAATTGTTTTTTTTTTTCCTTTGTGTATACAATCTCTGTTTTTGTTCTCACGTCCTCTCATGAACATGTTCATCGTGAGTCTATGCAATTTCAGCCGAGTATCTTCTCGTCTTCACCTTGCGTGTGCGTGATCAAGAGTTTTTGGCCTAGTGAGTTCTCTTTGGCCGTGAGTCTTGCGCGAAATGTGTTCAGCTGTGAGTTCCCCTGTCTATCCAGAGAACATGTGAATATGTGGCCGAACATATTCTGTCCAATTGAGAATGTGTGCCTTTTGTTGGCGGAGATTATGTGAATTTGTGGCCAAAATTAGCCCTATCTTCTTTTCGCCAGCTGAGATTCACTTCCATTGATGAGTACCGGCTAAGTCTATTTCCTCTCTTCGTCCTTTCCATGCTCGGTCGAGCCTTCTTTGCCCTTTGTCTGGGTCCGGCCGAAGTTGCTTCTCTTTGGTCGCTTTCCTTTTCCATGGTATTTCCTAATTGGGAACGGCAAATGAATCTCACATGTAAGCGTTGGCCAGGCCGAGGGGGTAATGGCTGAATTTATCAAGCGGCCGGGCTCATGTGGGCTTCGTCTCCAGAGTTCAAATGAGTTTGGGGCCCTCCTTCTAATTTCAAGGCCGGGTCGACTATCACGCAATTCATTCTCCCTCAGCTTCCGTGCACCTTAACTAATCCACCTCCGTAAGCAATCTCAAGATATTTCAGCACATCGGCCTAGTGTATTTATGATTTTACACCCACAAGTGCTACCGAAAGACTTGCTGGTTCAGCTAATCTTCTCATCCTCAATGATATTAGTACTTTTATTTGAAAAAAAATTAAATCACGCTTGCTCTTTTAAAGATAAGTTAACTTTTCAGAGCAGAGCTTTATTATTTTTCTACTTTTGTCCCTTTCCCATGGACCGGCAGATTTGTACTGCACTTATGCTTAACTAAGAAGCAAGAAGCAGATACTGGCCCACCGCTGACGACCTCCGCTCATGGGCACTTGAATTCTCCTTGAATTCACAGCGATCACCTTTTGCTTTGAAGCGGAAAATCAGGTGCCAACTGCCTTGTATGAAGGGTGAAGATTGACAGTACATCACCTTGATGGCCAACCAACTCGCCAAGGTCTTGGTCTTGATCTAGAAAAGCAAATGAAATGACATTACAAAATGAACTTCTACTTTGATTTTACCCAAAAAGAGAGAAAGAGAGAGAGGGAGAGACAGAGCATCATTGGGTTGCGGAAGTCGCTTTCATAATACTTATCAATCCGAACGACTTTTGAATTAATTAAGGATTTTGGTGTGTGATTGACTAGTCATTTCTTGACTGACGCTATGAGGACATCCTTGGCATTTGCACACCTCCCCCTTGAAATTCAAATACTTGCAAGGCTAGAATTATAAATTCTTATTCCAAAATGTTACTCATATGCGCGAGGTTGTTTCCAATCCCGGGGTATTTCCGACCTTTTCATTTTATACCTATTATAGCCTTTTCTTTTTTCAAAAATAGATTACTTTGAGTGATCTTCACTAATATGTAAACTTCTTCTAGGTCAAATTAGAGTGACAGAATTGCTAGCAAAAATGAATTCACATATAAAAATTATATAAAGTAAAATAAAATAAATTATAAAAAGATCAAAATGATAGACCGCATTCCAATATAACTCATTTAGGTTCAGTTGTATTAATCCTATTTCTCAATCTGTTTTGCCAATGAAAATACTAGACAAAAGTCTAACTTCTTTATAATAAATAATAAATTGTGTGCTCTCGCGCATCGCCGACTAGAAAATGAAAATATATATATATATATATACAAATCCTATTTAGTTAATATTGCATTTACTATACTAAACCAATAGAGTAAATTCAACAATGAAATAATTCAATTAAACTTACATTGACTTAATCCAAATACTACAATAAAATTAACAACGGAAAGTTTATATTTCACATCTTACACTCACTTACCTAAATCATAGACTAAAATTAACGAAAAAACATTACATTGATATTATTTAACGATCTTCAGTAAAATGTATCAAAAAGATTGCTTCTTTGTGAATTACATCATGAAGAAATTGCAAGTGTTTTGAAGTCCATGAATCTTGCGGTAAGATTTGTGATATCCTTTGTGAAATTGAGATATTATTTTTGCGAAGGCTAAACACTATGTGAGTTTTTAAATGTAATTGTAAGTTAAGATACAATGAGAGTGCTTGAGTAACTCAAGTATGATTGAGATCTTTATTACATCGTTTGATCTATAGTGAACTCATTTGGTGCTCTCTTCTTAGACTAAGTCCCACCAACTGAATCATATAAATTTGGTATGTGATTTATTTTCTCTCTATTTATTTTATCTTCCAATTACTTGTTTTCCACAACACAAGAAACCTCAACTCTTGCAATCGAAACCCAAAAAAAGTTGCTTCTTTGTCCAGAACAATTTCTAGAAATAAGCAAATTTTCTTTTTTATTTGCTAGGTATCCCAAATAAATTCAAATATTACAAATAAATGGTCTCTTTCAAAAATAAATACAAATAAAAAAGTCAAGTTTTCAAATTTAAATACGTTTAAAATAATTTATAGTTCATTCTTATTTTTCAATTATTTAAATATTCTATTCACACTTATATTACATGGTCTCTTTCGAAAAAATAAAGTCAAGTTTTCTTTTTCGTTTAAAATAATTTATAGTTCCCACGCTTAATTTGATCTTTCTACCGAGCACTAAGCGTGTAAATTTAATTGGGGAGACAAATGTGACCTGGAAAAATTCGAACTCAAGACTTCCACCTATTCTATTATGTAAAATTTTATAAAATCACTGTCAACTATTCTAAAAACTTAAGTTATTAGATAAAAGTATAATTTACTATTTAAATATTCCGACAAAAGTTATTCAATACTACTGCTTCTAATGATCTTCCAAGCATCGGTAGCAGATAGGGCGCCATTTAAGGAAGCTGTGCAAACAACACTATCATCAACAACATCGATACGGTCCTAAACTTCACCATATGAGCAGAGACCAAAAATGATGCTGCAGCTTCCGCTTCATCATGAAAATAGCCTAAATCACAAACTACTCATTTGAATAAAAATCAACACGAATTCCAGATTATTGGGCATTAAATCAAAATGCACTCGACTTAAAAGAAGAAAGATTAGGGATGCTTGGTATTCCCCTCCCAAATTCGAGCATTATCATGCATATAACTCTCGGAGCTTTTTCAACCTTCCAATACCATATGGTAGCTTTTCTATGCTATTGTTATAGATATCCAAAACTCCCTTCAAGCAATTCCGTGATCCTTGTCCGTGATAAGTCCAGCTGAGTCAACAATTCCAACTTCCCAATTGAGTGGGGATCTCTCTCAACCCATCGCAGCATCCCAATGATAAGCAATTCACAAGAAACCCGATGCTGTCAAGAAATCTGGAAACTCAACACAACCTGATAAGACAAGGGTTGATAAATTCACTAAACAGCTTAAAGAGTTAATTTGCGACTATTGGCTATCCGCATCTCTAGCTTCTCTAGAGAACTGATGAAGGAAGGAATTTCTTGTATCGCAGTTTCATCTAGAAGAAGTTCCTCCAGTTGTTTTAGTTCACCAATTTGAGGCGGTAGTTGCTGAATTCGTGAACATCCACTCAAGTCCAGTTGAGTCAACAATTTCAAATTGCCAATCCAGCTGGGAATCTCTCTCAATTGTTGGCAACTTCCCAATGACAAGCACCGCAAATTCTCAAGGGACCCAATGCTGTGTGGAAGTGTTGCAAGCTCAACACAACCTGATAAGACAAGGGTCGACAAATTCACCAAATTGCCTATTGAGTCCGGAAATCCAATCAATGATTTGCAGTCCCTAGCACTAAGTGTCTCTAGCTTCTTTAGATAACTGATGAAGGAAGGTATTTCTTGCATCGCTGTTTCATCTAGGAGAAGTTCCTTCAATTGTTCTAGTTTAGCCATTTGAAGTGGGAGCTTGTTAAGACGAAAACATCCACTCAAGTCCAGGGAAATGAGATTCTCCATGTCTCCAATACAATTATCAATTTGTTCCAATTCGCTACAATCTCTGAGGATCAAAATCTCCAATCTTTTAAAAGATGAGAGGTAAGGAGTCCTTTTTAAGGAATGGCAACTTGTGAGGTTGAGAACTTTCAGCTTTTCTGCCTTCTGCAAGAAAGAATATATCATGGGGGTCAGCAAGGAGTTATTCCCACTCAAAAGAAAACAAAAAGAATGTATTTTTATATCATACCATCATTGAATGCCATCCCTGCCAGACATCTGAAATCGGGCTTCTTGACAAATCGAGTATGACTAATTCCCCTGCATGAAATTTGCGTGCTTCAAAATTTGAGGGACAGTTCCCCCATTTGAGCCATCTTAACTGAGAAAATAAATCACTAAAATCTCCACCAAGATTCACATCACTCATGTGAAGAAACCTCAAGTTCGATAAGTTTCTAAATAGTTCATCCGTAAATGTGCGGCTCCCTTGATCATTTATAAAATTAGAGTCGCCTTCCTCTAGACAAATGGCTTGAATCCTTCCAGTTCCCTACAAGTACAAAACCGAGGATCACAAACGTTGCATCTTACCAACTCAGTGAAATAATATCAATTATTTCTACTTAATATACCAGTAAACTCGATACCAATTTTCAGTTTCAGACTCATACCTAAAATTTTCCATAAAAGTCCATGCAAAAATTTGTTAATGCCATCATTAAACAATAGACAAAACCCTAACTGAAAATTATCGAGATATTTACGAGGTGGTTCTTCAATTTCACCGACACTTTCAAAATCAAATTTAAAAATTTTCAATCCCCGATGATTGAAAACGGTCATTCGAAAATAAATCAAATCTTCCAACGTAGCTTTTTCTTTACTTATTCTCTTAACCTTTTGTCTTCGCAAACAATCTGTGCGCTCTCTGACTAGTGGGGGGCCAAAAAAAAAAAAAAAAAAAGAAGAGCGCGCTCATCTGTAATATCACATGAAGGAAGAGGAGTTTGTACGTTTTAGTGATTTTTCACCCTTTTGTCTTCCTTGAATATTCCTATCAAAGTCATTTAAGATGATATATGAATGAGCATGAACAAGTGACTTACGAATACAACAAAATAACTGATGTATAACTTACTAAATCAACGAGGATGACTGATAATTCTATTTCAGTTGCATTAACTAAATTTCAAAATTAATGAGGATGATTATTTTGGATTTAGTTAACAATATCATAGATGTTCCCTAACAATCACACAGGATAAGAGTCACCTCAGTTACATTAGGCTTAATTATGAAACTGGAAAAATCTACATTTAAGCATTCGCTGGTCGGTTATCTACATTGTGTTCGTGAGTGGGTTCGCTGTTCGTGGTCATGTCTTTTCTAAACTACAAAGGCAGAAAATTGAGGGGAAACTGCAGTACTTACTAAGAAAGAGCAACCTCCTTTTCCTAATCACGTCAATAATATAATACCAGCACAATAACTGACATCATTTAAAACAAGAGAACATAGATTAAGGGAGCAAAAGAAAAATAGAAAGTTACCTTTTTGCTCTCTAGCACTTCCAAGGCTTCCTCGTAATCCCACAATCTACTACGTTCATGAGGTTTGTGGTAGTTTTCTGCACGCACAATTTCCCTACCAAGAATTCTCATTTGATCATGCATTATGAGCTCATGATTATTCCCAATACTTATGAACGACAGAAATCTCAGTACTCCAATTCCTTCCTCCACAGAAAAGCCACAAGCATCCCACATGTAGTACGCAACTCTTGCGTCACTCCCAATTAGAAAACAAGCGATATCCAGGAACATTTGCCTTTGATCCTCCTCCAATCCTTCATAACTTATCATCAACTTTTCTAGCACTTCCTTTCGAGGCATTTCTTGCATCTTATCTATCATTTCTTGCCATATTTTTCGTGGTTTTCCGTACAAAAATGAACCTATAACCTTGAGAGCTAAGGGAAGCCCTCCCATTATAGATACCACAAGACGAGTGAGAGCTGAAAACTCTCTAGGAGGAGAGTCACTTCGAAATGCATGTCTAGAAAATAGGATTAGAGATTTCTCTTTCTCCATTTCCTTAAGCTCGTACTTGATGTCCACTCTAGCCCTATTAAGAACACTCTTATCTCTAGTGGTAACAAAGATCCTACTTCCTGGTGCAAACCAGTTAGGATTTCCAGTCAAAGGCGCTAATTGATCAGTGGTATCCACATCATCTAAAATAATGAGGACTTTCTTATCTTTAAGCTCAGATGAGATGATGCGGATTCCGTGATCTGTGTTATGCAATCGAATATTTCTTCGCAATATATCACGGATTAATTGATTTTGCAAGTAACTAATACCATTGCGATTGCATGATGCATTGATGTCTGCAATGAAGCTACAATGCTCAAATTGATTCAATAGCTTGTTGTAGATGACTTTAACAAGAGTCGTCTTACCGATGCCCCCCATTCCATAAATTCCCACACATAAGGTAGCACCAGAACTATTATTTATTAATTTCATAACCTCCTCCACATGACTATCAATTCCAACCAAATTCTTAGAAAAATCCAAATCCACCACTTTCTTCAACTCGTTCAAAACATCTTGCACAACTGATTTTACCAATTCTCCTACATACCTGTCAAACAAAATGAGTTCAATGATATGAACGATAGCACTAAAAATAGAATTTAGGGATAATTTGGAAACCTATAAATCTTTTTCCCACCTCCATTTCTTATCTTATCTCTAAGATAAAAGTAGGTAATGCAATCCCGTGGTTGCTCCACATGATGCACCCATAACCTCTTTTCAAGGTTACTCTAAACGTACTTAATCAGAAAAAGATTTGAGGCTAATGAAGCTTTTAAGTTCTGCACATATTAAGGATCCGACTAGAAGTTCAAAATCTGTGGTCCATTAAGGATATGGATCATAATAGGAAGTATTTTTTTCTATTTTCCCTTTTGAGTATCTATGTTCTATGATGTTAATTAATCTAAAGTGGAGTTCGACATGAAGTTGAAGAACAAATGTGTTTCCTCAGCATAAGAAAATTGTTTTATTTTGCGCAGATGTACGAGATAGAAATTATGTGTTCGAGATGGAAAAAAAGCCCTGGAAAATATTTTACTAAACCAATAAGTCAGTCTTCTTCTTCTTCTTTTGGGTTCTTTCAGAGGCGTAAGTCATCATAATAATCCAAATCCTATTCGTAAGAATAAACACAGTTATGCTGCTTTTATGTAGGTAGAAATAAGCAAAATATAAGTTAGAGAATCCTTGCATAAAGGAAGGCAAAATTTTATAGTAAAGGAGTTTCATCATTAAAACGAATGAATCAGACCCATAAAAAATTATGACTTGACTGGTGTTGACATCGTCAAAGTAAATAAAGTGCTGGTTAAAGAATGAAGTACCCATTAGCAAACTGCCATCCTCGTAAGGAGCTGACTTCTATCAGCGCTTGCTTCCATCCCTCCGTAGACTCTGGATCGAAACGCCTTCCGGAATAATGAAATGCTTCTCCAAAACGACCCTTTTGACCTTGGACATCCGCAGGTTCCACTTTGTAAAATATAGGGAACACTATGTGCCCTAAGCATTTCCTGCAGTTCATCATCTGAACGAGTTCATCAAGACACCATTTGCTAGAAGCATAATTTACAGAGATAATTGGGATCAAAATGTTGCTGTTCCTAATGGCTTGCATAAGATCTTCGCTCAATCTCTCGCCTACGCGGAGCTCATCATCATCCCTGAAGACACGGATTCCAGCATCAATGAGGCTATTGTAGAGATAGTCAGTGAAATCTCTTCGAGTATCTACACCTCTAAAACTCAAGAACACTTCATAATCATTTTCACTTGGCAGTATGGAAGGACTAGGCGTGGCAAGATTCACATCTTCCACATTTCTTCGATCCTCCTCCACTTCTACATCAATTATCCTCGACCTTGCTTGCACTGCCATGTAAGGTATATTTTGCATCTTCTGTATTGTTTCTTCCCAAATTGGTGATGGTTTATCACGCAAAAATGAACCTGCAACCTCAATAGCCAAGGGAATTCCTCCCGTTGTAGATACCACACGACGAGAGAGAGCTAAAATTTCACTTGGAGGATAGTCTCTTTGAAATGCATGTCTAGAAAATAGGATAAGAGATTGCTCCTCATCCATTTGCTTATGCTCGTACTTGATGTCCACTCCGGTCCTATCAAGAACACTCTCATTTCTAGTGGTAACAAAAATCCTACTTCCTGACGCAAACCAAACAGGATGTCCAACCAAAGCCTCTAACTGATTAGTGGTATCCACATCATCAAGAATAATGAGAACTTTCTTATCTTTTAACCTAGATGATATGTACTTGATTCCTTCGTCGCTATTACAAAATTGAATTTTCTCTTTCTGCATATCAAAGATTAATTGATTTTGCAAGTAATTAATACCATTACAATTACATGATTCCCTGATGTCTGCAATGAAACTACGATGCACAAATTGATTGGACAACTTGTTGTATATGATTTTGGCAAGAGTCGTCTTACCAATTCCCCCAATTCCATAAATTCCCACACGCAAGGTAGCAAGAGCATTCTTATTTACCAATTCCATAACCTCCTCCACAGAACTGTCAATGCCAACCAGATAATCACTAACAACCAACTCCACCGCTTTCTTCAACTCTTTCAAAACTTTGTGCACGACCAATTCTACCAATTCTCCTTCACTCCTGTCAAATAAAAATGAGTTCAATGACATAAGTATTATCTAACGATAGCACAAACAATAGAACTCGGGGATAATTTGGAAAACTTATAATCTTTTCGCCACTTCCATTTCTTATTTTATTTGCTCAGAGGAAAGGGGTAAAGCAATCCCGTGGTTGCTCCACAAGACCCACTCATAACTTCTTTTCAGAAATATCGTAATTTATTAGAAAGGGATTGAGGCTAATGAAGCTTTTCAAGCAGTCTCCTTTACTCCTTCTTCTTCTTTTATTTATTTTTGGTTCTTTTAGAGGCGTCAGTCGTCGTAATTATCAAATTCTTATTCGTAAAGATAAACGCAGTAATGCTGCCTTTATGTAGGTAGAAATAGGCAAAATATAAGCTAGAAAATCCTTGCATAAAGGAAGGCAAAGTATTATAGCAAAAAACTTCCATCATTAAAACGAACGAATCGGATCCATAAAGAAAATTACGATTTGATTGGTGTTGATATCGTCAAAGTACCTACCCATTAGCAACTTCCCATCCTCGTAAGGAACTGACTTCTCCAAGAGCTTGCTTCCATTTGTGCACAACCACCTTTTGGGCTAAACGCCCCTGAGAACGATGAAATGCCTGTCCAAAACGACCCGTTTGATATCGCACATCTCCAGGTTCCACTTTGTAGAATATGGGCAACACTAACCGCCCCAAGTGTTTTTGGCACTCCATCACGCGAACCAGTTCATCAAGGCACCATTTATTAGAAGCATAATTTTCAGAGATAATCGGAATTAAAATCTTACTGTTCTCAAGGGCTTCCTGAAGATTTGAGCTCAAATCCTCGCCTTTGAGGAGCTCAGCATTGTCCCTGAAGACACAGATCCCGGCATTGACGAGGCCGCAATAGAGGTGGTCGACAAAGTGCTCTCTAGTATCTTTGCTTAGAAAGCTTAAGAACACATCGTAGTCATTTTCACTCGGCTGGATCGGAGGACTAGGCGTACCCGGATGCTGATCATCCGCGTCTCTTTGCGCACTTGCTCTCCTCTTACTCAGAAGCTTGTGCGCGAGCACACCGAGAAGGATCGGTGCGACAACCGCCACGAAAGGGTTGCTAAGAACGAGACGACGCATTTCTTCTTTGCCCCGACTGACTATGCCCGTAGTTTCTCCTCCGAAGTCGGACTCTCAAGTGCGAAGGATATCGAAATGATTCCGCAAAATTAAAATATGCCTTTTTATTTGCCCGAGCAGAGGAGCTTTTTTCTTTTTACTATTTTTGTTTTGGTTCTTGCTTTTGTTTTGTTGGGATTTTTTTTTGGGGGAGAGGGGGTGGGGAGGGAAGGGGGAACTAGAAGCCTTAGCGGAGAAGGTGGTATATACATATACATACTTTCTCATTCGTGAGAGAGGCCCTGCCGTTTTTGCCGTGGGGGTAGAAACGGGTAAAGCCCCACGCGGGGGCGGGCTCCATCTCCTCCAGCACGCTCAAGTGAGGTCTAGGCATTGATTCAAGAAGGATTCGAAATAGCACACAGCTGTGCGGTCGAAATAGCACCCGATCTTTGAGACAACCCCACATGAGATCTTATATTTTATTCTTAGAGATATCAACAGCAGCAAATGACACTAGATCCATAATTAATTCCAGGAAAATTACATTCCTAGAACCTATATATTTGGAAGAATACTTTTGACCATTTTTATTTCTTTGATTATGATTCTAATCACACTATTCTGACGTGATAATTTAAGTCTTTCTATCAAATTTCTATATAGAATTTGTTGAAAATTGTTGAATCAATATCAGCTATGTCATGTGGCTCCTCCATATGTAAGCCTCTAAATGTAAATCACCATTTTAGTCCTTGTACTTTTCAGAGCATTCTAATTCATCATATTTTTAGTACATTTTCATCATTGCAGCTTTAACTTTGAAAATAGGTGTCGCAATCTTTACAAGGTGGTTGACAATCACCTTATAGCCGCAACATCTCTACAGTTATAACAGTTATTTAAAAGTTATCCCACCCAATTTTTAGGTTTGTTGTAATTTTATAATAAATATTACCAAACACACAAGTCGGAGCACTTCATTGCACAACGTCATTTTGCACTCATCTCGTCGGAAGAATGCCATGTTAGCAATTTGGCCAGAATTTCTCACTGTTAGCATTTAAATATTTAATTTTTCTCCGATTATGGTACTTGTACTTTTTGAAACTTTTGGCACTAAAGTTATGGTAAATGGGCTCTTTGTTCATGTACTTTGTTTTTGCTGCAATATTGGTATGTGTACCGTTCATGATGGGATCTTAAGTACAATTTTTCACATTTCTATTTCAACTAAAATTTAAACGATGTGAATTATCAATTTGATACATCACATTTATATGTGTGTAAGTGTTTATAATTGTTATCAGTTGTTTTATTACCAATAATTGAAGGAACTTTTTCTAAAGGCACTTAATGTTTAAGAGTTGAGATTTGACAGCCTCGATGCCTAAGAGCCTTCCTGCGATGCCAACAACCCATTCCAATCAATGTGATGTGAACTTTTTAGGATTGCTAGACTCGAGAGAATTCCGGTAAATTTCCAGAATATTTTGCCTATAAATAGTGAGTTAAAGTTGTAGTTAGAAGATTTAAAAGTATATCTGTTAATGGAAATGTCAATATACTTGGGCAAATTTCTAAATGTAGAAATCAACAATTGAAAGTTAGTCTTGATTTGATACTTTCATATGATTTTGAATGAAAATAAGACAAAAGTAATTGAGTTTTCATGAAAAAAATAGTTTAGAAACTAGCTGTGATACTAAAACCACGTAACAAAGCCCTAAAATATGTTATTTCTTAAAAGTATGGGACCAACAAGTATAATTCGTTTTAAAGGCTTGCATATTTAGCCATCAAAAGTTCAAAGCTACAGGGACAAATTATGGTTTTATATTAACTTACGTATATCGAAGAACTGACAAGGACAACCTTCCAATCACAAAACACTGTCACGTGAGCTCATAGATGAGTGATAATAATCTATTTACTAAAAGATTGATATTATGTCATCAATTTTTCTAGAATCCAAGTTTGACCTGAATTTATCCTCAACCAATTTAGTTCTTATCCTAATTGAAAATTTTCAACAAAAAAAAAAAAAAGAAGAAGAAAACTTCTTCTCTTTTAAGATTTGGTCAAGCTACTAAGGATTTATTTGGTAACCATTCTATTTCCCGAAATAATTTTTGCTTATAAATTTTTCTTTTTTATTTTGTTCCCTAGACGAGTTTCTGAGCATTTGAATGCGTTTAGTAATTATCCAAAATTTCTACTTCTGGGATAGAAATGCATTTGATAAAATTTCAAATTCTACTAGCCATCGGCGATCGACTGAGTGAGGTCCAACGACCTCGCCAAAGCCTCGCCAGTGGTTGGGTGAGTTTGCTTGGCCACCTGCAAGGCTTGACCTCACCCAGCCAATGCGAGGCCGGCCTAGCCCTGGCTTGGTGAGGCCGAGTCTCACAGTCATTAGCAATGACGCCTGAGAAGGCTCGGCCTTGTCAGATTTGGGCGAGGTCGACCCTCGCTAGGCCTCGCCCTAGCCTGGCGAGGCTTCAGCAAGCTCACCCAACTAGCAATGAGGAAGAAGAAGAGAAAAGGAAAAGAAGGAAAAAAAGAGAGAGAAGAAAATTTGATTTGATTCTGGAATTGATCACAGAACAAATAAGCAACTTTTGTATACTTCTTGATTATGTTCTGGGGAACAACAAAATTACCAAACTAATTTCTTTTTTTTTTTTTTCCGGAGAAAAAATAAATTAGGTATGATTTGACGAGTTAGTAAATAAACTCTAGAGGTATTGATTAAATATAATAGGAGGAAAAAAAACATACTATAAAATTTCTTTAATTGGTGAGAATAAGTATTGTTGAGACACTCATTAATAGAATTTGCTTTTTTATGGATATATTTATGTCTTGGCAATGCAATTAAATGAATACAAGGAACGGATCAAGAGGACTGGCTCCTCGAATCTTACCATGTGGTACTTTAAAAAAGTAAAAAAGTAAGAGAATCCTATGGACATAACGACGCTCGATGCACCGGGACACGCAACGTAAATTATCTTTTCAGAGCCGACCGGTCTTGTTTCTACTTTATTCCTTTCCCGGAGATTTGCATATTTATAATTGTTATATAAATATGTAATAATGTTTGACGAAGATGAGGAAGCACGTGCGGGCCCACCACAGATGACCCTTGGAGGTGGTAAATGAATTCACACTGATCTGCATTTGCTTTTAAGCCGAACATCATCTGCCAACTTCCTTGCACTAGGGGTGAATACGAAGTTACGAACGAATGCATCACCTAGCTGGTCTGTCCACCCACTCGGCGAGCTCTTTTCTGGATGCAGGTGAGGGTAGGTGCAAATAAAATGTTATCAAAACCGAATGAAATTCTACTTTGACTTTACCAAAAGAAAAAAAAAACAAAAAACAGAGCGCAATTAGATTCCTTTTATATTGCTGGGTAAAATTGCCCATCGATCCCAACCACTTGGACTAATTAACGATCTTTTCATTAAATAGTATAAAGGGTGGGCCGGGTCGGACATTATCTGATCCAAATAGATTCATTTATATTCAATATAAATTTAGTGATCCGTACCCATCTCGCATTTGGCTCAAACTCGACCCAAGTCGAAATCTAGTTTTATCAACTTTTTTCCTTAAATTGTTGCATTTGAAAAATGGATTGCTCCATAAACCAACCCAACTTGTCAATTATAGTGAGGGAGTTCGATGGTCAAGTTATGACGGGAGTGTGCAAATGGTAGTAAAAGTTTGGGTTTCCTCAAAAGCGCAATTGTGTGAGTTAGAGATTGAGTAAAACTTAACGATTACGGAAACAGAGTAACCAAAGGGAGAAGGTCACGAGTCACAAAATCGAATAGAAAGATGAGATTGGCGAAGGAGGACCAAAGTGTGCTTACTAAATGGGTTGAAAGTGGTTTATAAAGGACCCACTAAAATCCATGTTGAGCGAAACTTATAAAGTTTATTTAATTAGTGTTGAATAAATATCCTTAATGCGCTTTTTCATAAATTTATCTATGCCTTGGCCCACTACAAATGACTCTTGCAGATGGGCAAGTGAATTTACACTGATCACCTTTTGCTTTTTAGCACAAAATCATCTGCCGACTTCCTTGCTTAAGCCCGAAGAATAGAGCGTCCCTAGACTGCCAAAATCACTTTTATATTGCCAGATGAAATGGCCTGTTGATCTAATTTACGTATCTTTTGATTAAATAGTATTTTATAGGGGTGAGCATATTGGATTGACCGAATCGGGAACAGCTCAAACCGGACCAGACCAACCAATTTGGTTTTGTTTCCGGGGGCATTGATCCAGTTGTTGGTTCCATAAAAATGGAACTAGTGATTTTCTCCTTTTTTTCAAATATATTTTTTTTTCAATGTCTTAAAAATAGTGACAACTCTAGTGCCTTTTTTTTTTTTTTTAAAAAAAATTTATTTTTTTGTTAAGTGATCGGTTTCATTGGATCGAATTGGCTGATTTGATTCGATTCTCGATCCCAAGACCATCCGGTTTGGTCCATGGTCCCAAAAACTAGGAACTAATTATCCCAATCCGATTCTCAGTCCCAAAAACTAGGCACCGGTTCTCCCGATTTGATTCCCAATTCCTAGGTGAAACTGACTCAAACCGGAAACTGATTACCCCTAGTGTCCTACCTAGTGTTTATGTAGCGACAGTTGCAAACACATGCTTAGCATGTGGGCCCCTCGAAATTCAAATAATTGTGAGGCTAGAATTATAAATTCTTATTCCAAAAAAACAAAAATACTCCCTCATGTATTAGACCCGTCAAATAGGTAGGCCAAGTCGAACCAAAAATAGAACCATTTAACATGTTTTGACTTGTTTCCATATAATACAAATCTAAGGACCCGTACCTAATCCGGCTCATATCCAATCCAACTCATATTGTTAAAATATTTCATATTTAACCCAATCTAGAAAAAATTATACCCAAATTGGAGTAAGAGTGTGGAGTGAGTGAACGCAATATCAAATGAGGGCGAGAGAGAATGAAGAAAAAGTCATAGAGATAGATTTGGTTTAAGTAAGTTATAAACATATTTATAACACATTTAACACCAATATTATATTTAAATCTGCTTATAACCTATTTATTGAATATAATTAACGCATATAATAACTCGGCCTATCATATATGGATTAAGAAAAATATTTATGATTTATTTTAATATGTGTGTGTATAATATATACACACATACATGCACGCCAAGGGTGTTTTTAAGACAAGGGTATTTCCTACCTTTTCATAATGCCGATGATGGCCTTCTCTTTTTGCAAAATAGATTACTTTGGGTGATCTTCCTTCATATGAAAACTACTTCCAGGTTCAAATTAGAAAGATAGGAGTGCTTAGAGAAATGAATTAAAATATTATAGGAAGTGGTATAAACTAGAATTCTCAATCTGTTTGAAAACGAAAACACTAGATAAAAGTCTACCTTCTTTAAAAATACTTAATAAATTATATGCTTTCGAGCATCATCAACTAGAAAAGGATAATGATAAACTATACAAATCCTCTTCAGTTAATATTGCGTTTACTTTACTCAAATGATAGAGCAATATCAATAATAAAATATTAGATTAAACTTACATTTACTTAATCCAATTTTTAGGTATTGTAATTTTATAATAAATATTACCAAAAATACAAGTCATAGTACTTCTCAGCACGACCACAATTCGGTCTAGCTCTATTTTCTCTACTCTTCTTATAGTCGAACATGCTTAGGACCACCAAAAAGATGGAAAAGGTAGACCTGTAGCCCAGGTACTTTATTTTTGCGACAAAATTAGTTCGTGTTCTTAAGTATGATTTTTCACATTTCCATTTTACTAAAATTTAAATGACGTGGATTTTCAATTTGATGCACGCACATTTATGTGTGTGTAAGTGTTTATAATTGCTATTGGTTGTTTTATTACCGATAATTGAAGGAGCTTTTTCTAAAGGCCCTTAATATTTTAGAGTTGAGTTTGACACTTGATACTAATAGCCTTCCCCCATACCAACAGCCCCTTACAATCAACGTCATGCGAACTTGTTAGGATTGCTAGAATTGAAAGAATTCCGATTAACTTCTCAAAATATTTTGCCTATTAAATAGTGAGTTAAGTAGTAGTTTTTTTTTTTTTTTTGAGTTAAGTAGTAGTTAGAAGATTTAAAAGTGTCTCTGTTTTTCCAAATAATGGTCTTGAATATGTGTGTACGGATTTGAACTGAAAATGAAGATGCAATTGTTGCATACGGTGTAAAATTATTCTTACTGGAAACGTCAATCAAATCAGGCAAATTTCTAAATGTAGAAATCACCAATTAATAATTAGTCTTAATTTGATATTTTCATATGATTTTCAATGAAAATAAGACAAAAGTAATTGAGTTTTCATTATTAAAAAAAAAAAAAAAGCTGTGACACTAAAACCATGTAACAAAGCCCTAAAATTTATCCTTCTTAATAGTATGGAACCAAAAAGTATACTTCGTTTTAGAGGCTCGTATATTTAGCCATCACAACTATAGGGATTGAATTTAGTTTTAGCTTAATGTCGAGGAATAGGGAATAGGTTTAGGGGTATTGTCTAAAGACAGGTTCACGGTTTGTGATTAGGCATAGGCTCTCCCAAACCCATACCTCGTGCGACGTTGAGGTGTTCATAAGAATTTTGTAGTAAAGAGTCACCATTAGCCTATTGGGGTCGGCTAGGAACCAAGTGACGCATGGGAGTATACCTCATTTCCTACGCAACCAGAGAATCTATGTTCGGGGACTTGATTACACTAATCAACCATTTAGTGCCCTTTCAGTACGTAACCTCGTTCGATCATCAACTAACATGCTTTTTTTTTTTTTTATCATGATCCTAAAGGCAAATGTCCACTAAGTGAGCATGCAAATGTTTCATTGTAGGTCTCATTTTCATTAAAGTCTAAACTAACTCCAACCTATTCTAGAAAAGGTAATTAATAAACGATTTGCTCAAAAAAAAATGTTAATAAAACAACCAAGGTCCTAATTGTAGTAAAATTTAGCACGTGCAACTAAACATTCGCAAACGTAATTAAATATATAAATTAAACATGCAACATAATCAATGTGCGAACAAACAAAGGCCTAATTACACTAAGAAGACAAGACATGGCAATTCTTAACCAAATTCCCGCATTTTTATTTCTGAATTTTTTTAAAATTTTTTTTAACTTTTTTTTAACTAAGCCAAGTTGGGTCCGATCTGACCAAGCCTAGGTCCGATCCGATTAGGGCGGGCCGATCAAACCCACCTGAGAAAGTCAAGCCTGACTAGCCCTAGTCGGGCCTTTGCTCGGCTTGGATTGGGCCACAACTGGCAAGCCTAATCCCCCTGCAAAAAAAAAAAAAAAAAAAAAAAAAAAAAAAAAAAAGCTCCTCATAGGCCCACAACCTAGACCAACTCTGGGCTATTGGCCTGCAGAGCGAAAGAGGCCGAGTGGGCCAGATCTGTGATCTAGCCCAGCTGGCCCGCGACCCCTGTTCTACGATGGTTCAATTGCAACAGGGGGACGACGACGATGTGCAGCACGGGCAGCTTCTCCGGTTAAGGCTGTGACGGTGCCGCCTCAATCAGGCGAGGCATAGCCCGACTTCCGGCCAGATTATGGCGCCCCTTCGATGACCAAATGTCCTAGCTGGGGCTCTACGCAGAGGAGTCAAGAAGGGAGGGTTCAACTAGGCATTTCAGTGAATGGAAAGTGGGCATTAGTAAAAAAAAGGACTTTGGCTCGGCCGAAGCCTGAGCACGGATCCAAGACTCCAGAGAGACATGCCAGAACATCGAGAAACGCAATGGGGGATGGGTGGTGACCAGAGCTCGCTTGAACTGGTTGGGGTGAGCTCCGGCTAGCTCGGTTCCACAATATGCGCACCAGGTGTTCGACAGAATGCCTACCTAAGTTCTGGAGGAGATGGCGGCAATCAACGTTGATCAAGCGGCTCACCAACGACAGTTGGGCGTTCCGGGGGGCTCCTCATCTCTTTGGCTGACCTCCACAAGCCTTCTCCCCTCTCCGTTCTCCTCTTTTCCCTCTCGTTTTCTCCTCCCTTTGAAAACCTTCACTGTTGCCCTCTTATCTCGCTCTCTCTCTCCGCTCAGCAAGGATGCCCTCGCCGGCGACCGTCCTTGCCGTCTTTGCCTCGCGAACCGCTTGACATCCCCCTGTCCCTATCCTTTTGTCCTTGCCTCCACTCCCATTGCTACTGTCCTTTTTTTCCTTTTTGCAAGTCGCGCGCGGAGCCAGCTCCAAGGAAGAAGACAATCCAGGGGGGAGCAGGCTGGGCTAAAGAGAAAGGGAGGTTGGATCGGGCCCGGTTGTGCGAGAAGGAGAGGAAGAAAGGAGGGGTGGGTTGGGCTGAGGCCGGATTTGGCCCAATCCGGCCTCTCTCATGCATAATTATATTTTTTTAATTTCTTTTTGTATATATTTTTATATTTTTTTAAATGTATTTAAGAAAAGATCAGATGTCAATAGCTGCCCCTCTTTGAATGTAGCCTCGAAGAGGTTGCATTCAACGATAGAAGATACATAAATTATTTCAACGGGAGAGAGATCTTCGATGCATAGGCACATGCCAGATCAACCAAAAGGACTCTGAGTTATGGAAATGCGTCGTGGATAAGAGGAAGAAAGAAAGACCCTAGGCTACAGAAATACGCCGTGTCATAGGAAGAAAGAAAGACCCTAGGCTACGGAAGCACGCCATATCATAGGAAGAAAGAGAGAGCCCAGGCTATAGAAGCACACCGTGTCATAGGAAGAAAGAGAGACCCTGGGCTATAGAAGCATACCGTGTCATAGGAAGACAGAGAGACCTCGGGCTACAGAAGCACGCCGTGTCATAGGAAGAAAGAGAGATCCTAAGCTACAGAAGCATGTTGTGTCATAAGAAGAAGAAAATAATGAAGTCTTGCCATGTAGTAATAGGTTTCGATCAGATTGAAAATACATGGTTTAAGGAAAACATATGAACCTTTGTAGATGACATGATTCAAGGTTGACCATGAACCTTTGGAGATGACATGGTTTAAGGCTGACCATGAACCTTGTAGTCTTTAGAGAAGCATCTCTGCTAACCCCTTGGAAACTGCATGGCTTCAC
The DNA here is from genome assembly GCA_014182565.1 of Eucalyptus marginata. NCBI lineage: Eukaryota > Viridiplantae > Streptophyta > Magnoliopsida > Myrtales > Myrtaceae > Eucalyptus > Eucalyptus marginata. Next base: position 38,994,426 of record CM024592.1, on the reverse strand, counting down.
TGGGGAATCCTGTCACACTCAACTTGAGCAAATGTCATTAGGGACGACATTAAGAGATGTATTGACAATAATGCAGCATTAATTGAACAAACTAATCAAGCTAAGTCTAACTGCTTTGAAAAACATTTGATATCAATCAGCATCATGTAGCGTATAATTGTCATCTTGCTCGGGGATGTATCATTAATCATCAAATTCTCTAGGAGTCAAGTTCTTATCAAAACAATTTTTACTCATGAAAAAATGCTTATTAAGCATGTCAAACTAATGCTCCCTAATCAGAAAGGGTTTCTCACATACTTTCGATAAAATGGCTATTTGACCCTATCCATTTATGTGGGAGATAACTGGTTGGTGAGGGTATCTCACATAACCTATGTCGAAGGCTTCCAGAAACATTCGCGATGAGCACAATCTAATCAATCAAAAAGGTCTTTTGAAAGGATTGTAATATAGGCTTGGTCATGGGCTTACACAAAGGGATTATTGCTTTGAGGCCAATAAAGGAACATTTGTTGCTATCTTCATTGGGTTAACAAGTCGAGAACTTGGAAGATAAGACAAAATAGAATTGCTTCCACCCCTTCAAGTAGTAGCTTCTTTGTGGCAATCTCATTTCCACTTGAACCATCATAATCAGAAGAGACTTCAGAAGAGGGTTGTAATGTTGAATCGGGAGAGGCTCGAAAGGCTTAAAATTTTCAAGAGGGTTTTTAAGAGCTGGTGATCATCTTGGCATCGTGACCATGTCACCCAATCTTTCAAAATCACTTGGCTTTTGAAATACAGCATGTCTCGAAAGTCCTTTTGCTAATCATCTATGCATGGGGGCTTTACTCCTTTCTCTAATTTCTTTTGCACTTGTGATAATTTTTATTATGCAAGTATTTGGACTTTGATAACGTTTCTTTCACATAAGATGCAGCCTTTTTGGCTCTTTTTCTTGACGGGCATTGGCTTTGCTTTTACTAGGCACACTAATTTTTCATGCCCCCTAATTTTTGTCGAATTTTTTGCTCTTTAAACTTTTGGAGCTCTTATGACTTTTGAGATGCTTTTCGCATTTTCTCGTAAATTTTAATTGTATGTGGGCAATCCTTATGCCTTGCCCCAGTGAAGGAAGATGATCACCGCTCAGGCTTAAAAAATGAACAATCAAGCCCGAATTGATTAAAGCAACGGGTGTCAGTGTTTGGGTAGAGAAGGAAATGCTCTTTTTCACCTTAGGATGAGTCAAATTCTGATGAGAATTCCTCTAAAGCTATCACCAGAAGATTGATGCAAGTGAAAATAATATAATCTTTCTCAATCTTTTGCTCTACCTCTCAACCGTAACCTCCTATGTTGCCCTAATGTAGGGTTGTTCTTGATAGGAGTATTTTGAAGGATCATCTTTATTCAGCCCAAAGGGTTAGCAAGGGATTAGTGCAATGCTTGGGATTGATGAAGGAAACCCCTTTATCATCTTGATCTTTGTGTTCAATGCGAATAAATCCTTTGTCCTAAGAGAAGGTCGCTTCCCGCTCAACTCTCAAAAGTGTTTGAAGCATGTGTTTAGAAATGGCTTGCCTTTCTTCATTCTAAGTACCTCTTGTTTGGCATGGTTAATGTTTCATCTTTTGCTCGATTGAAATCATTTTCATGAGGTCCTTTTCATGAGGGTCACCGACATGAAGTACACGAGGTGACGCTAGAAGTAGGTCATGCGGATGATACAATGCATTTGGTTTTTCTGTTTCATCATCTTTTTTATTTGTCTTTTTTTTTTCCACCGTCTCGATTTACCTCTCATTTAAGAAGAGGAGATACTCAGCCGTATGTGAGGAGACTCGATGGGTCCTTGAATCGACTCTTTCCTCCATCATTTCCTCATCGAACACTAGGGTGCTTGAAACACAAATAGATATGCGCGTATGTAACATATGCATGATATCTATGATGCTATGCATGATGCTATGCGACTTGGATTGTACATAAAGTGGCTCCGCGGCCTTGATTTTATTCATGGAAAATATTTATTGATTGCATTAGCGTTTACAAGTCTAGGCAGTTCACCGCCATCCATTTCAACTAAAATCATAGCACCACTAGGAAGGATCTTCTTAATGACATACGGCCCTTCGTAGTTCGGGATGAATTTGCCACGGGGGTCTAGTATGACCGAAAGTACTTTCCTCAGCACCAGGTCGCTGACCTCGAAGTGTCTGAGATGCACCCTTCGGTTGAAGGCTTGTGCGATTCGTCTTTGATAGCATTGGCCATGACACACAGCTTGCAATCTCTTCTCATCGATCATGTTTAACTGCTCATGTCACTCTTGTATCCACTCGGTCTCGTCGAGCTTTGACTGGGAAAGGACCCTTAACGAAGGAACTTCAACTTCAACAGGCAAGACCGCTTCCATTCCATACATAGTGAAAAAGGAGTTGCCCCCGTAGAGGTGCGGATAGAAGTTCGGTATGCCATTAGTGCATAAGGAAGCCTCTCGTGCCAATCCCGATAATTTTCGACGGTCTTTGACAAAATTTTCTTTATGTTCTTGTTCGCCGCCTCCACCGCTCCATTCATTTGAGGACGATACAGTGACAAGTTCAAATGCTTAATCTGAAATTCACTAAGCAAGCCATCCATGACTTTGTTGTTCAAATTAGAGCCATTGTCAGTAATGATTGCCTTTGGCACCCCGTAATGGGCAATAATGTCGCAACAAATGAACCCGGCCACATTCTTGGCGGTGACATTAACATATGAGTTGGCCTCGATCCATTTTGTAAAATAGTCTATCACCACCAAGATAAACCAGAGCCCTGAAGCTTTGGGGTTAATGGGCCCAATCACGTCAATTCCCCACATTGGAAAGGGCTAGGATTGGGACATTTGGAGAAGCTCATTTGGAGGGGCATTTATCCTGTCTCCATAAATTTCACATTGGTGACAACGTCGTACATGTGGTATGCAGTCGGACTCCATGGTCAACCAATAGTAACCGAGCCGCATGATCTTTCTTACCAAGAAGTGTCCATTCATATGGGGGCCGCACTCCCCTTCGTGTATCTCTTTCATCAAACGGTCAGTTTCTTTAGCATCGACGCATCTTAGCAATGTCAAGTCGAATGACCTTTTGTAGAGGACATCTCCACCGCAATGAATTTTGACGCTAACTTCATCAGATGCTTTATGTCTGCTGCTTCACTTCCTTCGAGGAATTCGCCCTTCTGCAGGTACTTCAAGATGTCGTGATACCAAGGCTGTCCGCCGGGTTCCTCTTTGACCATCATGTAATAAACCGAGCACCTAAGGATCTCAATTCTCAACGGTTCGATGTCCATGCCTCCAATTACTTGTAACATTGAAGATAGGGTAGCCAGGGCATCAGCGAACTGATTTTGAGATATTGGTTAGTACTTGAATGATATTTCTTGAAATTCCTCCATTAACTCCCCTAGGAACTCATGATAAGGAATTAATTTAGAATCTCGTGTTCACCATTCGCCTTCAGTCTGTGAGATGATAAGGGCCGAATCACCATAAACTTGCAACTTCCTAATTTTCATATCGATGGCAGCCTAGAGGCCGAGAATGCATGCTTCATACTCCGTGATGTTATTTGTGCAAGGGAATGTCAATTTAGTAGCAACGGGGTGGTGCTGTCCATCTGGAGAGATAAGAACTGCCCCAGTACCCGACCCAGCTAAGTTAACTGCACCATAAAGTACATCGTCCATTTGTCATTTGATACAAGTAAGTTCGCTCATCTGCATCACTATCCTCATCGGATGCTCTTGACCTCTCGGAATTCATTGCCAACATATCTGCTATGGCACGACCTTTAACGGATTTCTGTCCCAAGCTCTGAACGTCAAACTCCGAAATTAAGATTTGCCACTTGACCAACTTGCCAACCAGTGCCAGCTTCTCTAGGAGGTACCTAATGGGATCATTTTCGATCACCAACAAGATTCGATGATGGAGTGTGTATTGACGCAGCCTGTGCAAGACCCAAATCAAGGTCACGTAAGTCCTCTCAACTTCTGTATAGTTCATTTCGGAAATAGTGAACTTCTTGCTCAAGTAGTATATTGCGCATTCTCTCCTGTCATTTAGTCTTTTCTGGGCTAACATAGCTCCTAGTGACTCGTCATGTATGGTCAAGTATAAAATCAGGGGAATTTTGAGTAGTGGAGGCACTAAAAATAGTGCATAAGTGAGATAGTGTTTTATCTTTTCGAAGGCACCCTAGCACTCGGCATTCCACTCAATCTTCGCATTCTTTTTCAAGAGTTTGAAAAATGGCTTCGTTGTTTCAGACAACTGACAGATAAACCTCGCCACGTAATTAAGTCGTCCCATCAGGCTGCGGACTTCCTTAGCGATAGTCGGGGGTCGTAAATCACAAATGGCCTTAACCTTTGACGGATCAATCTCTATGCTCTTGCTACTGACCATGAACCCTAACAACTTCCCAGATTTTGCTCTGAAAACGCATTTTGCGGGATTGAGGCATAGCTTGAACTTCCGAAGACGTTCAGACAGTTTCCGCAAGACTTCAACATGGTTCTCACCTCGTCTTGACTTTGCGATCATATCATCCACGTATACTTCGATCTCCTTATGCATCATGTCATGGAATAACGTGATTATGACTCTTTGATACGTTGCCCCAGCATTCTTCAGACCGAAAGGCATCACTTTGTAGCAAAAAATTCCCCAAGGAGTTATGAATGATGTTTTGCTCATGTCTTCCTCTTTCATACGAATTTGGTTGTACCCAGAAAAATCGTCCATGAAGGAGAATAATTCAAACCCCGTTGTACTGTCAACCAAGACATCGATATGTGGGAGTGGAAAGTCATCCTTCTGACTAGCTCGATTTAGGTCGCGATAGTCAACACATACCCTAATTCGCCTATCTTTCTTCATTACAAGCATGATATTTGCTACCCAATCGGAATAGTGCGTCACTTCGATAAAATCTACCTTCAGCAGTTTCATCACTTCCTCTTTGATTTTCTTGGACAACTTTGGTTTGGTTCTCCTAAGCCTTTGCTTCTTGGGTGGTATATTAGGTTCTGTTAGCAAAGCGTGTTCCACAATTTTAGGGTCTAGTCCTAGCATGTCAACATATGTCCAAGCGAACATATCTTGATACTCTTTTAGGAGATTAGTCATCCCTTCCGCCTCTAACTCTAAGAGACATGCCTTGACCTTTACTTCATTGACATTCTTTGCATCACCTAAATTTATGGTAACTATTTGTTCTTCTGTCAACGGCTTCGATTCTTCATGTTGATTCCATTCACACTCGATCCCCTTCTGATCATTGTCGGTGTTGTCGGAACCTGAGAGACTTTCTTCATGCACATTCGAGTCACACGAGTCCTTATCATGATTATGCATAATGTAATGCCTGAGATGCGATGAGATAAATTAGAGCACGTCAATAATAAAAATGATGCATGTCATTTTCGAAGAATTTTTTTTTTTTTTTTTTGAATTTTTTATTTATAAAAAGTTTCAAGAACTCATCCTCATATCCTCGAATTTCCTCGCCCTCGCGAAATAGTCAAACTAGGGAGCATGTGGAGGCCTAGGCCTCAGCGACCATTATAGGATTAGTTTGATATGCTTCCACATGTCCTTAATAAAACATGTGTCTATTTTATTGAATGAGAAAGGATAAGGCTGCATTTTAACACACACCACCTGTCGCGACCTACCCTCGGGGGGAGGGAACAGGTTTAGGGGTATTGCCTAAATGACGGGCCTAAGGCCCATGATTAGACGCGGGCTCTCCCAAGCCCATACCCCGCGTGACGTCGGGATATTTTAAGAATTTTGCACAAAAGGAGTCGCCACTAGCCTATTGGGGTCGGCTAGAAACCAAGTGAGGCATGGGAGTGTGCCTCACTTCCTACGCAACCAGAGAGTCTAGGATCGGGGACTTGATTACACTAATTAACCAATTAGTGCCCTTTCGGTACCTAATCTTGTTCATTTTAAAAAATGATTTTTGTCAAAGATCTGGATTGATTTTATACCTATCCACTAACATGTGAGGTGATCATACGGGTGCACAATCATTAAAATAACAATTAGCAACTAAGAAAAGCGATTAAATAAATTGCATGAAAGAGCAAAAATTCAACACCGAAGAAAAGATAAATACTAATCCTAACTAAATTAGAGAGAAGCCAAAATCAACATATCAATATTATGCGTTCAAAGGCATTTGTTCCCAAGGACAATTGAAATCTTAAGGTAAAGCCCGAAAGGCTTAATCAAACTTAAACACAATTCTAAATTGAAAGGTTTCCTATTTTTAGGAGAAAATTACTCTAATGATTAATTTCAACATTTTCGAGGAAAATTACTTTTTAGATTTTTCTATTCTTAAAAAAGACTTTTCGAATTTTCCAAAAAAAAAAAAAAAGGATTTTTGCAATTTTTTAATTTTTTTTTTTTTTTTTTTTTTAAAAGAAGGTCGAATTTTTAATGCTTTCTGAGTTTTTGAATTTTCAGAAAATTTTTTCGAAATTTTCTTCTTTTTCCTTTTTTTTTTTTTTTAAAAAATTTTGATTTTCTTTTTTTTTTTTTTTCGAAAATTTTTGAATTTTTTAAATATATTTTTAATATTTAATATTTCTATATTTCACGAAAATGGGTTCGGACCGGGTAAACCCAATCCGCCCCGCGGACCCAACCCAAACCCGGATCCAACCCAACCGGATTAAAAAACACATTTTTTTTTTTTTTTCTTTTTACAGCCTTTTTTAACGATTCTTTTTTGTTATTATATATTTTTTTTTTTTTTTTATCTTTTCCTTACTTCATCCTTTCCCCTGCACGTTCTGCCCAACTGCCCTTCCCGAGACCAGCTTTTTGCCGTTTTAGTTTTCTATTTTTGTTTATTTTGCTTTTCTTTTTTCTTTTGATTTTCCTCTCTCTTTTTTTTTTTTCTTTTAATTATTTTTGGTTTTTCTTTTCCCTTTTTTTTTTTTTTATTTCTTTCCCTCCTCCCTTCTGACAATTTCACCGAACACCCCCATCTACTGTCTTTTCTTCTCTTTTTGGGTTTTCCTCTTCTTCTCTTCTTTTTTTAATTTTTGTTTTGTTATTTTCTGGCTTTTCTTTTTTATTCTTTCCCTCCTCCCTTCTGACCTTCTTCTTCACGATACCAACGTCTTCCTTTCTTTTTCAACTTTTTTGTTTTACTTTTTCACTTTTTCGATACTTTTCTCTTTCTCTTGTTTTATTTTTTATTTTTTTTTCTTTTGGTCTTCTTCTCCTTCGTGCTTGCCCTCCTGCACACTCGAAGTCTTCTCATCCCTTAAACATGGCCTCACCGAAACTGCTTCCCTACCCAAAATTCATTCGGACAACAACAACAACCAAAGCACCCAGCATCCCTTCCGACACCAAAACGCCCTGACAGGCCCGAATCATTGCTGGCCATCTAACTCCGGCGACGGCTAAAACAAAGCTCGGACGCGGACATCCCCGGCTTAAAGATTCACGTTTACTTCGCGAGAATCACATTAAATCTTAACGAAAACATAAAGAAAAAGGCACGGTTCCGCATATATATGACCAAGCGCGAGTCAGACTGAGTTTGAACACTGGTTTTTTCTCGGTTCTCTTTAAGACATTTTGTCAAACATTGAGTGTGCAGCAAACTAAAAGGGGCACGCGGGCCCACTCGAGGCTCGGATTCGGCTAAAGACCAACACAGCATGTACAAACAAACCTCAAGATCCGTTAAGATACATATTAATCATAGTCGGAACAAATATGGACAAAGAACAATTATCTCCAGGCTTCAACAAAACTTGCAGAACTTAAATGTCTTTTAGGCATTTTCACAAGCATTTGGTGTGCATTGCTGTCACAAGGGATTTTCAACTTGATACAGACACGAGCACCAATCTAAACCCCTAATGACGCATCTAGAACACCTATCAGCTATCAAGGAGGAACGGCTCGGACCGAAACTCGCGCGAACTAGTCGGCACGAGCTCCGGCCCGACGCTTCCCAAAAAAAAAAACAGGAACACACGGTCGAGACACAAGCCTACCTGGTTCGAGAGGAGGACCGCGGCGAATGGCAACCGACGAACGAACCTCCGGCGACGACCAATCACTCTCTCAAGCTTGCACTTTCTCTCTAGGTCGCTCACTCGCTCCCCCCGCCCTTGGCTCGCCCTTTTTCTCCCTCTTTCTCCTCGCTGTGCTCTCTGTGTTCCTCCCCCTTTCTTGGTTCGGTCCTCCTCGCTTTTATGCTCGACCGGCAAGCGCGCATGGCCTTTGTAGCTGCCGGCTTGTCGGCCGGACCGCCTCCCGACCCGCGGATCACGCCGCGCCCCGCAACCGATCCCCCGCTCTCGTTGCTGCTCATCCGCTGCCCGTCTTCGTTTTTCTGCGGGTCACACGAAGACCAATTGGGAAGACGACTAAATCGTCCGCGGGCTGGGCTAAAAGGAAAAAAAAAAGGGAAGGCTGGGTCGGGCCCAGCCGCAAGGGGAAGAAAAGAGAGGGGCGGGTCGGGCCAAAGTCGAATCCGGCCCGACCCGAACATTTTTCGATTTTTTTTTTTTAAATTTCTTTTGATAAAAAAAATATATATATTAATTAATTTTTTTGTGATTTTTCCTTTGATTGATTTTTTGTAAAAAATAGGTGTCAACAGCTGCCCCTCTTTGAATGTATTCTCGAAGAGATTGCGTTCAAAGACCAAAGACACCTAATTTATTTCGACGGTAGAGAAACCCTAGGCGCACATGCATGTATAGGACTCATAACTACGAAAGCGCGTCTTATCAATAAGAGGAAGAAAGACTCCGGGCTACAGAAGCCCATCGGATCATAAGAAGAAGGAGAGGGACTCCGGGCTACGGGAAGCCCACCGGGTCATAAGAAGGGGGTTGAAGGACTCCGGGCTACGGAAAGCCCACCGGGTCATAGAAAGGGGGTTGAAGGACTCCGGGCTACGGAAAGCCCACCGGGTCATAAGAAGGGGATTGAAGGACTCCGGGCTACGGAAAGCCCACCGGGTCATAAGAAGGGGATTGAAGGACTCCGGGCTACGGAAAGCCCACCGGGTCATGAGAAGGGGGGTTGACGGACTCCGGGCTACGGAAAGCCCACCGGGTCATGAGAAAGGGGGTTGAAGGACTCCGGGCTACGGAAAGCCCACCGGGTCATAAGAAGGGGGTTGAAGGACTCCGGGCTACGGAAAGCCCACCGGGTCATAAGAAGATGATATGGTTTAAGGTTGACCATAAACCTTTGGAGATGACATGGTTTAAGGCTGACCATGAACCTTTGGAGATAACGTGGTTTAAGGCTGACCATGAACCTTTGAAGATGGCATGGTTTAAGGCTGACCATAAACCTTTGGATTTTTAGGGAAGCACCCGCTAACCCCTTGAAAATTGCATGGCTTCATTGAGGAATCCTGTCAAACTCAACTTGGGCAAATATCATTAGAGACGTCATCAAGAGACGAATTGGCAATATTACAACATTAATTGAACAAGCTAATCAAGCTAAGTTCGATTGTTTTTAGAAAAACATTCGATGTCAATCTGCATCATGTGGTGCGAAATTGTCATCTTGCTTGGGGATGTATCATTAATCATCAAATTCTCCAGGAGTCAAGTTCTTATCAGAATGGCTACGACTCGTGAAAAAGACTCATTAAACATGCCAAACTAAAGCTTCCTAGTCAGAAAGGGTTTCTCACACACTCTCAACAAAATGGCTGCTTGATCCCGTCCATTTGCGTGGGAAGTAATTGATTGCTGAGGATATCTCACATAACCCATGTCAAAGGCTTTCAGAAACATTTGCGATAAGCACAATCTGATCGATCAAAAAGGTCTTTTGATAGGACCGCAATATAGGCTCGGTTAGGGCTTACACAAAGGAGGTATTACTTTGAGGCCAATAAAGGAACATTTATCACTATATTCATCGGGTTTACGAGTCAAGAACTTGGAAGATAAGATAAGATAGAATTACTTCCACTCCTTCAAGCAATAGCTTCTTCGTGGTTTCTCATTTTCACTCAAATCATCCCAATCGAAGAGGCTTCGGAAAAGGGTTGTAATGTTGGCTCGGGAGAGGCTCGAAAGGCTTAAAATTTTCAAGAGGGTTTATAAGAGTCAGTGATCATCATGGCATCGTGACTAGGTCACTCGACCTTTCGAAGGCATTTGGCTTTTAAAACACTGCGCATCCCAAAAGTCTCTTGACTGATCATTTCTACATGGGAGTTTTGCTCCTTTCTCTAATTTCCTTTGCCCCTTGCGATGATGATTTTTTTTTTTCGCAGGCACTTGGATTTTGATAATAAATTTTTTTTTTCACATAAGAAGCAACCTTTTGCCTCTTTTTCTTGACGGGCATTGGCCTTGCTTTTACCAGGCACACTGCTTTTTCATGCCTCCTAATTTGTCAAACTTTTTGCTTTTTGGACTTTTATAGCTCTTATGACTTTTGAGATGCTTTTCACATTTTCTTGTGACTGTCAATTATATTTGGTCAATTCTTATGCCTTGCCCCAGTAAAGGGAGATGATCACTGCTCAAGGTTCAGAAATGAATAAGCAGGCCCAAATTGGTTAAAGCAATGGATATTAGTGTTTGGGTAGAGAAGGAAGTGCTCTTCTTCACCTTGGGATGAGTCAAGCTCTGATGAGAATTCCTCTAAAGCTATCACCAGAAGATTGATGCAAGTGAAAGTAATAAAATCTTTCTCAATCCTATGCTCTACATAGTAACTGAAACCTCTTATGCTACCCCCATTGTAGGGTCGTTCTTAATAGGGGTACTTTGAAGGTTTTTTTTTTTTTTTTTTTTTTTTTTTTTTTTTTTTTTTTTTCAGCCCAAAGGGATAGCAAGAGATTAGTGCACCGCTTGGGATTGATGAAGGAAACGCCTTTATTATTTCGATCTTTGCGCTCAATGCGAATGAATCATTCGTCCTAAGAGAAGGTTGTATTTCACTCAACTCTCAAAAGTGTTTGAAGGATGTGTCTGGAAATAAGCTTGCCTTTCTTCATCCTAAGTACTTCTCGTTTGGCATGGTTAACGTTTCCCTCTTTTGCCCGAACAAAGTCATTTTTATGAGCCATTTTTCTTGAGGGTGGCAAACGTGAAACGCGCATAGTGACACCAGAGAATAGGTCATGCGAATCATGTCACGCATTTTTTGTTTTTGTCCTTATTCTTCTTCTTTTTTTGTTTGTTTTGTTTTGTTTTACCCTTTTTATTAATAATTTCATATTACCTCTCAAGAAAGACATTCAACCGTTTATGCGAGGACTCGATGGATTCTTGAGTCAATTCTTTCTTACGCCATTTCCTCGTCGGGCGGAGGGTACCTGAAACACAAATAGATGTGCGCGTATGCAACATATGCATGATATCTACAATGTTATGCACGATGCCATGTGACTCGAATTGTGCATGAAGTGGCTACTCAGCCTTGATTTCGCTCATGGAAAATACTTCTTGACTGCATCAGCGTTTACAGGTCTAGGCAATTCATTGCCATCCATTTCAACTAAAAACATAGCACCACCGGGAAGAATCTTCTTAATGACATACGGCCCTTCGTAGTTCGGGGTGAATTTGCCGCGAGGATCCGGTATGATTGGAAGCACCTTCCTCGGCACTGTGTCGTTGACTTCGAAATGTCTGGGACGCACCTTTCGATTGAAGGCTTTTGCGACTCGTCTCTGATAGCATTGACCATGACACACAGCTTGCAATCTCTTCTCATCGATCATATTTAGCTGCTCATGCCTTTGTTGCATCCACTCAGTCTCATCAAGCTTAGATTGGGAAATGACCCTTAGAGAAGGAACTTCAACCTCAACAGGTAAGACCGCTTCCATCCCATACACGAGTGAAAAAGGAGTTGCCCCGTAGAGGTGCGGATAGAAGTTCGGTACGCCATTAGTGCATAAGGAAGTCTCTCGTGCCAATCTCGATAATTTTCAGCGAGTCTTTGACAAGATTTTCTTTATGTTCTTATTCGCCGCCTCCACTTTGCTCCATTCATCGAGGGCGGTATGGTGATGAGTTCAAATGTTTAATTCGAAACTCACCGAGCAAGCCATCCACGACCTTGTTGTTCAAATTAGTGCCGTTGTCGTAATGATCGCCTCCGGTGCCCCGTAACGGGCAATAATATCGCGACGAATGAACCTGGCCACATTCTTGGCGGTGACATTAACATACGAGTTAGCCTCGACCCACTTGGTAAAGTAGTCTATTGCCACTAAGATAAATCGATGCCCGTTTGAAGCTTTGGGGTTGATAGGCCCGATCACGTCAATTCCCCACATTGAAAAGGGCCAAGATTGAGACATTTGGTGAAGTTCATTTGGAGGGGCATTTATCTTGTCTCCATAAATCTGACACTGGTGACACCGTCGTACATGCTGAATGCAGTCGGACTCCATGGTTAACCAATAATAACCGAGTCGCATGATCTTTCTCACCAAGAAGTGTCCATTCATATGGGGGCCGCACTCCCCTTCATGTATCTCTTTCATCAAACGATCGGCTTCTTTAGCGTCGACACACCTTAGCAATGTCGAGTCGAAGGACCTTTTGTAGAGGATATCTCCACTAGTGAAGAATTTTGATGCTAACTTTATCAAATGCTTTTCGTCTCGTCTGCTTCACTTCCTTCGGGAATTCACCCTTCTGTAGATACTTCAAGATGTCGTGATACCAAGGTTGTCCATCCGGTTCCTCTTCAACCGTCATGCAATAAGCCGGGCGCCTAAGGATTTCAATTCTCAACGGTTCAATGTCCAAACCTCCAGCTACTTGCAACATCGAGGACAAGGTAGCTAGGGCATCGCCGAACTGATTTTGAGACCTTGGTAAGTATTCGAATGATATTTCTTGGAATTCTTCCGTTAACTTCCCCAGAAACTCATGATACGGAACCAATTTAGAATCATGTGTTCGCCATTTGCCTTCGCCCGTAAGATGATAAGGGCTGAATCGCCATAAACTTGCAGCTTTCGAATTTTCATATCAATGGCGGCTTGGAGGCCGAGAATGCATGCTTCGTATTCAGCGATGTTATTCGTACAAGGGAACGTCAATTTAGCGGCAACAGGGTAGTGTTGTTCGTCTGGGGAAATAAGGACTGCCCTGATGCCCACTGCACGGCTAAGTTAACTGCACCATCGAAGTACATCGTCCATTTGTCGCTCGATACAAGCAAAATTCTCTCTTCCGCATCACTATCTTCATCGGATGTTCTAGTCCCCTTGGAACTTTCTGCTAACATGTCTGCTATGGCGCGACCTTTAACGGACTTTTGTCCCTGTGCTCGAATGTCAAACTCCGAAATTAAGATTTGCCACTTGGCCAACTTGCCAACCAATGCCGGCTTCTCTAGGAGATACCTAACGGGATCATTTTCGGTCACCAACGGGATTTGGTGATGAAGTGTGTATTGCCGCAGCACTCGTGCAAGACCCAAATCAAAGCCACGCAAGTTCTCTCAACTTCGTATAATTCCTCTCGAAATGGTGAACTTCTTGCTCAAATAGTATATCGCACATTCTCTTCCATCGTTCGGTCTTTTTCGTGCCAACATGGCTCCCAATGATTCATCATGTATGGTTAAGTACAAAATCGGGGAATTTTAGGGAGAGGGGGCACTAGGACCGGTGCATGAGTGAGATAGTGTTTTATTTTATTGAAGGCGCCCGGCACTCAAAGCATCCCACTCAACCTTTGCATTCTTTTTCGGGAGCTTGAAAAATGGTTTTGCTATTTTGCAGACGGTTGACAGATGAATCTCGCCACATAATTGAGTCGTCCCATCAGTGCGGACTTTCTACGGTGGTAGTCGGGGATCGTAAATCACAAATAGCTTTGACTTTTGACGGATCAATCTCTATGCCCTTACCACTGACCATGAACCCCAACAGCTTCCCAGATCTCGCTCCAAAAACGCATTTCGCGGGATTGAGGCGTAGCTTGAATTTCCGAAGACGTTCGAATAACTTTTGCAAGACTTTAACATGATCTTCACCCCGTCTCGATTTTGCAATCATGTCGTCCACGTATACTTCGATTTCCATGTGCATCATGTCATGGAATAACGTGACCATGGCTCTCTGATACGTTGCCCCGGCATTTTTTAGACCGAAAGGCATCACTTTGTAGCAGAAAGTTCCCCAAGGAGTTATGAATGACGTTTTGCTCCTGTCTTCTTCCTTCATACGGATTTGGTTATATCCAGAAAAACCGTCCATGAAAGAGAATAACTCAAATCCCTGCTGTCTGTGCTGTCAACTAGGACATCGATATGCGGGAGTGGAAAGTCGTCCTTGGGACTTGCTCGGTTCAAGTCGCGGTAGTCAACGCACACCCCGATTCGCCCATCTTTCTTCATTACCGGCACTATATTGGCTACCCCGGTCGGGGTAGCGGGTCACTTCGATAAAATCTACTTTCAGCAACTTCATCACTTCTTCTTCGATCTTCTTGGACAACTCTGGTTTAGTTCTCCTAAGTCTTTGCTTCTTAGGCGGCACACTAGGATCCGTCGGCAAAGCATGCTCCACAATTTCAGGATTCAATCCCGGCATGTCGGCATATGTCCAGGCGAACACATCTTGATACTCTTTCAAAAGATTAGTCATCATTTCCGCTTCTGACTCTGAGAGGCATGCCCCGATTTTTACTTCCTTGACATTCTCCGCATCACCCAAATTTATGGTGACTGTTCGCTCTTCAGTCAACGGCTTCGATTCTTCGTGTCGATTCCATTCGCGCTTGATCCCCTTCCGATCGTCGTCGTCGGTGTCATCGGAACCTGAGGGATTCTCTTCATGCACATCTGAGTCATATGCGTCCTTATCATGATTATGCATAATGTAATGCCTGAGATGCGATGAGATGGGTTAGAGTAATGTCAACAACAAAGACGGTGCATGTCGTTTTCAAAAAGTTTTTGAAGTATTTTTTGTAAAATTTTCAAGAACTCGTCCTCATATCCTCGGATTTCCTCGTTCTCGCAAAACATTCAAATAAGGAAGCATGTGGAGGCCTAGACCTCAGCGACCATCATAGGGCTAGTTTGATGTGCTTCCACATGTCCTTAATAAAACACGTGTCTATTTTATTAAATGAGGAAAGATAAGGCCGTATTTTAACACACACTACCCCCTCGACCAACGGCTCAAGATCGGGGTTGACCATAGTTCACGTTACAAATGACATAAACGGGAAATAAAGGGAAAATTACGAGATCCCGCGCAGGGGAGAAAACATAAAACGAAAGACTAGACTAGACAAGAACCGCCCTACTCTGAAGGGATAGCCACGACTTCAGAGGACTCGGCTTCCTCGTACGCCGGGATGGTGCATATGATGTCTTCCTCGAATAGCTCGATCACACCATAGATATCCTCCTCCTCTTCGAACAACATCCTTGGAGGTCCTGGGAACGTCTCTTCCAGCAACAAGGAAAACAAACTTTGATTGCCCTCGCCCTCCTTGGTTTGGGCAATATGCTCATTTTGGTTTCTATACCCACCTCGGCCTCCTTGAGCACTTCGGCCTCTCTGCCTTCCACGGCCTCCTCGGTTGCCTCGACCACCTCGTTCGCTACAACCTCCTCGTACCTCAACATATCCCGGGTCCCTCCTTCTCAAGTTCTTGCGAACTTCGATGGGCCTTCGCATACCACGACCATGCGGTCCAAGACCTTCTCCGGGACTATATCCACTTGCCAACATAATCTTTCCCACAGCTATGGCTGGCTTAGACAATTCGGGAGCCCTTGTGAAAGATCCTGGGCACATGGACCATGGATACCGGCTCAAAAGTTTGAAAGCTGGATTCCTCGATACACTCAGGCTCCACATACGGGATGGCTGTCTCGTGGTAGATCTTGAAGTCAGACTCTCCATGGACCGTGACAAGCCTGTTGTCCACCACAAATCGTACCTTCTGATGAAGGCTGGAGGCAACAGCACCCGCTGTGTGAATCCATGGCCTCCCTAACAGAAAATTAAAAGCGCTTGGTATATCTAACACTTGGAATGGGACTTGGAAAAGTACAGGGCCAATTAGCAACTCAAGTTCAATTTCCCCTATCACCTCTTTCTTCATCCCGTCGAAAGCCCGTACAGTTGACTTGCCAGTACGAATTCTTCCAAGATCAATGCCGAGACGGTGGAGCGTAGCCAATGGGCATATATTGAGTGCCGAACCATTATCGATCAACACTCTGCAAACAAGAGTGCTCTCATGCTTCACCGAGATGTGTAGCGCTTTGGTATGATTAGGGCCATCAGAGGGGAGATCTTCATCAGTAAAGGAGATTTGGTCTTTCAGCGAACGGCCCCAACAAACTCTTCTAATTGGACTTCATCAATTGATTCTGGCACGTGCACCTCATTAAGGACTTTCAGCAAAATGTCCCTGTGTTTCTCGGAAGATTTGAATAATTCTAGGAGGGAGATTTGAGCTGGCGAGTCTCCGCAGTTGATCCACCACATTGAACTCACTTGGACTTTACTACGGCCAAGAATTGCTTTGCCTCCTCCTCGGTCACGGCCTTCTTTTCTACTCCTTTATCGGGCGTAACAACGGCTGATCGTGTGACAGCGTCTACCTCAGTTGTTCCATAGTCCCAAGGTACAGCTTTGGGATCGAATTTGGGAGGGTTCTCCAACACTATCACTCCATCTTTCTCCCAGGGTGGCAATTCTATCGTGACTGGCATTGCGTTCGTTCCCGTGACTTCGATTGCCGACATCTCTTCGACCATAAGGTCAATCACCGTGGGTTCGGTGGTTTCCATCTCTATATCACCGGAGGGTTCCTCATCAGATAGTTCAATCACCATTGGAGTTATCATAGCTATCACCCCTTCCTCGTACAAAGCTGGGGTCTTCGAAATTCCAGGCGCAACCTTCCTCGCACGAGATACATGAGAAAAATTGCAGGAAGATGAGCGGAATGACGATGGCATTATCATGGATACAACCCTCTCTCCCTCTTCTCCGCGTTGGATTACGCCCATGGCTACCATCCTACGGACGCGTTCCAATTTCTCTTCTAGTGTCACATTCCCCCGACCTTCATAGTATCCCGCCAAAGCACTAAGGACTCATACAACTTGGAAGCATCCATCGCTAAAGGTTGTTGACTTGCCCGTGTAACCTCGGAAATTGAGTTCACTCCTCCTGCATGATCTGGCAGAGGGTTCTGTTGCACATTAGGCTGAGCCTCCTTGAAAGTCAAGATGTTTTTGTCTAGAAGCTGTTGAACCTTGTATCTTAGTACGTTACAATCATCTACATCATGCCCCCTTTCTCCCATGTGGTATTCACAGGTCTTGTTCAGATCGAACCTGGCGAACCTCGGGGGATTGTCTCTAGGTACTTCCTTCGCGACCATCCTCTTTTCAAGGAGCATGGGCAACAGCTTTGACAGCGGGCGTGGCAGTGGAGAAAAATCCTTTCGAAAGGGCCTCTTGCCGTTATCATATGCTCGTGACGAGTTGCCTTGGACCACTATAGGCTTACGCACGGGTGTTGAGGACGGTTGACGGAAAGGCGGCTCTTGCACAAGTGCTACTTCAACTGCGGCCTCCTTATCTTTTCTTGCCAGGAATTTCTTCGTGCCTCCGGTTGAAATCTTTCCCTCAACCATTGCCCATTCGACTCCTTCACCTACCTCAACTAGTTGCGAAAATGTCGGCAACCCGAGAACACTAACCCTTGGAAGAATTCGGGGGCGGTGTCTTTAGGAACAGTTGTTTCATCTCCCTCTCATTCAAGGCCGGCTTCACTTGTGAGGCCATGGTCCTCCACCTTTGCGCGAAGGCCTTAAATGACTCGTTCCTTTTCTTCTCAATACGGGTCAACTCTTCTCTTGTGGGGGCGAGCTCGGTATTAAACCGGTATTGCTGTAAGAACTCATTGGTTAAGTCTTCCCAACTAGTGAATTCTTCAATGTCCAAGTGCAATGAACCACGTCGGGGCAATGCCTTCCAAGCTATCTTGGAATGTGTGTATGAGAAATGGCACATTGTCGCATAACGAGCCATTTTCCTCATGTAATACCTAAGGTGGGTCTTGGGACACCCCGTTCCGTCATACTTTCTTGTAAGAACTCGAGGCTCTTGAAAATTCTCGGGAAGTTCGTCTTAGTGTATGGGGACAGCCTATCAGCTCCTTTCAGCTCGTAGCCTTGTAAGGCACATAGTCGTTCCTCCATCTTTGCCAAACGTTTTTCACTCTCTTCACTTAGGCGGGGTGTTGGGTCTTCCTTCGGAGGAGGATCCAAGTTGACGATGATTGGCGTGACAGAAGGAGCCTCTCCGGCAGTTTCTTTCCCGGGGAGATCAGCAACATGCGCGCCTCCAGTCGACGGGGGAGCGTCTCCTGATGACATAGGAGTGGATGTTCCAGTGACAGCTATAGTAGGGGGCTCCTTAAGCTTCTGGCTTATTTCAAGCATCATTGAGGTGAGTTGGGCTAGCTGGTCCTCCATCTTGGCCATGCGTACGTTGGCGTCCTCGTTCTCCATTCTGACTTTCGCGCGTGTGCGAATCGGGGATCTCCGCTTGGCCGTGTCGACGATCAGCAAAAGACAATCGATTGGTTAGTACCTGGCGAGGATAGATAAGCATATATAAGCATGGAGTAATGATTATGCGGTCGGTCCATGACAAAGATCTAATCGCCCCAATTCGTTCATTTCATTGAAAGCAAAGTTACTACATAACGTAGGAGAAAAAATGAGAGAGAAAACCTAAACAACGAAGCTAATCATGACTCTTATCTCCCGATATTGCGACACAAGACAAGCTCTTTAACATTGTAACATACGCGGGCATGGGCCCATTACATATCGCACTTGACTCAATCTAACTAACGAGGACAGCTCCCGCTTGTGGCAGCCCCGCTAACTCGGGTCAACTTCGAGGCACGCTCTTCGGCTTCCTCGAGCTTCCTTTTGAGGTGCTTGATCTCGGCTCGGTGGGTGGTCTTTAATGGTACGTCGGGAATCTTCGGGCGTAAGCTCTTTGGGATTTTGTGCCTAAGGATGTATTCCATCGAGGCGTAGTAGGTCTTCTCTTGCCCTTCCAACTCCTCTTCGGGCCATATCAGCTTCCGAGGGTGGCACATATCCCACATCGACTTGACTAACTCGACGGAGTCTTCGTGATCTTGGCATCCGTCAGGGAAGTCTATCCTGAATGGGTCTTCTTGAATCGTCAGTGGAAGTTGTTGAACCTCTTGGAATTGGCGGGTGACCCGGGTCGGGTAGTACTCAGTGACTCCGGTAATTCCCAACAAAGGAATAGGTCCAGTAAGCCCACACGTGAATCGCGCTTCTCGAACTCTGAGCCATTTGGCGTGCCATTGGAGATCTTCGGGTCCAGGGTTGGTCATGAAAACTAACCACTCAGAATAATGATAATCGGGGGCAAACGTCTTCCTATCTTTAAACTTCAGGATAGGGTGATGAGAGTCGAGATGTTGTTCACGGTCATCAAACTACCAAACCCTTTAACGTGAGAGAAGAACCAAATTTGCAAGAGTTCGGGAGGGGCATGAAAAACCCCTGTCTTTGTTTTCTTTAAAGCGGGTAAGGGAAAGAAAAGTTTCAGTCAGGACGGCATTAACAAAACCCTTTCCCATACATACCTCACGAACTACCCATGCCACGGAGGGGTTAATAGCATTCCTACAATGTGGGAATAACACGAACCCGAAGAAAGCTAATAGGAAGATCCTATTCTTTTGAAAAGATGGGGCATTTTGAAAAAGCTCGTTTATGAATGAAAATGGGCAAGTCTTGCGATTAGCTTTCAAAACTCTCCTCACGTCATCCTCCTTAACTCTAAGGAAATCAGATAAGGTCGATGCATGCTCAATCCCTACAGGTGGGCCAATTAACTCCGACACCAAGGGCTTTCCGATGGCAACACTGTATTCTTCCAGGGTTGGAGTGAGTTCGTGATCACCGAGTATGAACGTGCAAGTTTCGGGGCACCAAACATGCGCTAACGCTTGTACTACACCAGAATGAATTTCTATCTCTAATAGGGGAAGTAAACGTCCAACATATGATCGCACCCAATCACAGCCAGTTGGATCCAATTTATCCCACCACGCGCGAAGCTCGGCTTTCGGGACGGAGATGATGCGAAGGTCGGGTACTCCCATCGTATGATCAACCTAATTTGTCATGGACCGACCAAAATGAAAGCAAATAAGTAAATTGCGAAGAACATAATTCAAGAAAAACTTACCCTACTCATTGAGCATCGATGTAAAGGTCATAGACATGCGCATGGACGGTGGTTCGATTTCTACTCTAGATGGCCCAAAATGAAGCCATGGGATGACGGGACTCGAACCAACAAGCTCGTGGCTAGGTCGTGTTACCCATGACTTCGGCTTTGTCAAAGGATCGACCCGTGTCGCATGCTCGCACTGGGGTGGGGACCTCTGACATCAAGAAAGAAATTTCGGGGTTAAGGTGGGCGACTCGTACTACATGCTTGTAGTCGGAGTGGTATCCACCTCAACACCATCCTAAATGATCCTGTGCAGCCCGGGTCCGGCGGCAGGTAGTGCGTGCTATAGTGTAGTGCAATGCAAGGGACTCATGCATAACAATTTAAAAACAACCAGCACTTCAAACATAAATAAACCATTCACTCTTGTGCCCCCTACAAAATAAAGGTTAGAAATCACCACCCCTTATAACTCCCATAAATAATCAACATTCGACATGTTATGGATGCACATAATGTCTTCGCTACCAAACAAAAATATTTTTGAACAAGATTAATTTTGGCCTAAGTCCTCTAAGGTTTAAAACCAAATCCCCAATGGAGTCGCCAAGTCTGTCGCGACCTACCCTCGGGGAGGGAACGAGTTTAGGGGTATTGCCTAAATGACGGGCCTAAGGCCCATGATTAGACGCGGGCTCTCCCAAGCCCATACCCCGCGTGACGTCGGGATATTTTAAGAATTTTGCACAAAAGGAGTCGCCACTAGCCTATTGGGGTCGGCTAGAAACCAAGTGAGGCATGGGAGTGTGCCTCACTTCCTACACAACCGAGAGAGTCTAGGATCGGGGACTTGATTACACTAATTAACCAATTAGTGCCCTTTCGGTACCTAATCTTGTTCATTTTAAAAGAAATGATTTTTGTCAGGCGATCTGGATTGATTTTATACCTATCCACTAACATGTGAGGTGATCATACGGGTGCACAATCATTAAAATAACAATTAGCAACTAAGAAAAGCGATTAAATAAATTGCATGAAAGAGCAAAAATTCAACACCGAAGAAAAGATAAATACTAATCCTAACTAAATTAGAGAGAAGCCAAAATCAACATATCAATATTATGCGTTCAAAGGCATTTGTTCCCAAGGACAATTGAAATCTTAAGGTAAAGCCCGAAAGGCTTAATCAAACTTAAACACAATTCTAAATTGAAAGGTTTCCTATTTTTAGGAGAAAATTACTCTAATGATTAATTTCAACATTTTCGAGGAAAATTACTTTTTAGATTTTTCTATTCTTAAAAAAAAGACTTTTCGAATTTTCCAAAAAAAAAAAAAGGATTTTTGCAATTTTTTAATTTTTTTTTTTTTTACTTTTTTTTTTAAAAGAAGGTCGAATTTTTAATGCTTTCTGAGTTTTTGAATTTTCAGAAAATTTTTCGAAATTTTCTTCTTTTTTTCCTTTTTTTTTTTTTAAAAAATTTTGATTTTCTTTTTTTTTCGAAAATTTTTGAATTTTTTAAATATATTTTTAATATTTAATATTTCTATATTTCACGAAAATGGGTTCGGACCGGGTAAACCCAATCCGCCCCGCGGACCCAACCCAAACCCGGATCCAACCCAACCGGATTAAAAACACATTTTTTTTTATTTTTCTTTTTACCTTTTTTAACGATTCTTTTTTGTTATTATATATATATATTTTTTTTATCTTTTCCTTACTTCATCCTTTCCCCGCACGTTCTGCCCAACCGCCCTTCCCGAGACCAGCTTTTGCCGTTTTAGTTTTCTATTTTTGTTTATTTTGCTTTTCTTTTTTTCTTTTGATTTTCCTCTCTCTTTTTTTTCTTTTAATTATTTTTGGTTTTTCTTTTCCCTTTTTTTTTTTTTTATTTCTTTCCCTCCTCCCTTCGACAATTTCACCGAACACCCCCATCTACCTGTCTTTTCTTCTCTTTTTGGGTTTTCCTCTTCTTCTCTTCTTTTTTTAATTTTTGTTTTGTTATTTTCTGGCTTTTCTTTTTATTCTTTCCCTCCTCCCTTCGACCTTCTTCTTCACGAGACCAACGTCTTCCTTTCTTTTTCAATTTTTTTGTTTTACTTTTTCACTTTTTCGATACTTTTCTCTTTCTCTTGTTTTATTTTTTATTTTTTTTTTTCTTTTGGTCTTCTTCTCCTTCGTGCTTGCCCTCCTGCACACTCGAAGTCTTCTCATCCCTTAAACATGGCCTCACCGAAAGCGCTTCCCTACCCAAAATTCATTCGGACAACAACAACAACCAAAGCACCTAGCATCCCTTCCGACACCAAAACGCCCTGACAGGCCCGAATCATTGCTGGCCATCTAACTCTGGCGACGGCTAAAACAAAGCTCGGACGCGGACATCCCCGGCTTAAAGATTCACGTTTACTTCGCGAGAATCACATTAAATCTTAACGAAAACATAAAGAAAAAGGCACGGTTCTGCATATATATGACCAAGCGCGAGTCGGCGAGTTTGAACACTGGTTTTTCTCGGTTCTCTTTAAGACATTTTGTCAAACATTGAGTGTGCAGCAAACTAAAAGGGGCACGCGGGCCCACTCGAGGCTCGGATTCGGCTAAAGACCAACACAACATGTACAAACAAACCTCAAGATCCGTTAAGATACATATTAATCATAGTCGGAACAAATATGGACAAAGAACAATTATCTCCAGGCTTCAACAAAACTTGCAGAACTTAAATGTCTTTTAGGCATTTTCACAAGCATTTGGTGTGCATTCTTTGTCACAAGGGATTTTCAACTTGATACAGACACGAGCACCAATCTAAACCCCTAATGACGCATCTAGAACACCTATCGGCTATCAAGGAGGAACGGCTCGGACCGAAACTCGCGCGAACTAGTCGGCACGAGCCCGGCCCGACGCTTCCAAAAAAAAAAACAGGAACACACGGTCGAGACACAAGCCTACCCGGGTTCGAGAGGAGGACCGCGGCGAATGGCAACCGACGAACGAACCTCCGGCGACGACCAATCACTCTCTCAAGCTTGCACTTTCTCTCTAGGTCGCTCACTCGCTCCCCCGCCCTTGGCTCGCCCTTTTTCTCCCTCTTTCTCCTCGCTGTGCTCTCTGTGTTCCTCCCCCTTTCTTGGTTCGGTCCTCCTCGCTTTTATGCTCGACCGGCAAGCGCGCATGGCCTTTGTAGCTGCCAGCTTGTCGGCCGGACCGCCTCCCGACCCGCGGATCACGCCGCTCGCCTGCAACCGATCCCCGCTCTCGTTGCTGCTCATCCGCTGCTACGTCTTTTCGTTTTTTCTGCAGGTCACACGAAGACCAATTGGGGAAGACGACTAAATCGTCCGCGGGCTGGGCTAAAAGGAAAAAAAAGGGGGGAAGGCTGGGCCGGGCCCAGCGCAAGGGGAAGAAAAGAGAGGGGCGGGTCGGGCCAAAGTCGAATCCGGCCCGACCCGAACATTTTTCGAATTTTTTTAAATTTCTTTTGATAAAAAAAAAAAAAAATATATATATATATTAATTAATTTTTTTGTGATTTTTCCTTTGATTGATTTTTTGTAAAAAATAGGTGTCAACACCACCCTCAACCAACGGCTCAAGATCAAGGTTGATCATAGTTCACATTACGAACGACATAGACAAGAAAGAAATAACAACGAGATCCCATGCAGGGGAGAGGACATAAAAAAGAAGACTACGCTAAACGAGAACCGCCCTACTCTGGAGGGACATTTATGACTTCAGAGGACAGCATTGATGGCCCTCTCTTTCTTGGACAGCATCCTTAGAGGACTCGGGAATGTCTCTTCCAGCAACGGGGAAAGAAGTTTCTAATTGCCTCTGTTCTCCTCGGTTCGAGCAATGCATTCACCTTGGTCGCCATACCCATTTCGGTCTCCTCGGGCACTTTGACCTCTCTGCCTTCCATGGCTTCCTCGATTGCCACGACCACCTCACTCACTACGGCCTTCTCGCCTTTCAACATATCCTAAGCCTCTTCTCTTCGAGTTTTTACGAACTTCAATGGGCTTTCGCGCACCCTGGCCATGCGGTCCAAGACCCTCTCTAGGGTTATACCCGCTTGCTAGCATGATTTTTCCCACTACTATAGCTGGCTTAGACAATTCAGAGGCCTTTGTGAAAGAACCTGCAGGCACATGAATCATGGATACCAGCTCGAAGGTTTGAAAGCTTGATTCCTTGATATACTCAGGCTCCACATAGGGGATAACCGTCTCTTGGTAAATCTTGAAATCATATTTCCCATGCACAGTGATAAGACTGTTGCCAATCACAAATCGCACCTTCTGATGAAGGCTGGAAGGGACAGCGCCCGCTGTGTGGATTTATGGCATTCCTAGCAGAAAATTAAAGGCGCTCGGTATGTCTAATACTTGGAAGAAGACTTGGAAAGGCATAGGGCCAATCAACAGCTCAAGTTCAATCTCCCTTATCACCTCCTTCCTTATCCCATCAAAAGCCCGCATAGTCGACTTACCAGTGCGGATTCTCCCAAGATCAATGCCAAGACAGTGGAGCATAGCCAACAATCATACATTGAGTGCAAAACCATTGTCGATCAACACTCTACAAACAAGAGTACGCTCATGCTTCATTGAGATGTGCAGTGCCTTGGTATGATTGGGACCATCGAGGGGCAAAATCCTCATCAATGAAGGAAATTTGATCTTTCAGTAGAATTGCCCCAACAAACTCTTCCAATTGGGCTTCATTGATCATTTTTGGCACATGCACCTCGTTAAGGACCTTTAGCAAGACATTTCTGTGCTTCTTGGAAGATTTGAATAGCTCTAAGAGAGAGATTTGAGCTGGCAACTTCCGCAGTTGGTCCACCGTGTTGAACTCACTAGATTTCATTACAGTTAGGAATTGCTTCGACTCCTCTTTGATTACAACCTTCTTTTCAACTCCTTTATTAGGTGCGTAACAGCGGCCTGGTCGTATGACTATGTTCACCTCATTCATCTTATAATTCCAAGGTACTGCTTTGGGATCGAACTTGGGAGGGTGCTTTAACATTATCATCCCATCTTCCTCCTGGAGTGGCAATTCAATTGTGACCGGCATCATGCTCCCTCCCATGACTTCAATTGCCAATAGCTCCTCAATCATAAGGTCGATCATTGTGGGCTTGGTGATTTCCATCTCGACATCACCAGCAGGCTCCTCGTCATATAGTTCTACACCATTGGGGTTATCATAGCTACCACCCATTCCTCATACAGTGTTGGTGTCTTCGAAACACCAGGCACAACCTTCTTCATTTGGGGGATACAAGTAAGATTGCAAAAAGATGAACGGAATGATGATGGCACTATCATGGATACAGACCTCTCTTCCTCTCCTCCACGTCAAATTACCCCTATGGCTACCATTTTGCGAACACGGTTTAGTTTCTCCTCTAAGGTCACATCTTCCTCACATCCATAGTATCCTACCGGCATTAGGGACTCATTTAACTTGGAATCATCTACCACTAGAGGCCGTTGACCTGCCCATGTCTCCTTGAAAATTGAGTTTACTCCCTCTGCATGATTTGGTAGGGGGTTCTATTGCACGTTAGGCTAAGCTTCCCTAAAAGTCAAGATGCCATTATTTAGTAGCTGTTGGACTTTGTATTTCAGCACATAAAAATTATCTACGTCATGCCTCCTTTCTCCCATGTGGTACGTGCATGTTTTGGACACATTGAATCCGACAAATTTCGTGGAGTTGTCCTAAGGTACCACCTTCGCAACCATCCTCTTCTCGAGAAGCATGGGCAACAGCTTTGACAATGGGCACAATGGCGGGGAAAATTCCCTTCAGATGGGCCTCTTGCCCCTGTCATATGCCCAAGATGAGTTTCCTTGAACCACTAGAGGTTTATGCGTGGGTGTTGAAGGTGGCCTAGGAAGAAACGGCTCTGTACAAGCGTTACTTCAATCGCAGTTTCCTTATCTTTCCTTATCGGGAATTTCTTAGTGCTTCTAGTGGGTATCCTTCCCTCGATAATTGCTCATTCAACTCCTTCATCCACATCTACCAATTGTGAAAACGTTTGGCATCCTGAGTATACTAGTCCTTGGAAGTATACATGAGGCAATGTTTTGAGGACTAGCTGCTTCATCTCCCTCTCATTCAAGGCCGGCTTCATTAGTGAGGTCATGGTTCTCCACCTTTGCGCGAAGGCCTTAAATGACTCATTCATCTTCTTTTCTACGCGAATCAACTCTTCCCTCGTTGGGGGTGAGCTTGGTATTAAACCTGTATTGCTGCAAGAACTCACTGGCTAAGTCTTCCCAATTGGTGAACTCTTCGATATCCAGTGCGATAAACCACATCAAGGCGATGCTGTCTAAGCTATCTTGGAACGTGTGAATGAGGAAGGGTAAGTTGTCAGCATAACGAGTCATTTTCCTCAAGTAGTACCTAAGGTGAGTCTTGGGGCATCTTGTTCCATCATATTTTCTCGTGAATTCAATCTCTTGGCAAGTCTCGGGGAAGTTCATCATGGTATACGGGGATAGCTTATCAACTCTTTTCAACTCGTATTCTTGCAAAGCACACTGTCGCTCCTCCATCTTAACCGGCCGTTTTTCACTCTCTTCATCTAGGCGGGGCATTGGCTCTTCCTTTAAAGGAGGATCTAAGTTGATGACGATTGGCATGACAGAAGGGGTTTCTCCGACAATTTCCTTTCCGGGGAGATCAGCGACATATGGGTCTCCTGTGAATGGGGGAGCGTGTCCTAATGACGTAGGAGTGGATGTCCTAGTGACAACTACGACAGGGGGCTCTTTGAGCTTTTGGTTTATCTCGAGCATCATCGCGGTAAGTTGGGCCAACTGGTCCTCCATCTTGGCGATGCGCGTGTTGGTGTCGTCGTTCTCCATCCTGACTTTCACGCGAGTGCGGATCAGAGATCTCTGCTTGGCCATGTCAACGATCGACAAAAGGCAACCGATTAGCTAGTACTTGATTCAATTGTAGATAAGCATATATAAGCATAAGAAATAAATAGGTGATTAGCCCATGACAAAGATCTAACCGCCCTAATTGGTTTGTTTCATTGAAAGCAAAGTTGTTACATAACGCAGAAAAAGACACATGAAGGAACCCTTAAACATCGAAGCTATTTTGAAAATGGAAAGACATGACTCTTAACCCCCAACATTGAGACACGAGACAAAACTCCTTAAACATTCTTAGTGAAGTAACACATGTGGGCAAGGGCCCACTACATATCACACTTGACTCAATCTATACTAATGGGGGACAGCTTCCGCTCGTGGCAGCTCCACTAACTCGGGTCAACTTCGAGGCATGCTCCTCGGCTTTCTCAAGCTCTCTTTTGAGGCGCTTGATCTCAGCTTGGTGGGTAATCTTCAATGGCACGTTAGGAATCTCCGAGCGTAAGTTCTTCGAAATCTTATGCCTTAAGATATACTCCATCGAGGCATAGTAAGTCCTCTCTTGCCCCTCCAACTCCTCTACAAGCCATATCAGCTTCCGGGGTTGGCACATATCCCACATCAACTTGATCAGTACGACGGAGTCCCCGTGATCTTGGCATCCATTGGGGAAGTCTATCCTGAGCAGGTCCTCTTGAATTGCCGATGGGAGCTCCTAAACCTCTTGGAATTGGCAGGCAACTCGGGTCGGATAATATTCAGTGACTCCAATGATTCCCAACAAAGGAATAGGTCCGGTGAGCCCACACACGAATCGTGCTTCATGAACTCAGAGCCATTTAACATGCTATTGGAAATCCTCAGGGTTAGGGTTTGTCACACCCCGATCCTCCGAGCACGTGCCCATCCCTCCTTGGTCGATTAATAGCGACGTCTCAGGATGCATTGCCGACCCATTCAATTTAATACATATGCGGAAGCATATAAATAATCCCCAGACAATAAAACATTGGGATAGGAAAGTAGGGCCATATCTTTTTCAAACCGAAACAAACTTTTTATAAACAAACAGGTTTATTTACAACATCAGGTCGCTTACAAAAGTATTGGCTTAACCAAAAAGGAACCGTCATATGACTAACTAGTTATACAGGTTTGTCGATCCTATTTCCTTCAGTTTCCCAAACTCCGGGCTTCAAGTTCTCTGCGACCACTGTCTAGGAACCTGAAAATGTTATCCTACAATGGGGTGAGACGACGTCTTAGCGAGTTCTACCCCCTAAGACCCGATTAGAAAGAAAATATGCCCTTAGGGCTGCCTAAGCACAATCATGGGTTAGAGCGCTTACCTTGGTCTCAATTCCTTCCTACAGGTCAGTTCAACTCATAAACTAAACCAATCATTTCAATCAATCGGATCGAAGCATCGATCAATCAACTCAGTCGATTACGTGTCATCACGACCCTTTCTTGGTTGGCTCAAATCATACTATCTATAAAGTTCGATTATATCAGGACTGCTCACTGCTAAGCTGATAAATCGATAGTATAGCTCGCTTCTGAGATGATCAGGTATACTGCTCTCTGCTAAGCTGACATATCGCCCGTAGGCAAATATAGTATATCAACATTGCTCAATCTAAGTTGATAAGGTATACTGCTTAAGGGTGTGCAAAAGAACCGGGATCCGCCCGGAACCGGCGATTCTTGAGAGAACCGGTCCGATTCCCAGTTCCATGGGCGGATCCGCCCACCCGCCCACCTTGATCGGACCGATTAATTTTTAATATTAAAAAAAATTACTAAAATAAACCCTAGATCTGTAAGCGATCTAATCGCCATTGTTTAGCAGCCATGTCTCACTGTCTCTTCAGTTCTCTCTCTCTCTCTCTCTCTCTCTCTCTCTCTCTCTCTCTCTCTCTCTTCCTCCTATCGCCATTTCAATTCCGTCAACGGAGTTGCATTGATCTAATCCCCGAGCGTCGACGTCACCGCCGCCATTGTTCGCCCCCTCACGCCCGCCGCCACAGCCTCTGCTTCGCCCAGCAGTGACCCGCGACGCCACAGCTCGCCTCCGTGCCGACCACCGCTCCAGCAACCGTGAACGCCCTTCGCCCGCTTGCCCGTCACCGTGATCGCCTTCGCTTCTGCTACTTTATGTCCGAGCACCACCGCCGTTGCTTCTGCTCCGGGCCCCCTCCGCCAACAATCCGACGCCGTTGCAGCCCCTACAGCCGCGATGACCGACGCCAGCAAATCCCGAACCGATCACTGCACCTCTGTCGTTGCTTCGCTGCCCCTCCGCGCGATCCCTGCATCCCCTACGACTCCAGTTTCCCTTGTCCGTTGCTGGTTCGCCTTGCTGCTGACGCCACACCTCCGTCGGTCTCCTCACCGGAGCTCCACACTAGCGTCCATCCAGCACCTCACCGCCGTTTTTCGACCTCACCAAATTGTGACACCAACCAACGAATTGCTGCCCCGCACATCGGAAGTCTTTGCCTCGATGAGCCTCTGCTCTCCTTCACCGCGTGGGTGCCTCTGACGATGACGTCGATTTTCGCTGCCGCCCTAATTTGAGAAGCCTAATTGCAGCGACGCCAAGCTTGTTCCGTTTTTCCTTCATCTCGTGGTCAGTGAGACCGATTCCATGGATCCACCTGGGAATCGGACCGGACCGGCGGTCCGGTTCCTGGGTGGATCCATGCAACAAACGGGTGGATCTCGGTTTCAATTTTTTGAAACCAGTCCTTAGCGAGCGATTCCCAGTTCTAGGTCGGGAACCGCTTGCCCGGACCATGCACACCCCTAATATTGCTCTCTGCTAAGCTGACATATCGCCCATAGGCTGATATAGTATACCAGTATACTGCTCTCTGCTAAGTTGACATATCACCCGTAGGCTGATATAGTATACCATACTCGATACAAATAGCCATGTATGGGTACATAATCGACTTTAGCCAAAATACAATATTTTACTTTAAAACATCTCACCAGTTTCAACAGCCCATAACATATTTTTGGCGCTGTAAACCGACGCCTGGTGATTTCCTAATTAATTGTTGAAATTAATTAAATTTTGGATAAAATATCCCCAACCACAAATCACCTTAAATTCTCACAAACCAACAGTCAATTAAATAAACGAAATGCACCACTGCAATCAGCATGAAATTCTAGTTACCGGTTATCCCGATCTAATTCCCGGAAATAATAAATAATTAAATTTATTCCGAAAATTAAATAAATAATATTTAAAAATTCGAAATAATTAATTAATCTAAAATAATTAATTAAGGCATAATCAAGATTACGCTAATCTAATCATCTACTTAGCCTTAATTAATTATCTACTAAACTAATCACATCCCTTAGTCTAATTACATTTAACTAAACTAATCTAACCACCTAAACATACTTAGTCTAATCTAAACACCCCTTAAACGTCATTAACCTACTAAGCGAGGATTAGTGAGTTAAACTTATCGAATTTACGAGCCGGTGAGTCCACAGCAACCACGACACGAAGGCGAGTGACAATCCTCCAAGCGGCGACACCAACAGAGGCCGGAAAAGGGCTCGGAAACAGGCCACGAAGTCCTAGACTCCTTGCTAGTTCGGTTTCTGCTTCTGTTTTTACTGGACAGAGGAGAACCAAGGCTAAACGATGAAGAAATTGGTTGATCGGAGCTCCGGCGAGCGGGTGGTCAGCAACCGAAGGCTCCTGGGGGTCAATGAGGTCTTGTAAGTAGATGGAACGGCCAAAGGAAGGGTCATAATGGGAGAAAAACGAAGAAAATCGCGAAATAGTGTAGGCGAGTAGGGGACCGACGGACCAACGATCGGTTCCTTCTCGCTGACGTACAGGACGGCCGGTGGCTCCGTTCGGCGCGAGGTCGGGCTCCTTTGAATGGTTTGAATGTGCTGAGCACAACGGTGGGTGGCACGAAGGCTAATCTGTCAGAGAAGACCACTTTTAACTCAGATCTTTGGCGAAAGGTCAGTTGGAGCAGAAACCATCAGAAAAGAAAACAGAGGAGGAAAATGGTCCGGCGAGTGTGCAACGGTGGAGGGGAAGTTGCTGCTCAATTTCTCCGGTTTCTTGAAGGTCTCCAAAAGGCTCAACAATGGAGAAAGCCAAGATTCAAGGGGGAAGAAGGGCTGCTGAAGAGGGGGACCCCAAAGAGGCCTTCTTGGGCTTCAACACTTGGCTTTTGCACTTGAGAGCTGCCCCCACCACTTCAGCCCTATCCTTTACCCTTTCTCTCTCCTCAGAGCTTCCTCAACACACCATTGAAGTAGTCCAAATGTTCCTCCCCCATGGCATACGAATTTGCACATTTGTTCCTTCAATTTCATTCAATTTTACTCAATTCTTCTTCAATTCCATTCAATTGAAGTCTAAACAATCCAACCATGGTGTCCACACTTAGACCATGATGTTTCTTCATTAATTGATCCAACTTGACGTCCAAAGATGCGATAAAAAATGGCCCTCGGATTTTCCCAATCAAAAACGGCCTTACTTTGATTTTTCGCCAAAAATCTTGATTTGTAGAAAAATCTTCTGAGGATGAATCGACGTTCCTAAAATGAATTGTGACATGACAAAACCTTCAATTTTTTAATTCGGATTTAAATTCACGATTGATTTCAATCTGGCACGATTTTAGCGTGTCCTAATCTACTGGGTAGCTTTTAGGAATTTTCAGTGCAATTGACCCGTGGTCAATTGTTTTCGAGCCACAACATAAATCTTCGACACATTGGCGACTCTTGGTTGTTGTGAAAATCTCGAGATTTCAAATACGAAACAGGGTACCCAAAACGATAGAAAAATCAGTCTAGTGCCGGTCGACGAGAATATTGAAATCAGGTGGAATCACCCACACTCTAATCACATATCTCAGTCGAATCGACCTATCACTGATCTCTGTTTGATTATGACAGTGTCGTAATGACCTTTACAGATTAACACAGTCGAGCATCCGATTCCTGGTCGGATTCTCAAGTCTATTGCGTTTAGATTTCTTAACGGCTTCACCTGATAGACTAGTTATCTCATGAGTGATCAACTCGAAGAATTGAACTATAAGCGTGTCGATGAAAAGCCCGACTTATTTAATTGAAAACAGAATAAAAAATTTAGGATGTCACAGGGTTGGTCATCAAAATTAACCATTCAAAATAATGATAGTCCAGGGCAAGCGTTTTCCTATCTCTAAACTTCAGGCTAGGGTGGTTAGAGTCAGAAATGTCACTCACGGTCATCAAGCTATCAAACCCCTTAATGTGAGAGAGGAACCAAACTTGCCAGAGTTCAGGAGGAGCATGGAAAGCTTTGTCTTTGTTTTCTTTAAAACGAGTAAGGGAAAGAAAGGTTTTGGTCAGAACGGCATTAATAAAGCCCTTTTCCCATACATACTTCATGAACTACCCATGCCACGGAGGGGTTAATAGCATTCCTACAATGTGGGAATATCACGAACCCGAAGAAAGTTAGCGGGAAGATCCTATTCTTTTAGAAAGATTGGGCATTTTGAAAAAGTTCATTTATGAATGAAAATGGACAGGTTTTGCAATTGGCTTTCAAAACCTTTCTCACGTCCTCTCCCTTAACTCTAAAGAACTCATATAAGGTCGATGCATGCTCAATCCCTATGGGTGGGCTAATTAACTCTGACACTAGGGGTTTCCCAATGGCAACACTGTATTCCTCCAAGGTTGGAGTGAGCTCGTGGTCACTCCAATCGGATCCAGCCTATCCCACCATGCGCGAAGCTCGGCTTTTAGGGGCAGAAATGATGAGAAGCTCGGGCATCCCCATCGTATCCCAACCAGAGTTACGACCAACCTAATTTTTCATTAACCGACCAAAAGGAAGACGAATAAGTAAATCGCGAGTAAAAGGGGTTGAAAAACTTACCCTACTCATTGAGTAGCAATGCCAATGACATAGACATGCGCATGGGGCGATGGTTCGATTCCAACTCTACACGGCCCAAAATTAAGCCATAGGATCACCGGACCGAACCAGCATGATCGCAGTTAGGTCGTGTTTCCCATGACTCAAGCTTTGTCAAAGAGCTGACTCGTGTCGAATGATTACAAACCAGGGTAAGGACTTTTGACATAAAGAAGGAAATTTCAGGGTTGAGATGGGCAACTCGTACTACATGGTTGTAGTCGGAGTGGTATCCACCTCAACACCAACCTAAGTGATCATATGTGACCTAGGTTCAGCGGCAGGTAGTGTGTGCCACGGTGTAGTGCAATGCAGGGTACGCATGCATAATAATTTATAAGCAAGCAACACTTCATACATAAATAAACCATTCATTCCTACACTCCTCACAAAACAAAGGTTAGCATCACTTCCCCTTATACCTCCCATTATGCATGAACATTTAGCACCCGACACGTTAGTGACGTATCTTAGATCCTTGTTGCCAAACAAAAAATATTTTTTTGAACAATATCAATTTCGGCCTAAGTCCTCTAAGGTCTAAAACCTCTCCCCAGTGGAGTCGCCAAGCTATCGCGACCTACCCCTCGAGGGAAGGAATAGGTTTAAGGGTATTGCCTAAAGATAGGTTCACGGCCCGTGATTAGGCACGGGCTCTCCCAAACCCATACCTCGTGCGATGTTGGGGTGTTCATGAGAATTTTGTAGTAAAGAGTCTCCATTAGCCTATTGGGGTCGACTAGGAACCAAGTGAGGTATGAGAGTATACCTCACTTCTTACGCAACTAGAGAATCTAGGTTCGAGAACTTAATTACACTAATTAATCGATTAGTGCCCTTTCGGTACCTAATCTCGATCGATCATCAATTAACATGTTCAAATAGCCTTGGTTTTTTTCGATCATGATCCTAGAGGCAATTGTCCACTAAGTGAGCATGCAAATGTTTTATTGTAGGTCCCATTTTCATTAAAGTCTAAACTAACTCCAACCTATTCTAGAAAAAGGTAATTAATAAACGATTTGCTCAAAAGTAGTGTTAATAAAACAACCAAGGTCCTAATTGCAGTAAAATTTAGCACGTGCAACTAAACATTTGTAAACGTAATTAAATATGTAAATTAAAC
Source organism: Eucalyptus marginata (assembly GCA_014182565.1). NCBI lineage: Eukaryota > Viridiplantae > Streptophyta > Magnoliopsida > Myrtales > Myrtaceae > Eucalyptus > Eucalyptus marginata. The sequence goes on along the minus strand of CM024592.1, from coordinate 38,960,110 downwards.
ATGCGACATAATCAATGTGCGAACAAACAAAAGTCTAATTACACTAAGAAGGCAAGACATGGCAATTCCTAACCAAATTCCTGCATTTTTTATTTCCGAAATTTTTAAAATTTTTAAAAATAAATTAACTTTTTTTACCAAGCTTGGGTCTGACCTAGTTGGGGCGAGTTGGTCAAACCCGCCCGAGCAGGTCAAGCCCGACCAGTCCTAGTTGGGCTTTGCTCGGCTTGGATTGGGCCCCAACCGGCGGGCCTAATCCCCCTACAAAAAAAAAAAAAGCTCCCCATAATCCCACAACCCAAACCAACTCTAGGCTATTGGCTTGCGGAGCAAACGAGGCCAAGTGGGCTAGATCTGTGACATGGCCCAGCTCAGCCCGTGACCCCTGTTCCACAATTGTTCAGTCGCAACAGGTGGACGGCGAGGGCGTGCAGCACGAGCGCCTTCTCCGACGAAGGCTGTGACGATGCCACCTCAATCAAGCGAGGCATAGCTTGGCTTTCGGTTAGACGACGGCACCCCTCTAGTAATCAAATGTCCTAGTTGGGGCTCTACGTAGAGGAGTCAGGAAAGGAGGGTTCGGCTAGGCATTTCAACGAACGGGTAGTGGGCATTAGTAAAAAAAAAAAGGACTTTGGCTCAGACGAAGCCCGAGCGCAGATCCAAGACTTTAGAGAGACATGCCATAACATAGAGAAACGCAATAGGGGAGGGGTGGTGGCCGAAGCTCGCTCAAATTGATCGGGGTAAACTCCGACCGACTCGGTTCCACAATACACACACCAAGTGTTCGATAGAATGTCTACCTGAGTTCTGGAGGAGATGGCGGCGGTCGGTGTCAGTCGGACAGCTCACCAACGACGGTTGGGTGTTTCAGGGGGCTCCTTATCTCCTTGGCTAACCTCCACGAGCCTTCTCCCCTCTCCGTTCTCCTCTTTTCCCTCTCGTTTTCTCCTCCCCTAGAAAACCTTCACCACCGCTCTCTCTCTCCACTCGGCAAGGACGCCCTCGCTGGCGATCGTCCTTGCCTCACGAACCGCTCAACATCCCCCTGCCCCTATCCTTCCGTCCTTGCCTCCACTCCCATTGCTGCTATCTTTTTTTTCCTTTTTGCAAGTCGCACGTGGAGCTAGCTCCAAGGAAGAAGACAATTCGGGGGGGAGCAGGCTGGGCTGAAGAGAAAGGGAGGCTGGGCCGAGCCTGGTTATGCGAGAAGGAGAGGAAGAAAGGAGGGGCGGGTTGGGCCGAGGCCGGATTTGGCCCAATCCGGCCTCTCTCATGCACAATTATATATTTTATTTTCCTTTTATATATTTTTTAAATTTTTTTATTTTTAAATGTATTTGAGAAAAAATTAGGTGTCAACACTTGACTTTATAATGTATCAAAGAGCTAACCAGAACAACTTTCTAACCACAAGACACTATTACATGAGCTCATAGATGAATGATAATCATCTATTTACTAAATAATTGATACAATAGTAATGTAAAATATTGGATCACCATTATATTATGTCATCGATTTTTCTAGACTCCAAGTTTGACCTGAATTTATCCTCAACCATTTTTGTTTTTTTTTTTTTTTATTATTGAAAATTTTTCAGATGAAACTTTCTCTTGGTTTTATGATATATTTGGTCAAGCTATGAAATGATATTGATTAAATATAATATGAGAAAAAATATACTATAAAATTTCTTTAATTAGAGTCGAATAAGTAGTGTTGAGGCACACGTTAATAAAATTTGCCTTTTTATGGATATATTTGTGTCTTGGCTATGCTAGTAAATGAATACAAGGAACGGATCAAGAGTAGGGGTGAGCGTGGTTCCTGGGTAGAACCGGGAACCGGAGAACTGAATCGGAGGGTCCGGTTCGGTTCCCGGTTCTTAAGAGACCGATTCCAGTTTCCAATTCTTAAGAGACCGGTTTCAGTTCCCGGTTCCCTTCTTTCTGGGAACCGGAGGAACCGGAATTGGTTAGGTTAGGTTCCAAAAAAAAGCCCTAAATTAAATTACCCAAGTCTCAGTTTTCACTTTCACTTCACACTTCACACTTCTTCTTCGTCTCTGCCCGACGCTGCTCAGTGCTTGCCCTCGACGAGTTCCTCGACGAATCTCCACACGGAGTCGAACCTCAAGTCCCTCGACGAGTTCCTCTCCGGCAAGACCTACATCTTCGGGTAACACTTCCTCAACGAATCGGGCAATCACCTTCTCGGATCTCCACACGGAGTCAGGCCTCAAGTCCCTTGGTGGTGTTGGCCGGCGGCTTCTCGAAGAAGCTCATCCCCCTCGTCTCTAAGGTCGCTCCCTCCACCTTCCTGCGATCCAAAGATTTTCTCCGAGGAACTGATGCGTTCTACTTCGAGAATGATTCTCGAAGGCTTTTCTCATCCTTCTTCGTCTTTGTTTTTATTTTTCATCTCGGTTCGAATTTGTTGCAGGAGGTGCTGAAGGCGCTATTTCCGATGGCCAACTGCTCTGTCCTCTCCTACATCTTGGAGCTCCGGGAGCAAAGTAACCTCAAGGATCTCATCGTTGTGAGTTCTCTCTCCCGCTTGTTCTCTTTCTTTGCACTAATTGGGGTTGCCAGCATGTTGTGGTCCGCATTCGTGAGCGCTTTTTAGTGCGTCTTTGGAACGAGAAAAATTAGCTTTGATTTTGTTGTGCCAAATTTTTGTGCAGTGCTTCCTAGGGGTAATTTGATTGCAGTAGATAATCTAACTCAAGTATAAGGGCCCGTTTGGTTCGGCTTTGGGGAAATGCCTTTGGGAGAATGCAAATACCTTTGAGATAAAGGGGTTTTCCGAAATGTTAGACCGTTTGGTAAACTATAACTGAAAAGTGCTTTAAGGAAATGCAAGACTGTTTGGTAAACATATATTTGAAAAGCCCTTTGGTGTGACCAAATTAAATTTTTTAGTTTTAGTATTTTTAAAATTGCAAAAAAAAAATAATAATAGCTATATAACCTTTTACATTTTCATGTTGAGAGTAATATAAAAGATATATTAGTAAATTTATTTAAAAATTATATTAAAAGAATTTGATTATAGATTAGATGCAAAGCTCAACTTTTGGCCTAGGGTTATTTTAGGTTTGTTTTCAACTTTGAATAATTTTTTTAATTATTGTAGTATTAATCATCTTCGTTAATTAATGATCATTCTAGTGTATTTATAAAAAGTTGGCTATTGATTGTCAAAAGATAAAAATGACAAAAAAAAAAAAGGTGAACCCAACATTTGCAAATGATTTTTATTATTTTAAAAAAAATAAAAATAAAATACGATAAAACTCCGTTGCCGATCAACGGCGGTTGGGGTGTGGGGAAGATGATCGGTTTAAAAAAAAAAAAAAAAGGTCAATGGATGAATAGTAAATGTGGACTTGCATTTCCGAAATGCTGAAAGCTCAAAGTAGGTCCGGACCTGCTTTGGGCTTTCAGCATTCCAGAGCATTCCAAATGCTAGCATTTGGCCAAAGATGCCTCAGAATGCTGAACCAAATAGGTAAAATTTTCCTCAAGGGGCTTTCAGGGCTGAAAGCCCCTTGGGAATGCTGAACCAAACGGGCCCTAAGTGTATGAGTTTGTTCTTTCTGTGACGTGGAATTTGGTCAGGATTACTGATTGCGTCTTCTATCTCTTGTGCTTCTGATTGTTTTTGGAATTTAGTCCTCCATTGGCCATTGAAGGCTGAATAGTGCCTTAGCAGTCTTTGCAGAAGGTATGAGTTGTTAGTAAAATGGATGTTGGTCATCAAAGATGGTAAAGAGAAACTTGATCATGTGGATTCCGTGAAAATTGGTTTTCTCAAGTTTTTTACTATGAGGAAAACTTGTTCAGAATAATAAGTCAGGCTGGAAAGGTAGTAATGGAACATCAAGGAAGAAGGGGATGGTTTCATCATCTACAGCTATCTCTTAAACTTGTATCATGTAGGGATGTAAATTTACATCTCGTTCTCTGAATTTTTCCAGTTCAAATTAGATTAGCTAAATTTGATGTGTGAACGATTTACTTTGGACAGATTACCTTGTTGATGATGGAACTGAATGCAACTCCACATCGGATTTGCTTCTGGAACAGAATCGGGAGCAGAGCCTCATTGATCTTTTGATTCCTGCCCTGTTTCTGCTGATCAACCTTTTGAAGAAACTACAGGTTGGTCATCACATTGAATCTTAAGATATTCCAATGGAGTAAGGGAAATTGTGGTCGGGTCTTTTCTGCTATGCACCTGAAGCCTCCAGTGGCTTTCACAATATGAAATGTAGGGGAGTTGACCTCTTACTGCCTTTCCTTGAATTTGAAATTAAAGGTTCTCTGGGGAAACCATTTAGTGTGTTTGCATTTTGGTAGGCATAGTCAATTGACAGGTTTAATATAGTGACCAACTGTGAACCATCCTTAATGTCACAATGATCACTTTTTCAATCCCGTTATGGACAATTGTCTTGATTGTGCAAAAGTGTTTAGTTGGCTTTTTCTTGACCTTGAGGTTGGATCACTTTAACACCTACATTTACTATGAGTGATCAGTCCCTATCCACATGGACCTTTCACTTGACTATTGAATCAAAATTTCATGCTGCAGTATATGTGGCTAGCATAAGTGTTTTCAGAATGTTACAATGGCAAGTGAATCGTTATGTGATAAAAATGTCATTCTCTGGTCAAGAGGGCTTGAATTTCAGGCCAATTCTTATTTTTAATTTTAAAAAGAAAAATGTTTGGGTTCTACCTTTGGCTTGTTAATGGAGGAATGGTTATAGTAACTTATCATAGCTTTTACATTGGCTATTCCATCTCAACCATCCCAAAAGCAGCTGTTGCAACCATTGTGTTTTACCATTTAGAACTTTGAGCTTCTCTCAGTTAACCCATGAAAGTCTAATTGGTGTCTCAAATGTCGTTTTGCAGCCAATCAAGACCTTGTCATTTGTAGGGCAGTTGGTTACATTGTATCAGCATCCAGAGGTTCCAGGCTGCAGCTATCTGTCTAGAGCCTGTCCAAGTTGTCAAAATTATGGTCATACTCTCTCCAAATAGAAGGTTAGACCTTGCAATGTTTCTTTCCTCCAAACTGCAAGGGCTAGTTGAAATGCTCACTAGTTGAAATGCTTATCTTTTCCTCCAAATATTACTCTTCCTATCAAGTTCAGTCTCATTGTTGCATACGAAACAAAAACTATCGTTTTTATTGAGAAATAGAAGAAATTAACTGAAGGAAGCATGTTTATGTCTGGAAAATAAATGAAATTTGAGACATTCCCTTTTCATTTCTCAATTGTATATTCAGTTTAAACATGGATTATATGACATGTCTCTGAACCTAATTCCATTATCTTGGATCCTTTTAGGCTAGTCCCCATGTTTAAGATTTTCTCAAAAGGCAATTCAAACACTTGGATATGCACCTGACCTAGTCTTGGCACCCAAGTCCGATCAACATATTAGTTTGCAATATAGTAAAAATGCCAAATAGTAAGCATGGTGTTTTAGCCCAGTATGCAAATCATTATTTTTCCTAGATAATTTATGCCGATTTCTACCTTTCATGAGGTCATCTGTGTACAGGTAGTTAAATATGTGGCCACTTCTGTGATCGTCACTCAACTTCTCCTTTAGTCTAAATGGTTACTCTTTTTAGCTAAATAAAGGAACACAGATAAATGAAGCATGAGAAGTTAAATAATTTATTTTTTGTTCTTTGTGCAACAATCATGTGGTAGTATCTAATTGCTGAGTGGAATGTCCACCCCGAATCTTGTGACTAAAATGAATGAGGAGTACTTCTTTGCATGTTGCTCTTGTTTCTTAGTAGGATTTTCAAATCCTGTTGCATCACAGCGGAACAAAGTAGTAGTTATGTTGTTTGATTTACTAAAAAAGTTATATGTGCCAATTGCAGGCTGCAGGTGGTGGTCTTGCATTTCTTCAAGGCAATCCATCATGAGAGAACTTTACTCAAGGGAAAACATCTCGTGGGTTGCTTGCATTTGTAAATGGTGATCATGAATATGTCCTTTTTGATCCGTATAGTGATGAAGCAACTGAACATGGCGTTGCTCATCGGAAGGGCCTTGTTCATGAAGAAATAGGTACAGAACTGATCTTATGGTAGAGATTTGGTGCTGTGGTGAATCCATGGACATTAATAATGGATAATAGTGTTTTTTCCACTGGGATGTGATCAATGATCATGGTCAATTCAGAGTTGTACACACTCTGCTAGTGCCTTTAAGCAAATTAGAATCCCATTGTACTAGTTTCTTCTTTTGTGGTTGATCTTTATTTGGAGACTTTGATTATTGCAGAGAAGTATGGGTACTCGTCCATATATGGGGGGTATAGGAGTTCAACCTTGAGAGAAACCAGACAATTGAGATCACTATTGCTCCATCTGAGAAGCCTTGGGCTACCTTATTCGGTGGATCATCACAAACACATTCACAAAGAATCCACCTACAGAGGAAAATATTGGTTGGCATTGTTGTTGGTACTTTTAGTTTGGATTTTGGAGTACTTGATATTTGACTTATCTTGTCCTATTATGATTTGGAAAGCTTCAAGTCTTATTCTTTGGTTTGTCTCTTTCATTTTTCGTTATAGTTCAAATCTAAAAAAAAAAAAAATCTGTGGGAACTTGGAACCGACCCTGGAACCTGTGACGGGGGCCCAAAGGTTGGATGCTGGTTGATGAGTAGGTTTTGAGTTTTTGGTTCGATGGGTAGCTCCAAAGTTCCTAAAAATGATGAACCTGTATCTGAAAGTAGGTTTCAGGTTTTAGACGGAATTTAACCGAAATCGGGAACTGCTCACCCCTAATCAAGAGGATTGGTTCCTCGAATCTTTACAATGGGGTCCCAAGAAAGTAAAAAAGAAAGAGAATCATGTGGACATAATGGCGTTCCATGCCCCAGGAGAGCTGTCTTGTCCCTACTTTATTCCTTTCCCATGGATTTGCATATGAGAAAAATATATATAAATTTGTACTAATTTTGACTAAGGCGGAGGAAGCATGTGCTGGCCCCACCAAATGTGAGATTTGCAGACGGGCAAGTGAATTTACACTGATGACCTTTTGCTTAATTGCTTTGAAGTCGCACACCATCAGCCAACTTCCTTGCACAAAAGGGTGAATATGGACAAATGTATCACCTCGCTGGTCCACCACCCACTCGCCAATATCTTTTACGGATTTTTTTTTTTTTGTCGGTATCTTTACGGATTTACCTTCTTTACTTTTGGGCAAGATTTCTGGATCTACTTGAGAGTCGGTGGAATGCAAATGAAATGCAATCAAAACCAAATGAAATTCTACTTTGATTTTATCCAAAAAGAGGAGCGTCATCGGGTGGCCAAGAACGCTTTTATATTGCCGGGTATAAATTTGCTGATCGATCTGAACAACTTAGACTCCTTAATGTATGATTAATTAAAAGATTGATATCACCAAAAACCTTAAATTGATATAGTTTTGATAAATTTATCTTATTTTAAATCGATATACTTGTAATAAATTTATTTCAAACTAATTTTTTAGCTACAAAAAACTTTAAATTGGTACATTTGATAAATTTATTATAAACGAAATTTTTTACTACCAAAAATCCTAAAATAGTACACCTATGTTAAATTTACTTTCCCTTAAATTCTATCAAATTTTACCATTAAATTTGCTAAAGTTGATAACACATGGTTATGTGGTATAAGATAAATACTACGAAAAACTCAAATTGGCGTACCTATGACAAATTTAATAGTACATATATGACAAATTTTGGAATTTCTATACATATTCACATGAACTTGCCATATCACCATGCCACGTCAATATGTGTCATTCACGTCAGTAAATTTAATGATAAAATTTGACGAAAGTTATGGAGTTTTTCGTTATCAAAAATTTAATTTGTGGTAAATTTGTTATGAATGTACTAGTTTAGGGTTTTTTATATTCAAAAAATTATTTTGAAGTAAATTTGTCATAAATATCTCAATTTGAGATTTTTTGTGATTTTAATCTTGATTAAAACGGTATCGTTACTATTGTGTTTATTAACTGACTAGTCATTTATTGATCAACAGTTGTAACCATTAACAATCCTTTTATAATACCGGTTATAACACTTTTTTTGTAGAAAGAAACAACCTTAAGTGATCTTCTAAGTTCAAAATAGAAAGATGGAATTGCCTAAAAAAATGAACAAAAATACAAGAAGGATATGCAATTGAGTCTTGAATTTTCACTTGCTTCAATCAAGTCACGTGCCTTTATTGCAAAATGTAAATGAATATTAAATTTTTCAAAAAATAAAATTAAGTCCATTTAATAACATTTCTTTAAACTGCTTACATATCATTGCCACATTGTTACATTGTAATTTTTTACATAATTTTTAAGATTTAATTACATCTTTCAATAAACATTTAGAACTTAATTGAATCATTGAAAGGTTTAAAACTTGATTTTATTTTACCTATAAGATTTAGGATTTCTGATACATTTTTCTTTCTAACGAATAAGGTTGTGGTAGACATTAAAAAAAAAAATACTACAGGGGTACTTTTCCAAGTTAGAGTAAATATAATTTGAGCTCTCCTTTCAAAGATAGAGTGCCCTCTTGGTAATCTGCTTTTGCGTTGGTTTGATTATTCCCAATACGACGTTAATATGTAACGAGTACCCAGATCTCCGGTTTTTTTCCCAAGCCCACGGGGGTTGAAATATAAGTAACATAGAATTTATATCCATCTTTTATGCCTTAGATCTAGGGAAGTGCTCCCTTAAGAGTACGTCTTTCAGTTATGTTTTTTTAAAATATCTTGAATGCGTCAGGCCGATTTAGAAGAACACGCCTTTAAAATTAGCCACTGAGGTGGACTAGTCAAGGTACATAAAAACTGATCTGACACATAAAAGAACTTCTGGACACTACTTAGCTACTAAAAAAAAATTAAATTCAATGTCTAGATGGCACATTAAAGTAATTTTTGGGAAGGGGGTGCCTCCCCTACTAGCCCCCTCCCTCAATTTTCTCGGAATTGGATCTTTGTTCTTCGTTCACCAAAAAAGAAAAGTCATTTCATATCTGCATACTGCGGAGATCGGGAATCAGTTACCGAATGAGAATCTATCAACAAGATCAAATGGTGAACAGACCACCTCAAACACAGTCGAGAATTACTCATTCTTGACCTCCTACTTTTGCTGCTTACAATGGCCTCTCCCTCACAACCCGAGGGGATTTATGATGTCTTCTTGAGTTTCAGGGGCCCAGGCACCCGTCACGCAATCATCAGTCATATCTACAAAGATCTAGACAGGGGAGGAATATACACATTCAAGGACGACGAGAAACTCAAGAAAGGAGAGCCGGTGTCGCCGGCACTCATCAAGGCGATTGAAAAATCACGCATTGCGGTCATCATTTTCACCCCGGATTTCGCCACTTCGACGTGGTGTCTGAAAGAGGTAGCCAAGATCATGGAGTGCAAGGAAACAAACAATCTCATTGTTCTGCCAGTGTTTTACTATGTGGATCCAAAAGAAGTGAGAAACCAAAGAAAGGAATACAAAAAAGCTTTCGATGAACATGAGAAAAAGCACGGAGAGGATTTGAAGGATGTGAAGAAATGGAAGAAAGCTCTTGAAGACGCTGGAAGTTTGTATGGGAGCGAATTTAATGTTTGGTAAGCTGACTGCTGGGTACCCTTCAATTCGTATGGTGTTTGTTGCCAAAGATCATCTCCGTTCGTTTTGTTACTTAGGAAAAAGAGTTGTGCCGTTTCAATCTTTTGAAGCTAAAAGGATGAAACATAGAGAATTCTTCTTCTTCTTCTTCTTCTTGGTCGAAAACGGGATTAAATGGTATAACTGGTGAGTAATTGGCAAGGGCTTCCCAACGTTACCCGAGTGAGGTAACGCCGCCAGGCCTCTAGCGCACTTCATGGGCTCCCACGATATTGGTGCCGGCCGCGCAGGCACCAACAATTAAGCCATGGGATGCACAGTGTCGTGCCGGGCCATGCACGCACCAGCGCTGGGTAGCTGGCATAGAGGCCTAGCTCTAGCCAGCGCGTGGAGGTCTGCAGAGTGCAGCCTACGCGTGGCCCTGCGCTCACTATGGTTGGATAGTGGCGGGCCGGCATTGTGCAGCCCAATTTCGGTCCTTCCTAACCGCTTTTCTCTACGCATATTTTCTGGTCCCATTGCATAATCTTTCCAACACCTCTGCATCGTGAGGGGCATACTTCCAATAGCTCACCTTTTGATGCATTTATTCTCTTCACTCATTTTTATACAGTAGGTGGATTTCCCGCTCTTTTCATTTAGAATTTCTCTCCATAAGAATTAATACTAAGTTCTTGATTTTATTTTTTCAGGGTCGTCGCTGAGGAGACCCCCATCCATTTAGAAAGCAGGGAGTTCAAGTAGGTTTTTTCAAAAGTTTTCTTTTAGATAAATTAGCGTCATTATGCTGTTTAAGTGAAAATAGGACATTTTATGCATTGGCGAAATACTCCTTGGACAAAACTAGGGATTTCTGTAAGAGTACTGCTAATATGACGACACCTTTATTTACCATCAATAATGGTAACAGTGCCGCAATGATCACAAATTCCCACACGTGTGGATCTAGCAGCCCAAGCTATGGAAATCAGAGATATTGAAGACCATAACTAAGAGATATTAAAAAGCAAATCCACGGTGTATTAAATACTTTATTATGGAATGAAAAATATTGTGGAATAATGAATTTGAGAAGTATTTTTTTTTTATAGTTCTCTATAATGGCACAAAAATGTTTTCACTTGTAATACTTCCAACCAAATCCAAAACAAATGCATATAATGAAATAAGCACAACATAAAAATATCTTCACTTCTAAAAGAATGCAAATACACATGAACTTTTACTTTAGAGATATATTAAGTTTTAATCCGTACAAACTAATGAATTTGCTCAAAATTATCAATTTGGAACACTAATTTTTATTTTAGGCCAAAAAAAAAAAAAAAACACTCAGTTCACTAATCTTACTCTTTCATTTTTGGTTACTCTCTTTTTCTTCTTCTTTTTTTTTTTATCACTTTCTCATTGGAACAAACGAATTTTCCATTGAAAATTTAGAAAAATCAACATTATTTTGCCTCCGTTTAACGTTTTCACCTGCTTGCACGTATGAAAATCTTAATGTTGAGTCTTCTTGTCCCTTTAAGTAATTTTTTTTTTTTTGGAGATCCTTTGAAAAGTTGAGACATCCACCTTCTGATTACTTATGTCATTTTTCTTTCCTCTCGCAATTCTGTCCGTTTTTGGGGGGCCAACTCTGTTCTCTTTTGCATTTGATCTTCGCCTCTTTGAAAGTCCCATCAAATTGAATTTTTTAGCAACAACATCAGAGCGTTAAATTTAAAATTCACATTCCCTGCAAGACTGGATGCACCGGTTAACCAGTTTTGAGGGAAAACTGAAGGTAGATAGTGCTCCATCACAATTGTGAGAGCGACAAAGCCGTTCCCTTCTCATTTCCCTCTGTGTAAATATAGCTATTTCTTTGTTGATTCAAAAAATGTATATAATAGGGTGCCATTCTACTAATATATCTTGAAAATTATAAGAAAGGTAATTATTCTACTCAAATAAAATCTAGGAAAATACTAACTACTGGTATTATTTTTCAGGGTCGAGAGGAATTTCAGGAAGGGGACCTCCATGAAAACAGGAGGCCAGTTCCAGTAGGTTTTCTATAAGTCATCTTTAGGATAAATTATTGTCATTATGCTGTTTAAGTCAACTATGATACTTTTATGCATAGTCATAATATTCCTCAAATAAAACTAGGGATTTCAGTAAACATAGCTATTATTTTGTTGGTTCAAGAAATAAAATAGGTTTTCATCATACCAATATATTAAAAGTACAAAAAAGATCGTTATTCTACTCAATTAGAATCTAGGAAATATCATATTGTCTCAATACTGTTATTTTGCTCTGAATAGAGATCCCCCTCACCTCCCCCCCGGCAAATATAAGCCAATCCCTAATTCGTAATTTTGAGAGAATCAACGTAAGCAAATCAGCGTTGAAGCCGATGGCCGCTGAAGCCCATGCATATCGTGTGAAGTTTCAGGATGAAGTTCCAAACTGAGAACTGAAAAGTTGTGAAAAATAATTAGGTTGTGAATTTAAAAAAAAAAAAAAAAATCATACTTCGATTGTTAGGATTGCTATAATAAGCGTTTCAACTTCTCCCTTTTCTGTTAGAAATGAAGCAGAGCTCGTGGAAAGCATTGTAAGGGAGATCTGGATACAGCTAAACCCGACACCCTTGGATGTTGCTAAGTTTCCGGTTGGCTTAGTTTCCCGAGTGGACAAGCTGATATTAAAGTTCAAGATGAAGTCTAAGGAAGAAATTCGCACGATTGGTTTTTGCTCGATGGGAGGTATGGGCAAAACAACTTTAGCTAGAGCCCTTTATAACTCTATTTTTAAAGATTTCGAAGGGTCTGCTTATGTCGATGTCAAAGGAACTTCGCAAGAGAAGGAAAAGATGGTTCACTTGCAAGAAAAACTACTACGTCAGATGTTAATGATAAAAGAAATATCATTGAACAATGATGCTGAAGGAAGCAGTTTGATAAAGAAGAGACTTTGTCGCAAAAGAGTTCTCCTTATTCTTGATGGTGTGGATGACATGGGCCAAATATATAGTTTAGCTAAAAAGCACGATTGGTTTGGTGAGGGAAGTAGGATCGTCATCACAACAACAGATAAAAATCTGCTCAACGAGATTAAAGCTGATATCTATGAAGTTCAATGTCTAGACGAACCTGACGCACGTAAACTTTTTATGGAGCACGCTTCTGGAAGCAGGAACAGAATAATAAAGGAAGATCTTGTAGATAGAGCTTTGCAATATACTCAATGCCTTCCTTTAGCTCTGGAGGTGTTGGGTCGTGCCTTCGCTGCTAGGGAAGAAAATGAATGGAAAAGTAAACTAGATGATTTCGCTGAAAGCTCTGACCATTCCATCGATAACGTGCTTAGAATAAGCTATGATGCATTGGATTATAAGAAGCAGCAGATTTTTCTTCATATTGCTTGCTTCTTCAACGGGTGGAGTAGAAGATACGTTGAAGGTGTTCTTAAGAATTGTGAGCTTTCCGTAGAAACAGGAGTAGATGATCTCATTCGGAGATACTTGATAATGGATGAGAATGGGACTCTAAGAGTGCATGACTTGATTGAGTTGATGGGTAAAAACATTGTTGTCAGTGAATGTCCTCCTGATGTTGCCAAACGTAGCAGATTATGGCGCTTGATAGATGTCCGCAATGTACTATCAAGAGATAAGGTAAGAGTATATGATATGAGCATCAAGATCTTTTTCCTCCTTGTCCAATCCAAAAATTGAGCATGGATTCAGTGAGATCTCATTTACCAGTCATAGCAGTACCGTTGCTTTTTCAATGTGTGCAGGGGACAGATGCAGTAGAAGCCATTGTGTTGGCACCACCAGAGCCGGAAAACATAGAAATTTATTCCGAAGCTTTTCAAAAATTGGAAAATTTGAGATTCCTCATAATGATTAACGTCCAGACTGATTTTCGGGATCCCATCTATCTCCCTAGAGAGCTGAGATGGTTTGAATGGCCAGAGTGTCCCGCATCCTGTCTAAAACTTACATATCCAGACAACCTGACAGTACTTGCTGTGCGCAGACGTCTTTTTAGAGAACCGAGGGAACCATGATTTAAATTCCGCATGGTTTCTGGCTTCATTCCGAGGAACTTGGATTAGAAAAGAGAATCCCAATTCCTAAGGCCATGGGTTAGAGACAAATACTTGAAATTCTGTATATCTCATATGATTCCATATATCTCGTGAGAGTGCACCATCTTTCATTGATTGTGCATATCATCGATTGTCATTTTGTAAAGTCTATATTTACCTCTACGAAGACGAAGCTTGTTCAATGGATTACCTATGTGTCATGATTTTGTCTAGGAGAAGAGAAAGGGAATTTGAGCTTTGCTATTTCTTCATGGAGCCAAATTGGATCGATGCTAGCCCTTTTAGAGCAGTAATATTTACAGCGAATGAGGAGCATTTGAAGTGAGCCAGAGAGATTCTCTTAAGAAAAGAGAATAGGCTCTAGTACAAGAAACATAGGAAGAGAAAAATTAAAGAATATATAGTATTGGGATAAGTGCATTAAAAGTTCTAAAACTTTTCTTCAAAATGCAATTGAATTCTAAAATTTTCAAAAAGTGCATTCAAAACTTGTCAACAAAAGTGTAATCGAGTTTTAAAATTTTCAAAATGTGCAACTAAGTTTTAAAACTCGTCATGAAAGGACAATCGAGTCCTAAGACTTTCTAAAAGTGCAATCAATGAGAAGACTTAATTGAACCAATTTATTAAGTTCTAAGACTTGATCACACTTTTTGAAAGTTTTATGACTTAATTGTACTTTCGTGACAATTTTTAAGACTTACTTAAACTTTTTGAAAGTTTTAAGATTTAATTGCACTTTCGTGAAAAATTTTATGACTCCCAATACACCTATTCCTTAAGTATTTCGTATGCGATGAAAGTGAATGAATTGTAATAGGTTGGTGATGTCTTACGTTTTCACAAATAATGTGTACAAGATCTGTGTGAGGCACTATTTTGCTTGAGTATCATATTGTGATGCTCAAACTTATCTCTTCATGTTAAACCTCATAGCTTTGTCTTTCGGTGTATTTATAAGCAATTTTCTAAGAGGTCAGTCATCCTGACATTACTTTAATAGGCTTAACGCTGGAGTTCCACTGCTAAAATATGTCATGACATCAAAAAATATCTCTTGCGAGTTAATTCTAATTATATAACTTGTATCTTAGTACAAGTATGTCTAAAATTGTCTAGTACAGCTTTATTATGCAGCCATCATAACGTCGAACGAGTAATATTTGAGCTAAACAAGACATTAGTGGCAAGGCTCATCATGGTGGTAGTAGCATAAGTAAGCTATATTCCAACAAGTGGTATTGAAATTTTTATTTGAGTGTTCTACTTATGCCGCATCTTGGTATGAGCGAACAATGAGTCATCTATTATAATTTTCTTGTGACCCTTTAACGATCCAAAATTTTGATCTTCTATCCACTACTTTTATTTTAATTTGAATTTCCCTTAATGTTTTCTGCTACGATCACTAAATAAATATGTCTATTTTGGCAGTTCCATAAGTACGTTTCAGTGATTTTATCACGATTATATATGCTTTGATGGAGTAAGTTGTAAGAATTATCATGTGGCCCACATGACATCATTGTTTGATGGTTTAATAAATATTTAATGCTAAAATATACTAACTATGATAAGTTACGACTCTAATGAAAGGATATAATCCTCATTGAGAAGTTCCCGTTTTTTCCAAAGATGTGCGACTCTCACGGAAGTTATAAGGCACTTTGATGGAAGGCACCTCTTGATAGCATGTATATATAAGAGTCCGGTCCTCTCTCCACCCACGATGTGACGTAAAACTTACATTGTATTCTATCCTCCATTAGCCCGAATACATTAAGAAAAAATAGATTAAGAGAGAGAAATCATACATTTTTTCAATTTTTGACAGCAATTATCTTCAAGTGTATCACAATTAATAAATGTATGCTTTCATCCCTTTTATTGTAAAAATCATGAAGATCAAAGATCCTGTATTTTATATTTTGCAAGTTATATGAATTACGTTATATGCTAACAGTTGGTATCATAGCGTAGTTTATGATATCATGATTTTCCAATTATTGAAATATTATGGTTTATGGATGAAGATTCATTGAACAACGATGATCCTTTGTATGTTATTGATGTTGTTGAAATGATTATGTCGGAAGAAATCTGAATGATGAAATTTTTTATGGAAAATGGGGCTGGAAAACGAAGAAAAACGGCGAGCAGGTGTAGGGAAGAAGGTGCATGGCTTCCACACGCGCTCTGTCGTTACAGGCGAGTGGAATCCACATGCCACACCCTCCCATGCACATGGGATCCATGTGCTAGCACAAGGTCAAGCGCGTGCCTGTCGGACCTCTTCTTTTATTTATGCTTTTACCTCTGTCTTCGCTATTTATTTACGAATTTGCCTCTGAACCTTCATGAAATTACAATTTTGCCATTATCCTTTTATTTATGGTTTTGCCCCTCTCTCTGTTGGATAATTACAATTTTGCCCTCCTTGATGATTATTTACGTTTTTACCCCTATATGCTTGATAATTACGATTCTATCATGGTTGATTATTTACCATTTTGCCATGGATGTTAAATTTATAGTCCTTACCCTCTGAAATTATGATTTTACTTTTTACCCTTATGTTTTAATTACGATTTTGCTCTTGGGCGCAATTTGATAAATGTTCATGCTTTACAATATTAAAAAAAATTCAATTAACAATGATTAGTTAGTCATCAAAGTGGTCAAACATTAAGGTCTTTTGAATTTTTTGCAATTGGAAATTATTTTATTCAATTACCCATGATTAATTGATGCTATGATTGAAATTGATATATTAATATCCTTATTGATGTCATGGGTATATTGAAGTTTATTTATTATAAAAACTTAGGGATTAACCCAAAGGTTAATTAATTTATTATAATTCATGGACATAATAGGTAATTAATATTTCTTGTTAAATTTGTTTGTATATCCAAAGATAGCAAATAAAATTTAATGAGATATATTTATAATTATCAAATAAAAGTTATTAACATCATCATGATTTAATGTATATTAGTATATCATAGGATCGCTCAAAGAAAAACTCTTATGTATATGTATTGTTTAGTTTGAATCTGATTATGTAGTATCCTCAAAACATTAATGTATGAGTATTTTATTGTATATTTGCAATATCTGTACCTGTTTCACTTCATTCATATGCTTCATCTGTTCCTCATCTGTACCCGTTTCACTTCATTCGTATGATTCATCTGTTCCTCATCTGTTCCTTTGTTTAATGGAATGAATTTCTCTTATTCGAGTAAATAAGTCCATTTTCACTTAGGTGTCTTAGACCTTGATTTGGCATTTCAAGTTGAGAAACCAGCTGCTATTATTGATGAGAGTAGCAATGATGAAAAGACTTCCCATAAAGTTTGGGAAAGATAGAATAAACTAAGCTTAATGTTCATGCAAATGACAATTGCAAAAAATTTAAAGACAACTCTTCCTAAAACTGACAATGCTAAGGAATTTATGAAATTTGTGAAAGATCGTTCTAAGACTATTAATAAGTCACTTGTTGGTACATTAATGAGCACTTTGACTACTATGATGTATGATGGTTTACCATGCATTAGCATGTTCTTGAGATAATGAACTTAGCAGCAAAGTTCAGGACTTTGGAAATGAACATAAATGAGTACCTTTTAATACAATTTATACTTAATTTCTTATCTCATAAATAATATGGGTCATTTCAAATGAATTACAACATTATAAAGAACAAGTTGAATGTAAATGAATTGGCTAATATGCTTGTTTAATAAGAAACAAGGATAAAGAATCAAAAGGCCAATTCCATTCATCTCTTAAGTTATCAAGAAGCTGAAAAAAATTCCAAAAAGAAAGGTGGAAGGAGCAAGAAGAAAGGATTAGGCGTCTTGAATGAATCTTCTAAAGCTTCTCAAATCCACAAGAAGGAGCACAATCTTATTAAGTGTCATTTTTCTAATAAAATTGGACACTTGAAGAAAGATTGTTTGAAGTGTAAAATTTTGTTTCAAAAGAATTTAAGTCTTGTGCTTTAGCATGTTTTGAATCAAACTTTACTAAAGTTCCTCATAATATTTGGTGGATTGATTATGATGTCACAACTCACGTGTCAAATACAAAGTAAGGATTTCTCACGATCTAAACGATAAAACCAAATGAAAGTTATGTGATCACGAGAAATAAATACAAAGCTCTAGTTGAAGGCATTGGCACTTATCACTTGGTCTTAAATATTGGGCATTATTTGGATTTATTTCGAACCATTAATGTACTTATATTTTCCCGTAATTTAGTTTTTTTTTTTTTTTTTTTGCCAAAACTTGATGTAGCTGGATTTTCTTGTAAGTTTAGTTGTGGATATTTCAGTTTGTTTAAGAATGATAATTTTATTGGAACTACAACTTTATGTGATGGTCTCTACAAGTTTAAACTTGATAATGCTTTTGCTAAGACCTTAATGACTTTACATTTGATTTTGGCACTAAATGAGGTTTAGTGAATGAGAATTCTACTTACTTGTGGCATAAAGATTTATGTCATATATCTAAGGAAATAATGCAAAAATTAGTGAAGAATGAAATTCTTCCAAACTTGGATCTTACTGACCTTGGAGTGTTTATTGATTATACCAAAAAAAAAAAAAACAAACAAAAACAAACAAAACACACTAAGAAATGTGCCATAAGAAGAACAAAGCTTCTTGAAATTTTATACACTAATATATGTGATCCTTTGGATATTCCATCTTTTGGTGGAAAAAGTTATTTTATTACATTAATTGATGATTTTTCATATTATGGTTACATTATCTATTGCATGATAAATCTCAATCAGTGAATACACTTGAGGTGTATATTAATGGGATTGAGAGGCAATTAGATAAAGAAGTGAAAATAGTAAGGTCGAATAAAGATGATGAATATTATGGAAAGTATATTGAATCAAGACAATGTCCGAGTCCGTTTGCTAAATTCCTTAAAAGGCGCGTCATTTGTGCTTAATACATAATGTCAAGTACACCACAACAAAATGGTGTAGCGGAAAAGCGTAATTGTACTTTAATGGAAATTGTTAGGAATATGATGAGTCATTCATCTTTACCCTTATCTTTATGGATATATGCATTCAAGACTTCTATCTATTTATTAAACAAGGTTCCTAGTAAGGTAATTTCAAAGACTCCTTTTGAATTGTGGATGGGAAGGAAACCTAATTTATGACACTTGCATGTTTGGAGTTGTTCGGAAAAAGTAAGAATTTACAATACACATGAAAAGAAATTTGATTTAAAGACAATCAATGATTACTTCATTGGTTATGCAGAGAAATCCAAAGAGTATAGATTTTATTGTCTTATTTATAGTACAAAAATTATTGAATCTGGAAATGTTAGGTTCTTTGAAAATGGTGATATTAGTGGGAGTGAACAACCACGTGATGCTTGCATTCAAGAAGTAAGGGTGGAAGTTCCTATGCCCAAAACTTATAACGTTGTTGTTTTTGATGTTATAAATCAACCTAACAATAATCAAGAATAACAAATAAATTATCAAATACTTCATAATGAAGATATCAACATTGAACCTACAATAGTTAGACCACAAGAAAGAGCATTAAGAAGATCTCAACAAGAAAGGAGATTGACTATTTCTGATGATTATGCAATTTATCTATAAAAGTCAGAAATTGACTTAAGAATTGAAAATGATCCAAGTTCATTTTCTCAAGCCATGGAATGTTAAGATTCTAATGAATGGTTTGATGACATGAAAGAAGAGTTAAAATCTATGCATCAAAATCAAGTCTGAAATCTTATTGAATTACCTAAAGGATGTAAAAAGGTCGAGTGTAAATGGGTCTTTAAGACCAAATGCGACTCAAAAGGTGATATAGAATATTATAAAGCCAAACTTGTTGATAAAGGTTTTACTCGAAAGGAAGGTATTGATTATAAGAAGACATTTTTATCAGTCTCCAAGAAAAACTCACTTAGAATCATTATAGCTTTGGTGGCTTATTATGACTTACATTTTTACTAAATGGATGTCAAAATCATCTTTCTTAATGGGAATTTAGAAGAAGAGATTTACATTGACCAACCTGAGAGCTTTTCAATTAAAGAAAAGGGACACATGGTATGTAAATTAAAGAAATTAATATATGGACTTAAATAAGCTTCCCAACAATAGTATTTTAAGTTTAATGATATCATAATTTCAAATGGATCTAAGGTATATGAAGGTCAATGGTAACAAGTTTATTTTTCTAGTTCTATATGTTGATGACATTTCACTTGCTACTAATTATCTTGGTTAGTTATATGAAATCAAGAAGTTTCTCTCTAAGAATTTTGAAATGAAGGATATAGCAGAGGCAATGTGTAACATCCTCGATTCCGACCCCATAAGGATCAGCCATAAGGTCTTAAAATGATCGACCATGGGCCATTGGCCATGGGATTGATTGGTTCAATCGGCAAGGAATCATGGATCAGTCATGAACCAATCGACCGACCGACCGGTCACAAATTGGTCAAGATGTTGGCCCCGAATTTTCTACCGACCATACCAATGGTATAGAATCACCAGCTCATAAGATGACTTTTTGATCACGAGAATTGGTCACAGGATGATTTTGGATTGGCGGATGGTCATGGGTCGATTTGACCAGTCGCAGTTTCCGACCGCGGGTGATTCTGCCTGGTTATGACCGATACACGAATGATCCGAATCAAATGCGACCGTCTTCCAACCAATAATAGATTATTCCCTATTTAATTCTTAGTGATGTTCGATCACGGATCGGTAATGCACCGACCATGAACCCTACTAGTGGATCGAGTGCCGACCAGAATGAGCTTAGGGATAGACTTGACTATTCCGTCACTAATTCTAAGGTCCATGAGTGCCTTGGCTTAGTGCTATGCCAAAAGTAGCCTTAGGATTAGTCTTGAACGGATCAAAGAACAACCAACCCTATTGGCCGACCGACTATCTAAAAGAACGGTTTGGGCAAATATGAGACGTAATGGCCGAACCTCGGGTGTACGTGATTCGATTTTTTGAGGTGTGCCTAATGATCCCTTCTCTAGCCCCAAAACCAACTTGGATGATAGAATTCTCTAGATTGCCTTATTAATGAAGAAAAAGACAAAAGTAAAGAAATTTCTAGAACCCCCTCATTAAATGAAGGGGTGAGTTGTCATTTGAATAGTTAAAAGTCATGATAGCGGCCAAAATATCTTTAAAAATTCTAGAAAATATGACACATATGTGAACTAATTAGAGAGCGATACACGAGCCCTCATTAATAACTGAAGGTTCTAGAAATTGTCGAGTTGAAAACTATAGCACCATTCTTATCAAACTCCATTAAATGTTCATTAAATGCGGGGTATAGGTGGACCAATGGAAGAGTGAAAAGCGAGCCATCATCGATGACGCCTATAAGCTAGAATGCCAACCAAGATCTTTTAGCTATGCCACCTCATTCTTTTAGGTGTAATTAGGCTTGCCAACGAAGGACTTTAGGCGGGACACTTGGAAAAATTAGAGTGGACCATTTGGCTTAGTAATGATAGCCTTGGTGACTCATAAGCTTAGGTGTCATCTAGAATCTTAGGTTATGGTAAGCCTAAAAGATAGCCTTGGTGAGCAAGGCAAAGACCAACCAATCAAGAGAGGATGTTCGGCATCAAAGGGGCTTATGTGTCCCTTAGGACCATAGGCACATCATGAGCCTAAATTAAGCCTTGGAGAGCAAGTTAATAGGTGGTCCAATAAGAAGATGGCAAGTGTCCTCTTAGGACCCTAGGTGTGCCACTTTGATGGCATAGCCGTGCCACTTAAAGAAATGTAATTGAACCGCTTGGATGAGTAATGATAAGGTTTGAGACTACAAATAGGGGAACCACCCCATTCATTTTTACCTTAAGCCCTCTGCTCCCCTCTTGCCCTTTACATGCCATTCTTCCGCTTCTCTCGACCTTGCACCATCGCCCCTCATCAAGTAATTCGAGCTTGTGCTTGAGGTTCATCCAAGTAAGTAAGATCCCTATGTCTCCTATAGGGCAGTAGTCTCCATTGTCGAGTCTAGTTCGGTGCTCACCAGTCAAGCCATGGGTAGAATGTTGGATCTTTTATATGGTTTTGCTCATATTTGTGCTTGAATGTGTGCTTGAGTTGTTCACCCCCGGAATGAGGCCGAGGTTCATTTGGATTGAGTTCATTGCAAGACAAGTTGCCCTAGCCATGAAGCCTTGGTTTCGGCATAAATAGGTTGCCAAGTTCAAGTCTCGCTTGATGTGGGAATCGCCCAAGGCCACAAGGTCCTAAGTCGACATTGAGGCGTGTCGATCTTATGCTTTGATCGGTATAGGGTTCACCCAAATCCACGAGGTCTTGGTAAGGCACCAAGCATGCCAATTTCTATAGTCCAAGTGGATATGGGGACTTTGTGTTTGGCGTTGGATCAAATTGTGAGCCGAGGGTCATTCTCAATACATGTGCATTCACATCGGGTGGAGCTGAGGTCCGTCAAGCTTGGGATTGTCACTAAAGCAAGGTGTGACATCCCGATTTTCCAATTCAATTTTCAATTGAATGAGTCGGGCATTTCATCTTCACGCCTATAGCTCTTTTCTCTGAGTTGGCCACGCACGAGATAACTAGTCTATCAGGTGAAGCCATTAAGGAATTTAAATGCAATAGACTTGAGAATTCGACCAAGAATCGACTGCTTGACCGTGCTAATCTGCAATGGTTATTACGGCACAGACCTATTAGAGACCGTAGATAGGTCAATTCGACAGAACCATGTGATTAAGTGTGGGTGATTCCACCTAATTGCAAAATTCTCGTCGATCGACACTAGATCGATTTCTCTGTCGTTTTGGTACCCTATGTCCGTATTTGAAACCTCGATATTTCCACGACAACCGAGAGTCGCCAATGTGTCAAAGATGTGCTTTGTGGCTTGAAAATAATCAACCACAAGTCAATTGCACGAAAAGTTCCTAAAAGCTACATGGTAGATTAGGACGCGCTCAAATCGCACCAGATTAAAATTAACCGCGAATTTAAACCCGATTTTAGAAATTAAAAGTTTTGTCATGTCACAATTCATTTTAGGAACGTCGACTCATCCTCAGAAGATTTTTCTGCAAACCGAGATTTTTGGCAAAAAATCAAAGTATGGTTATTTTGGATCGGGAAATTGGTAGGCCCGCTTTTGATCACAATTTTGGGATACAAGTTGGTTCAATGGACAAGGAAAAATGTGGATTTAAGTGAGGACACCTTGGATGAATTTATAGGCTTTGATTTGAGCTCAATTGAGTAAGAATTGAAGGAATTGAATGGATTTGAGGGAGAAATGTCCAAAATTCGTAGCCCCCCATGGTACACAACATATTGGACACTTTGGAAAGCTTCTTGAGGAAGCTAAGGAGAGGAAAAGGCTAGGGGGGAGGGCTGGCCAAGGTGGGGGCAAGAGGGAAGAGAAACGGGCAAGTGTTGAGCCCTTAAAAGCCACCAAGAGGACCCCCCCTTCAGCAGACCCTTCTTCTTCCTTTTTCCCTTGCTTTCTCCATTGTTGAGGAGTTGTGAGAGCTCGAGAGAACCAAAGGAAGCCAGCTGAGCCAGCCCCACCGTCACACACCAGCCGAACCGCCACCGTCGACCGTTTTCCCTCCTCTGTTTTCTCTTCTTCCAATCTCTGCTCCAGCTGACCTTTCGCCAAAGATCCGAGTGAAAAGTAGACTTCCCGGATGAATCAGCCAACAGTCCACCCATTATCGTGACCAGGAGAGACAGCCCGTCCCAACGAACCCAACCTCGCCCCGAACGGAGCCGTCGGCCGTCCTGTACGGCTGCCGCAAGCCGCCGGTCGCCGGTCCGTTGGTCTATTGCCCGCCTGCACTATTTCACGTTTTTCTTCATTTTTCTCCCATTCCAGCCCTTCCTTTGCCCATCCCAACCTCCAATAAGACCCCTAAGACCCCCGGGAGCCGCCGATTGCCAACCACCCACTCGCCGGAGCTCCAATTAGGCATCTTCTCTTTCCCTTTCTCTTTCCTTATTCGATCCAGTTCTTTGAGGCGATTTCACATTTCTACCACATCTGTCTTGTCTTGCCTAGTGGGAGCTTCTGTGAGGGCAACAAAGATAGACATATTTTGAGATGGTGGAGGAAGCGAATGTTCTGTCCGCAATGTAGTCGAAAATGGGTTGAAAGGATTGAATCTTCCTTCTTCAAGGAGTTGGATTTGTCTTTTGAGCTTTTCTATTTCCGCCTTGGCGTTTTCAAGATGATGATATCCCAAGTGTTGTATGGATTCCAAGGCATAAAGCATTTTTTGGAAGTTCGAAAGCATTTTTTTGGTGGTTTCATCATATCTTCGAAGATCTCGTTACGCATCTACAATTTTGGAATCAATTGTTTTGAACGCATTGTTATGTGCCAAAAGAGTCTTCGATTGCCAATTCAGGACAGCTTCAACAACATAACTCATTTTTTGTCTTCCATGTCCGTCCACATCGGTGAGGGCATGTATTTTGGGAGCATGTCGATATTTGCCTTGCGAATCGATGAATTCTTCTGGGACAGGGAACGAGAGTTTCGAACTTTCTCAAACAAGAGGAGGAAAGTCTGCCTCTTGGAACATGGCGATGGAAGAGCTGGGTGATGTTTCTTTTAGAATCTCAAGTGGGTAGGAATGTCTTTTTGCCCACTTTAGGATTGGCTTATAAAATAGGGAAATAGCTAGGTTTTTATATGGAGGAGGTGATGGTGGTGGAGTTGGTGAAATGGAGAGTGAAGCAGGGAACTCTGGTGGTGGAGTTGGTGCATAAGAAACCATAAATTGGAATTTATCACACTCACCAAGAGTATTGATGGAGGAGTCTCCGTTTAAGTACCTTGGTTACATAGTATTATCCTTTGACTTCTTGTGCTTTCGTCGGGGTCTTACATTTGGGTGTACTTCGTCGGGAGAATTTGTACAATAAGAGCACTAACAAAAAGGGTGCCCGAAACAGTGACCATATCGATCCTTGTAGTAATGGACAGGTTTTCCATTACTCTGAAAATATTGGACAAGCCTTTCATGAAGAGGGTCTGGAAAATAGAAGGATTTTTTTTCCTTTTCCTGGCCAAATTTGATAGAAATAGTGCCATCTTTCTTTCTAACAAATTCAGAGTCTAAGGACTGGAAAGGCTTGTTATTCTGATGTAGCTTTTCATAGTTGGTAATCCAAGTTTCTGGAAGGAACTTAATTAACTTCTCTTTTGGGATTTGTCTAGGAACATGAATGCATGATGCTTGATCATTCTGCATAGAGATAAATAGGGTGTCTTCATTTCCATTGTGGAAATTCAAGTCAAAAGCATAGTTCTGCACTCGATAAACCATTTGATAGTGCAGTGTTGCTACAATAGAGTCGGTGGTCTAAGGAGCTCCAGTGAGTTGGATCTGGACCTTTAGAAAGGAGAGTAGCCGGAGGTCAGAAAGAGCGATATTGAAGTTTGGATATAAGGTTACGAAAACTGTTCCAGCATTCAAAGTGGTTTGGATAGTACCAATATAGGCATGCTGGTATTCTAAGAACCAAGTATCTAATAACGCTATTCTGGCCATGACTAGTCAGCCTTTTCGACTGTGAAAGGTAAGAGCAAAATGAACAGCTCCATAATGAACATGAGAGTATCCTTGTTGAGTCCGTTGCTTGGGAAATTCTGGAGGAATTTGAAGAGTAACAAAATACTCCTCAGTGGTAGGAATAGGATGTTGATCAAACTTAGAGGACTGAACGTACTCATTTACTTCCTTTGAAGTTGGACGGATAAGTTGTCGGATGGAGCGGATAGGAGAAAATGATGAAGTAGGCTTAGCAAAAGCATAATAAGGATTCATAAGAGGAAGTTGAGTTTCAGAGATATTGGTTTCATCACTAAGAGAGACTTCATAATGATAGTCAATCTTAGAAGCATTTGACACACGAAAATCTGAAAGAGCTGAGGAAGATGGGGATGCGATGAGAGTAACTTATGCTTCTAGTATTTTGGGTTCAATCATGGTGTAAAAGACCTTCTCAACACTGGATTCACCTACTGAGCGCATGGAACAGATCTTGTTATAAATGGAACAATGGCTCTGATACCATGAATGGTCATAGACTTAGAACCAGGGAAGATAGAGTCAGGTTCCTGCAAGTATGCCTTCCCACAATAGGCGAACCTCTTATTCAAGCTCTTCAGGAACAACATTTTAGCAGAAAACTACTTAGACTTTTAGTTCAAGGTCTAGAGACATTCAGAGATGCCAAGATTGTAACATTTCTAACTATCCGAGCTACAGTCGTGCAATTTCATGTTGTTTAGAAATTACGCTAATGCAGTTTCATGTCGTTGAGAAATTGCATTGAGGACCAATAAGAAATAGTATATATTTTGATCACATGTTGGCACTATTTCTTACCATACTACAAGGCCCATAATCCATGAAAATATAATTCTTATTATATGTGATTACGGAAGGTCATGTGTTTTGGTATTTTCTTTACACATTGATCTCCATAGTCCTTTACTGAGGTTATATAGGATTGGATTGGTTTTGAGATGCCGTTATTGGAATATTTTTTTTTTTTTAAGTTGTGGCCACATAAAACAAAACTTTCAGTTAGTAACTCGATAGTATCTTTTTCAAAATAAAAATAAGTTAATTAATGTAGCCCAAGTGGAAGAATGTTAGAAATTTTCTATAATATGGGTTTATATTAATTAATTAATTTTCTATTTTAAATAATCGGGTTAATGGATATTCCAATATTTGAATTTAGTTTTGGCATCTATTAGTAACGGACCTAATTGAACAGCAAAGTGTAAGCAATTGTGTTTAACTAAAGCCCATAATGGGAATGGCCCAGTTGACATGCTATTGATTAAGGTTTGCTAGGTCCCTTCTCTAGTCTATAAAAGGGTAGGTTATACCTATCAGTTGCTTTAATCCCATTAAAAACTGCTATACTGAAGTAAATTATAGAGAAGAAGATATGGCATTCCAATAGATCTTTAGTAACAAACTGATATATTTTTCTTTAAGTAAAGCAATAGCTCAAACATGTATGTTTTAATTCCGCTATATTTATCGATTTCGGTGTTTTATAGGCATATATAGATCCGATTGTTCATGATTAATTAATTATTTATGTGAATAAATTTTCTATATGAGATCCATGTTTCTCTAGACACAAGATTCACTTGTTGTATAGCTCACCATCCTTAGGTCCAACGAAATTCTCTAGGAGCATTAGTTTATTTATATTATTTCATTGCACATCAACTGGGAGCATTTGTTAAACAACCCAATATGCTTGCATATCTCGGTTTAGTTCAATTAATACCTTAATACTTAAATAATATAATATAAAGACACTTGTTGACACCATCTTATTATAAACTCTAAATTTATTAATTAGCATCTTAAGAGCACCTCTTAAGAAATTTATTCAAAAAATTTGACAATTTTTAATACACCAGCTATTTTTATACTATGTAATTGATACTTTGGGATAGATCAATTCTTAATAAATATGTAGCTCGTAAAAAAGATATCTCTCCATTTACCTATTGTTGACACCTAAATTTTGGCAACCCGTTTAGTCATTTACCGCATTAAAAATTAGGGATTAATTTTTAACCCCTAAAAAAAATATAGAATTAAGTTGCATAGCATATAGTTTTAAGAGCATTTTTTTTATTATTATTTGCATTGGACCGGCGACGGACAGGTTTGACTTGATGGTTCAGAGCTTTAATTTCACGAGTTGGACTAAGCCCACGAAGAGAGGAGAGGAAATTGGCCCAACTCTGGTATTCTCTAATCACCGAAAATTTGCTCAAAAGAAATCACGATTCGATATTTTTGGAAAATATTCATATATTTGGTAAATCTTCTGAATCTTCATGCAATATATATATATATATATATATATATATATATATATATATATATATATATTGAATGATATATTTCGCAAGGGATCGAAAGATTTAGGGTGAAATATCAAGAGGAAGACAACTCGTTGAATAGGGGATATGGATCGAGTGAATATACGAAAAATCTTATCCAAGGAACAGAATATACAAACAATATCGAAGGAATATTGTTTACTTGATCCTGTCACCTGCCTATATAAAAGGGGTCTTTCTTTTTTCTTGGGGGGCACACAATAGAAACACACGGCCACAAAAAAAAGAATTCACGTTCTCCACGGTGAGGGTCGGCAAATCAGAAATCTCAAAGCATATTGAGAGAAAACACGTTGAGAAGAGAGAGAGAAGAGCCTCATGGCCGAACACCCTCGGCTGTGTGACCCTTGCGTTCGAGACTCCCCCGATGTTGGTGTTGCCTCCCAGCCTTGACTAGCTTACTGTCTTGACCAAGCCGCCTGATGCTCATCCATGAGCCACCTACACCAACGATCGATGCTACCGCTTCCTCCTCCGGCAACAACTTGTTGCGCCTCCAGCTACTGCACCTGGACTGCGAGGCAACAAAGCATTCAGTTACCGCAACAACGACGAGTTGATGAAGCTACTACGCTGCGATGAGGTCACATGCACCGAGCTGTGATACAACTCGACGACCCAGTTGTGTCACCAATCCACCTATTGCTCAGAGACTACACCACGATGACAATCTATTACTGCCATCGCTATTCTTTACCAAGCTGCAGAATCGTTCTTTTTTTTTTTGCAGGTGAGTGACGCTGAGCACACCCACGGGCGAGAATCACCAAGCTAGTCCCACCAAACCTAGAGTCTACTGTCAACAGGGCTGTTGAAATTTTGGTGAAATAAGTAAAAGAGGGGAATTTGTCATTCTTTTGATTGTTGTCCAGAAGTTATAATACGAAAGATAGTCAAAGCTTCCTCACTGCGGAATTGTCCCGACATCTTCGCACCGAGCCTAGTGGTCCACAGTGATTCACCTTGGATGGCCTCACCGCCTTTGGTTACCCGCCTAGCCAAGACCGACGACATCAATAAACTCCAGCGGCAACTCATCTTCTCGCGTGACCAATAACCGTGACATACACACTCAACCGTGATTGTCTCTCCTCGCCAAGAAGCATCCCGTCAAGCCAAGCCACCGCACGGCCAATCACCTAGCTCAGAGCCATCACCACCACAATTCGCATGATTTGTTGTCCGTCTGAGTTTGGAAACGGTATCCGAGCGATATTGCAATTTAGGTAATAATTTTCATCAAATTGATCTTCATATATTTTTATTGCCTAATTTATGAAATCGCTATCTTGTACGAAATCCCCGATTGGTATTCTCAACTCGAATGGCATTTTAAATTGGAGATTAATCCCTAATTATGATTGACAATCCAATTTTCGCGCCCAAAATCCGACTCGCGATCGCATGGAAAATCGCCAATCTGATCTCACGCTCGAGATTCAATTCGCTATTTTGTTTAAAATTAACCAATCTGATCTCATGCACGGGATATGATTTGTCAATTTATAGATATCGATATTATCTTGTCGGATGTGCTATCGTGTGGTTTGAATCGGTTTTGTTTTCGTAAAAAGGAAAAAAATCCAAAAAAATCTGAATTAGGATTAGGTTCGTTTTAGAATATTCCTCGTCTTGGGGTTATCTTGCATATTTAGGATATGAAATTTATTTATTTCGAATTTTTGAAAAAAATAAAATAAAATTCCAAAAAATGCATTCATATAGGATGTTAGTTTTTTTTTTTTTTTTTTAATTTGAATTGCACGTATAATTATTTGACAATTTTAATTTCGAATTTCATAAAAGAAAAGGAAAAAAAATTAGAATTAGAGCATTCTTTGCACGTCATTGCATATTAGAATAGATTGCATGTTTAGTAAGAAAATAAAAAAAAAATCATGTGCACATCATATAGAATTAGGTTCATGAAATGCATGTCATTTGAAGAAATTGTTGCCAGATCCATTTAGGTCATTTAATAAATGTCGCTTGACATATAGTTTGCATGTTGCGTGTCATTTTGTACGTCATCGCATTGCATTGCATGTAATTTCTAAGCTTCATTTAAATAAAAGAAAATCTTGAAAAGATTAAGTAATTGTGTGTTAATTAGAAAATCATATTTAGGACTATCGATGTGAGTTCAGATCTAACACTGTAGATGCTTTCGTTGCCATGAGGTAAGTCCTGCAATTCATTTATCGCTTTCTTGGGTATTAAATTGGTGGTTTGCGCACCCGCATGAACACCTCACATGTTAGGGATGTAAATTAAAATTAATTCAAACTGCTTGTCAAACATCTTTTTCAAAATAAAAGAGAAAGGTACCGAAAGGGCGTTAGAGAAATCTAGCGTAACCAAGTCTCCGAACTCACAATCTCTGGTTCGTAGGAGTAAAGTAAATCTCCCGTTACTTTATTTGGGTTTTTAATTGACCCACCAAAAATAGATTAGTGGCGACTCCTAATTAAAAATCAATTGCATGTTAAGAACTCGAACCTAAGTCGTGAATTGGTATGGGCTTGGGAGAGCCCGAGCTAAGTTTAGGCTTAGTAATCCATTAGCCAAACCCTAGGTGGTTCTTCCAAAAATTTGGTCGCGACACCTATTATTAGTTTTAGATGAAAATCAAATTATAAATCTAGCATGACTCGTGGATAACTCCTCCGGCCGAGAACATTAACATATCAGTGTTAGTTTCTACATAGACTTGCTATTATATAAACAAACCGGAATACGGTACATCTTCTTTGGAGCTCTCATTAATGTCGAAACACCGGTCTTCAAAGCTCTCATCAATGGTATCAGTGCACTAAATACTAAAGATTTGTACCAAAGTTGGGCAAAATAACTTAATAGTTGGTATCAAAGCCAATTGGCCAAGGACCGTTTTATTTGAGCCGCAGGGTCAAGGATCGTCCTACGAGAACCAAGTCAACCGGGTTCAACATAAGAGGAGGCCAGCAATGCAAAGTTCAAGTTTGTGAAGTTGGTCGGTCATTTACTGTGGCGCATCACCAAAATCTGCTATAATCACACATAATCTAGTGTGATTATGAACTGTGGCAGTTCACCTGGGACGGTCGCTGTCATGCCCCGATCCTCGAGCGCATGCCCATCCCTCGGTGGTCAATTAAATTGTGACGTCCCAGGACGTGTCGCCGACCCATTCGATTAATGCGCATGTGGAAGCGTATAAATAAATCCCCAGACAGCACAAAGATAGGATAGAAAAGCAGGACCACAATTTTCTCAAAACCATATTTCATAAACAACCAGGTCAACCTATAGTTTATAAACAGAAGGCCTATCTCCAAAAGAACTACTGAGCCACCTATACTCCTGATCCTTTCACCTCAAGCTCTGGATTCTTCACACTAGGGACCTGAAAATGGTAACCCACGACGGGGTGAGATATAAATCTCAGCGAATTCACACCCTAAACCCCGATAGGAAGAAAATACGCTTAGAGGCAGTCTATGCACACAATACAGAAGACTTACCTCGCCTCAGTTCCCTCCTACATGTTAGTACAATTCATATATCACATAAGTGCAGTAACAACACTCGAGCATTTGGAACGTCTCATTCAATCTTAGTCAATCCATCAATCAATTGAATCAACACAATTGATCCATCATTCAATCGAGCAATTCACAAGAGTCTCGATTATAAGGCCAAATCATTATGACACGTCCTATTCCGTGTCACACAATTTCGTCCCATAATTAGACGCGGATTAATCATATCGGTGGTTCAATCCACACCCGATATTCATTCTCAATATTCCAATTCAACATCCCCACTCAATATTCCGACCCCACATTCCAACTTAATACTCAATACCAGACTCAAGATCAAACTCAAGGCTCTAGAGGTAGTTCCCATACGACTCAAGTCGCCATGTAACACTTAGCCCTTGATTACAACAAGCGATAGTATAAGGCACTAGAGGCGACTCACACGAAGTCTCGCTATCGTGTAGTACTTAGTCCTTTATTACACTAGGCAATAGTATAAGTGTGGCATCCGAGAGTTTTGATGACCCTCGAATATGTGACGGTCGTGACTAATCAATGGGAGTATCGTCGGACTGTGTCATTGATATCATTTACGGACATCATACTACTTTCATCGTTGGACCGATGCGTTGTACTTAAGTAAGGGTTCGATCGCTAAACAAGTTGTTGTCTCATCCCTATCTACTACCACTAGTGAGACTGAGGCTCGTTCTAAGTGAAGTGTCGACGAGTTACTTATCATTTGGATTTTTTTTGCCATTCCTATTAAGTACGTACCCTAGACAAAGGAGCCGAAAGACCCCATTTCTTTTTGTCAAGCGGCCCATGCTGCTCGAAAACTTCATTCCTCCGGCCATGTACATTGTTTTGACCCTATGCAACCATTGTATCTCAACCCCCACACACATGCTGAAATTAAAAGTAATATTTTGAGAAGTTGGACCGTGCATGAGGACCATGCATGTCTTTTCTTTGTGCGATTCGACAAGTGAGGAAATGAATTTTTATCACCATGCCGCTCTGTCGAATTCTTTCTCCACGCGAGAACTTCGGTCACGTACTTGTACATGAGGCGAATTGAATAAGGGGATATTAGTTGATTTTCATGGAAACCGAAATGCCCCATATTTGTGCAGAAATTTAAGGATTTATCTTAGGAGAATTTGGGCCATCTATTAGGACCATACGGCCATATCTGGCCCAAATAAATCAAGAGACCCCCTTGATTGTCGACTAATCAAGTCAACAATCTTCAAAACTTCTTCAGCTTTGTTGACCAAGGAGGCCTCATCAGTGGACACGTCGGTGCATGCGGGGGGAGAGAGCTGGCCACCGAAGGACCTACCTCTTGCCACGTTCACCAGCTGGCTTCGTTGATTGATGCCACCGAAAAATCCTGCATGCAAATAATTAATTAGTTAGTTAATCAAAGGAACAAAAGGGGTTCGGGATTGAGGAGAGAGAGAGAGAGAAGAACCAAGCAGAACTTCGAGTGAGAGAGAGAGTGATCGAGAGAGGGCAGCGAGTGGGCGCACGGTGTGAGGAAGGAAGAGGTCGCCCTCTGTCGAGCACGGTGCTTTCGCCGTCGACGCCGCCCGTCTTCGCCGCCGTTGAGTCACACATGAGGTCCCGAGCTTTCCGTTTGGTTTGCCGATCGAGCTTAGGAGTGAGGCAAGTAGAAGTTCATTAATCTATGTTATGCATGCTATGATTATCTAGTGAAGTACAAGTAGACTTGAGGAAAATGCTGAAATGAAAGCTGCATGTTGGGTTTTTGGATGATTGAGATGAATTAGAACAATGAGATGAGGTAGAGCGGAATTATTTCTATGTGGTTTCAGTTTTTGGCTGAATTAAGGATTGAAAGGTCTACTCATGGTGAAATTTTGAAATAAAATAGCTGTGGTATAGGTGCGGGATCCTATCGGGTCCGTGGTGTTTGAATTTGATCAAGTGAAACTCAGCAGTTTTTTTGTAAATTTTCTAGGGATAATCCTAGTGTGATTTTGGTCCCGACTTCTTCATGAATGTTGTAAAGGATCGTTTAAATTATAACATATAATTTTGCTCAGATTTTTCGGAATCCATATAGCGGCATAAGTTTCTGTTAATGAATGGTATTTTCTGCTAGTGTGCGAATTCGGTGATATAGGAAATCTGGAACCGAGTTGCGTGATTTATTACTCTTTATACACAACGAATCTGACTTAGTGTCCTTCACGAAATTTCTTCCTTTGGATCTCATCTATAACATACCAAAATTTTAGAATTTTCTGAGTTCATTTAGGGGTTATTCCGAAATTTTTATTAAAACTGTGCATTCTGAATTTTGAGCTGTTTTACTCCGAATTTGCTCAACTTGTTTCAAAAGGTAAATGCATATTGAGTGTTATTGGACATGATGTTTTGTTTGGCATTCGAAATATCATTCAACACCGAATTTTTCAATGAAACTCATGTGATTACCTATGTCATAGCATTGAACATGTTTTTGGAAAAATTAAAATGTTAATTGCTGCCATTGGACCCTCGGGTCAACGATGCCCCGAGAGTCGGGAGGCCCGAAGGCTCGAGCGAGTTGATGTCCTTTGGATGGCTGGGGTCAGTAGTGCCCTAGAGGTTTTCCCCGGGAGCATCAGGATGCCGTGACACGCTCCGGATGCTCGATGATTGAAAACCGGAGGCTTTCGCGATGCCAGGATTCGGTGCGAAATCCCAGAAGGATGCAAATGTTGGTCTTCTGGGGGATGAAACCTTTTTGAATGTTAAAACGGATGGTTCTACTAAGTGTGTGCGCATGGTCTGGTTATAGGACTAAATTATGTGACATGGAATGGGACGTGTCATAACAGTTTGGCCCTATGATCGGGACTTGTGTGATTGTGCATGATGCATCTTGATCCTTTGAAATTGCATTGACAATTGCATTAAAGAATTTCATGATTTTGATGCATACTTATCCCCTGATTACTTGTTTTTGTCTATCTTGCATGAATCTAGATATTGATGGTATTGCACGATATAGCTTAATGAATCTTTTACTGCTGAGTGGTTGTGCTCACCCCGTTTGGGGACTAGCATTTCAGACTAGAAGATATGCCTCTGCTACCAGTCACCCCCGGCACATTTTACGGTATCCCGGTCGACCTTCAGTGTGAATATTCGGAGCATCACCACCCCGAGATACGAGGGTTAATCTTTATTCGAGTGCGGATACTGGTCATGTATGACATTGGTTCTTCCGCCGGCCTAGTGATTCAGGAGTTTCTGACTGTGTTCATCCGCCGTGATGGGAATACGCTGGAGCCATTGCTGCCGCCACCAGTAGATGGACTGGACTAGGTGTGATCGAGAGTGATGGTCAGCAGATGAAGCATTTTTGGACTGCCGACACTAACTATTGGGCCTATGTACATGGTTGTTAGAGAGTCGAGTATCTTTTGAAAATAGCCAAGTTTAGAAAAATCTTGGCATTTTGATGTATCGACTAAGATGTCCATCAAGTTTATGTAAATAAAAGTGTTCGGCTTTGACTTATAAAATGCCTAGCAAGTGTGCATCGCTTTAAATTGAGGAAGGGGAATAGTTGATTGTGCTTCCGTCATATAAACTGCGCAGGGACCAATATAAGAAATATGAACCCCTAGGACTTATAGACTTTTTATAACTCTTTGGTATCAGAGTAACGTATTATCAGGTCAAGAGAAAGGCAAGTGATCTATGGCGACCCTAACGGATCGAGGGCCGTTCGGGGGTGCCACAATAAGGCACTAGAGGTGGCTCACACGAGTTTCGATATCATGTAGCACTTAGCCCTTCACTATGCATGACGATACTGCAAGGCTCTAGAGGTAGTTCCCATGCGACTCAAGTTGCCATGTAACACTTAACCATTGACTACAATAAGCAATAGTATAAGGCACTAGAGGCGACTCACACAAAGTTTTATCCTCGTGTAGTATTTAGTCTTTTATCTGCTCACAACCCATTGGGTTCCCTCAACACAACACATGTCACCTCAACTTTCAATTGTCAACTTGCCTTGACTATAGACCAACACTTGGTCATTCAAACACGGCCAAGGGCATTGTGCTTTGTACTTAAATGCATTAATTAAGATAGCGAACTTGGCTTATTTTCTTCATACTAGAAACACTCGATAAAATAATCGTGTGTGGGTACACGATCAGTTTGAACCAAAAAATTTATATCATTCCTTTTTAAAATCCCACTATTTTATATAGTACTTAAACACATTTTCGGCATTGAAACTGACGCATAGTATTTTCTAATTAAAATACCGAAATTCCACAATTTTGGAATAAATACCTAAAATTACAATTACCACTCAATTTGCACAAATTAGCACTCAATTAAATAAACCAAGCGTATCATTGCAATCAGCACGAAATTCCGATCACCGGTTATCCCGATGTAATTTTCGGAAAATAATAAATAATTAAATAAATACAATTAATTACCAAAAATAGAAAATTAGGCCGAAAATGCTTATTTAAACACCGAAACGGGCTCGAAAAATTTTCGAACCAATCTAGATAAATAGTACGATCTATCTAGTCCCTAATTAAGCCATTCTATCCACCTAACGTACATAAACGAATAATTAAATCGCTAATCCGTTCTAACTAACCACATAAACCTTAATTAGCCTAATCTAAACACCCCTTAAGTATCATTAACTCCCTAAGCAGAGTTTAGTGAGTAAACTCACCGGTTTAGCATAAAAACCGGTTCACAGCGACGGCGGTGCGACGGCGGCCGAAACTTGGGCCTACAGCAGCGCCAACGGAGGCTCGGACCGAGCCGAAAAAGGCCCTGCAAGCCCACAGTGAAACTACTGGGCTCAGTCCAGACTTGAGGAAGCTACTAGTTGGGCCGAGTGGGCTGACCTCGGCTCAGTTTGGGGCTGAAATGCTGGCTGAACTAGAGGCGGGGAGGTTGCTCAATTTGGTGTTGGATGTTAGACTCAGCTGGGCTGCGAAGGGAACGCTGGCCGTGAGAGAAAACAAACAAGGGGGAAACGGAGCTTGTGGTTGACGCTCGGTGGGAAGCAACGGGGATACGGGTGCGACATTGAGGGGGTGTTCCGATGTGGTGTTAACTTCGGTGGAGTGGTGCTGCTGGCATGGGCAGCTCAAGGGCAACTGGCATTGAAGATGGGTAGTCAACAAACCGACTGAAGGAGCAGCTTCGAGCGATGCTGCTGGTTTTGAAGGGGAGAAGTCAACTGCAACAAGGATGGAAATTGGGATGGCGTGAGTGGCAGATGTGAGGTTGTTACGAACGTGTGGCAACGCGGCAAGGAGGATCGATGGAGATGGGGCGGTGGTTTTGGATAGTGGACATCAATGGCCAAAGATGAAGGAAAAATGAAAGAAGGGCAGAGGTGGTTCTGTCCAAGGAGAAGGGGTCGAGCTCGAAGGAAAAAATAGAGAAGGCAGTGAAGGAGGGGCAGCTGGCTTAGCGTGCTCAAGAAGCCGAAGAAAGGGGGAGAAAGTCAAACAAAATTATCCACGCATCAATGCTTGGTCCCCTATTACTTTCTTGCATGTTAATCCCACAATTAACTCATTTTTGTGCCAAATGTTGCAGCCCCCATACAAGCCTCCGAATTCCACAATTTCAGACTTCAATTTCTTCACCAATTCTCCAATTTGATGTCCAATTTTGTTGAAGAAGAAGCCCACACAATTTCGCTTCACCAAATAGCTCACTATGGAGGCTAAAAATCCCTTCAATTTGGCCCCTCCGAAATTCCTTTATTTTCTGAATCGTCCAAATTGATTTTCCATAAAAATCTCGAGCTCGCTGAAAATTCTTCAAAGGATGAGTCGATATTCCTAAAATAAATTGTAACATGACAGAACTTTCAATTTTTGAAATCAGGTTCAAATTTGCGGTTAATTTTAATCTGATGCGATTTTAGTGTGACCTAACCTACCAATAACTTTTAGGAATTTTTAGCGCATTTGACCCATGGTCAATTATTTTCGATCTACATTGTACATCTTCGACTCATTGGTAACTCTCGATTGTCGTAAAAATCTCGAGGTTTCAAATACGGGCACCGGGTACCGAACCGACAGAAAATTGGATTAGTGTCATTCGACATGAATTTTGCAATCAGGTGGAATCACCCATACTTCAATTGCATGCTTCCGTTGAATCGACCTATATCCAATCACTAATCGCTTATAATAGTGTTGTATTGACCCTTGTCGATTATCACAGTCAAGCAGTCGATTTATAATCGAATTCTCAAGTTTGTCGTGTTTAAATTCCTTAATGGCTTCACTTGATAAACTAGTTATCTCGTGAGTGGCCAACTCAAAGAAAAATGCTATAAGCACGTTGATGAAAAAGCCCAATTCATTTCATCAAAAACAAGGTTGAAAATCAGGATATCACAGTCGTCATTTATCATTGTTTTTTTTTATTAATAAATCTCATTTGGTTTTTCTTATAATCTGTTGTTTCAGCTCTCAATTAAACTCTGCATTAAATGGTTTGAGGACAATTACTTGACTTTTTACTTAATCACAACGTTAACTTATTCCTTAACCGTATCATAAAAAAATTGTCTTTATTAACTTTGTTATGAAGTTTGTTGACACCTGAATTTTCTTTACAATCAAAATTTTCTGAAAAAATAAGAAATTCGAGATTCGAGCTTTATGATCCCGACAAGTCTCGTTTCTTGACCAAAATTAGTAAGGTGTCCTTAGTATCTCAATTGTATATAGATGTCACTTTAACATAGATGTGTAGAATTAGGTTTTTAGATTTCAAATTTACATAAAATTGGCCGAAGATTGACTTTTCGTCAAATCGAAGAAATTGACCTTGACCAGAAAAAAAAAAAGTTTTAGAATTTCGTTAGTTTCCAATCTTATTTTAGACATTAGATTTAGAGACAGTGAAATTTAACAACCTCGGATCCGATTAGGGACATTTCAAACTAGAAAAAAAAAAAAAAAACCGGTTAACTAATTAGAGCATGATATTTCACATAGGATTGGAATTATTTAAATTCACACATCTCGAGATAGCGCCTCGAACCCAACCACACGAAACCCTAAAGGAAGAAACCCTCACCTTTTTGGTCTTCATATTCTCGGCTGATGGACATTTCGAGGCGGCCGACCATGATTCAACTCATCTCAAACTCGCCTTATGGCTGCCGTCTTCAAGCCGGGTAAGGGTCTCCGAAGAGCCGAGCTCGGTTTCTCCGGTTCTTGGGCGTTTTGTGTCCATCGGGGTTGATTTTGTTGATGTTGAGCATTTCTTGATGATTATTTGGGTCAAGATCTGAGTTCGAGTCCTAAAAATGTTCAATGTTTTCTCATCACTCTGTGCTCACCACATGTTCGACGAAGTGCTCGAACCAAACTCGTGCAAACTTGTCTCTGCGCCGTATGTTCGAAGTGACAACCAACTGTTTGATAATATGCCTCTTAGACACAGACATGAAATAGGTCACGATTTTATTCAATCTGAAGATGCGTAGACGTAGACCAATCATTTTCTTTGTGTATTGATCCAATTCTGGTTATCTTTCATCATTGTTAAAATTAAATCTGAATGTATTTGTTCTGCTTGTCTTTCCTTTGTATTGGCGTTGCTAAAAACCGACGGTCCGAGTGCTAATTTCTAAGCCCAGTGGCACCGATTCATTCATCATGTCCGTTTATCTGAATGTGTCTCTGTCTTTGTTCTCTGCATCGGTGGGGGTCCGACGGATGAATGTGGTGGCTAACGGTGGTTGTCCGGTGATTGAGAGTAATTGACGATGAAGTTTGTTTTTCTCGGTTTAGGATGAGATATGTGTGCTTCGTTGGTTGAGCTTTGATATTCTGAAGTCCATGTGTAATAAGCGTTGACCAATTCTAGGCAATAAATAGGAAGACGATGGGAAGAAGACGCCAGGAGCAAGAAAGGGTGATAAAGAATGAATGAAAAGGAAATAGTGAAGGAAAATCAAGGGGTACATGACAACCATCTATTTCTGTTCCAGAAACAATTTTTCTATTCCAGACTTGTTTCTGGAATAAAAATCCGTTTGATAAACCTATTCCATTTTTTTTTTCTGAAATAGACTATTGTTTCAGAAATAGGTTTAGAATAGAAATCAAAAGTAGAAATTTTTTTACTTCTCTATTTCTGGAATAGAAATGAGAAATAAAAATTATTTTCATCGTTCGTCAACCGATCCTTCATCCGTCGCCGTCGACCACCGTCCGTCAGTCGCCGGCTGCCGCCCGCCACTGCCCGCCCGCCGCCGCCGGTTGCCAATCCACCATCATCCGAAAGGAAAAAAATTTGTGTCGTTATCAAGTAGTTATTTTTGTTTAGAAACTCTTCTAGAAATAGAAATAGAAAAATCTATTTTCTTTCTAAATCAATTTCTAGCCAAAATGGTTATCATTCACCCCCTCAGAAAGTAGGTCATTTTATTTGAAAACAATTTTAATGCGGGCTTCATATGTGTAATGGGCATGGTCTAGTGCTGCTATGTTTAAGTGGGTTTAGTATAGTTCCGTGCAGATTCTCTTTTCAATAAGGTTGGGTTCGATTTGCTTGTTGAGACTTGAGCTTGTCTCATTTTTTCGGATTTTGGGTTTTAACTTAGAGGGGCTTGGGCTGGATGGAATAGGAAGGTGGGCCTAGTCTTTAGTTTAGCGCTTTGGGGAAAGCTAGGCTGGGTCAGATTGGGCTCTGTGTGAGAGCCCAAACTTGACCGTGGCCCTCGCCCAGTCCGACCTGAGTCCCTATTTTCGATCTAAAATAATAATATATTTTAAAAATCTGAATAGAGAATTGGGCAGGAAAATGCTACTCCTTTTTTGGGGGGCGCTATTCATATTCAAAATCCTAGTATCTATATGCAAAGCTATAGAGCATAAGATAGCTCCATTCCAGTGGAAAACACATGCATATGAGGTCGGATTACATTGGAAGAGGTGCGAGACACTGAAGCAGAGGAAAGATAAAAGGTGGTTTAGGCTTTAGAGATTCCTTAAGTTCAATAAAGCTATGTTGAGAAAACAAGCATAAAGAGTCACTCAAGCCCCAAATGCCTTATGGAGCAGAGTATTGAAAGAATTTTTTTTTTCCGAACTATGGTTTCTAGCAATTTCATTGTCCACTACCTTGATAGGAGAAAAACTACTACGGACTGCCGAGCAATCTGGAAGCTATTCAGTAAAAGCGAATTCAATCAACTTCGCAAGACTGAAACTAGACAAGACACAGAGCAAGCCTCACCCTCACTACAAACTCTTAAAACTGTATGGAGTAAAATATGGAAGCTGAAAACACTCTTGAAAATCATATTATCATATGGAGTATCTGTCATAAAACATTATCAACTAGAG
The DNA here is from genome assembly GCA_014182565.1 of Eucalyptus marginata. NCBI lineage: Eukaryota > Viridiplantae > Streptophyta > Magnoliopsida > Myrtales > Myrtaceae > Eucalyptus > Eucalyptus marginata. Next base: position 38,919,375 of record CM024592.1, on the reverse strand, counting down.
TGAATTTATTCCAATGGAAGGTAGAACCTGATCCAATTTGCCCTAGGTGTCGAAAAGAACCGAAGATGGTGGAACACCTATTCGTTACACAGCAGGTATGTTTAAATCTCGGATTCAGCATCCGGATTGGGTAATGGAGTCCTCCAGGTGTAATTTATGAAGCACGGACACGCTATCGGAGCTTCCGTGTCATGTCCAACACGCTCCGACACGCGGTCAACATGTGTCGGATTCTTCAACATGTGGTCAACTTTTCTCAACACATTATAACACACGTGTCCGAGAGAGAATCGTTGAAGAAAATGATGGAAGGTGGAGGCAAGGGCAAGGGCCAGTGAGTGAAGGCGAGGCCGTGACGACGAGGAAGGGCTAGAGGAAGAGTAGAGACTAAGGCGAGAGGGTCGCAATTGCGATGCTACGATGGAGGGCCAATAGCGAGGCTACAGCTACGAAGGAGGAAGGGTCGGAGGCAAGGCAATAAGCGATTGCGATGAGGCAATTGAAAGAAAGCAGAGAGGATCATGCGAGGAGGAGGAGGAGGTTGCGGTTAACTGGTGATGGGGGAGGGGGAAGAAAAGGGAAGAACCGGAGGCGGAGAGGGGGCCTGGGAGGTTGGGGTGGCATTTGGCGTGGGAGTGAGGGGGAGAGAGACAACAGGTGATGGGGGGCCCAAGGTGTTGGGGTTGCATGAGGGGAGAGGGGGAAGAGAGAAATGATGGAAAATGAGGGAAAGAAATCACAGGGGATGGCGTGGGGTGGGGGAGAGAGAAACGAGGGAGAGGGAGGGAAATAATTTTTGGGGATGAGGGTTTGGGAAAAAAAAGGGGGAGGGAAATAATTTTTTGAACGGTGAGGTTATTTTTGTTAGAACAATAAATAAATTGACTAAAAATAGTTTCCAAAAATAAAAGTATTGAATGTTAAATAATGATAAATTTTGATCACTATAGAATATCATAGATTTATTTAAATAAGTTGATTATAATCGTTTGTTAGTTATTAGTTTCATTTATAATTTTTGTTAAAGTTAGAAATATGTTCCCAAATATGGGTACGCATTAATTATGAATATGTTTTTCAAATTTCATATGAATAGATTTATTAATATTATTAGCGTAAATTCATTATAAACTCTTTTTTATTATTTATTTATTTGTGAATTTGAATTAATTAAAAATAAAAATATTCATTTAATATATAACGTGTCCCAACGTATCGAAATTCTCTATTTTTGAAAAATAGCGTGTCGGTTTAAGAATATCATGTCACTTGTCCGTATCACATGTCAATACTACTTAGGGCGTAATGCCCTTCCACAAAACTGAGTTTTTAAACCCCTACTCCTTTTTGGAAGCTTTTGGGTTTGGATGCGCCTTGCTCTTGGAATTGGGCCCCGCTTTAATAAAATGAAAGTATCTATTCAAATCAATAATAATAATAATAATAATAATAATAATAATAATAATAATAATAATAAAAGAATTAGCATAAGAGAAAGTGGAAATTGTTCTTGAGAAGAATTGCATGAAGATTCTAAATTCAGCACATGACGAAACTCATTAAGGAGTTCACATTAGCCGGGGAAAGTAACGAGAGTCTCCCGATGTATCAATTTAGTAAAATATGCGCAGGAGCAGTTCAACATCCGAGTTCTCCATGTTGATTTTGGTAATATCCCTCGACAGGACAGGCCAGCAACCGCTTGGATTTAGTAAAATATTTCTATAAGCTGCGACGGTACTTGCCGATTGTCAGTGTGAATTCTCACCATGTTATGATGGGTTCACGCAATCAAATGTCCGTATGCGTCATTAATACCAGCATTCTAGAATCAATCAAACATTGAAAATCTTCTTTTTCTGCATAAATGGAAGAAACACAATAGGTATTGTGTGTGGAAGCAAACCATGTGTCCTGCATTTGCGTTTTTGCACATGCTGGCCATGATTGAAATCACGTGAGGATGAAGAATCTTACTTAAAGACTAATGACGAGTGATGTACTCAGAAGGCCTTCTGATCTATTTTCATCCCCAAGCACGATGAGGAAAACTATTCTGCTGAAGCATCACATTGACTACAAAAATCTTCCCCACGATTCCCTGAATTTATATAAGACAGAAAACAACAATACTGTCAAACTGCACATACTGATGAGAAGTAGACAATTATCTTTAAAAGAATTGCAAACAGGTACAATTGAATATTGAGGCTCCAGTTTTTTGGCTGGAAAAAAAATTCCGGCAAGGTCAAGGCCAATCCGACAAGTTCAAGCTTGCAAGCTCAAGCCTTGCCTGGTGAACTTGGGCCCCGCCAAGAGAAAGAAGCAAAATGAAAAGGAAAGGAAAGAATAAAGAATAAAGAATAAAAATAAAATATTGAGAAACCCAATTTTAAAAAAATTAAAATAATAAAAGGAAAAGACGTTTGATGAAAGAAAAAGATTGGTCTAGAGGTGAAAGAAAGAGAATGGAAAATGAAATTTCTCTTTCCAGAAAATGAAATTATTTTCTCAATTTTTGAAAATGTTTCTTCCATTGATGGAAAATATTTCCCTAATTAGTTTATTTTTATAAATTAAATGTCGAAAAAAATCAAAAATTAATTTTAAAAAAATTATTTTTCGTAAAATGAATGAAGTCTAATTAATTATTTTAATTAAAAAAAAAGATGGCTTACCCGCTTCACACGCCTTTATTAGGAAAATAGGGATCTTCGCAACTTCTGTCACACGTCTGCCTGTACATCATTGCATCAAAGGAATCACCGTTTCGACAATGATCTTCCAGATAATTCTGGTATTGGCTTGGGTGACTTGCATCCACAAAATCAAGTTGACCAATCAGTGGCTTTTTCTCTATCTGGCACTTTTTCTACAATCATACCGATCAAGTTGGACACGCTGTCCAAAACTTTGGACGGTCTCGAGGCAACATAAGTCCGCTAACCTTTAAAAGATATTCAGCTTTTCCAAGAAACTGCAACTTATCAGGCCTCGAATTGCAACAAAGTTTTTGTAATTTTTAGCATTAAATATCTTCGGACATTCAAGATTTGAAAGGTCCATCTTTAACACAGCACACCCAAAGAAGTCCAAGTCTTCCGAGAACCCCAAACCTATGAACCTCCACATCTGAAAGGCCTAGCATTTCATTGTGTTCGGAAATATGCCCGTTTCCTAAGGGACGAAAAGGGTTTGTCCAGCTGAATGGAAGCATCCACCTGGATAATCAAGCTTTCCAATCTATCCAATTTGTCAAGACCTGCAATTTCCTGTATTTTTACGCAATCCAGAGCATATAATACACCGAGAAGATTAAAGTGGGAAAGGTCCAGTTTTCCCAAGGACTCGCAGCGAATGATGTATAACCTTTTCAATGACACTTCGACATCTTCAACTGCCTCCTGTGGGGTTAAGAACTTCAAAGCTTCACATCCGTAAATTTCAAGCTCCCATGTCGTTGAGGGAAGCTTTGGTATGGATACAAGAGATTTGCAGTCACGAAGTCGTAGTTGCTTTAGATAGCTCAAGTGAGAAAATGAAGGCAATTTGGCACTCTGACAGGTGACACCGACAACTGTTAAGTTGGAAGGAAGCTCCGGCAGCATTTGAAGCTCCAAGCAACCACGCAAATCAAGGCTATGGAGAGAAGTTAGATCACAGATGCTTAGGGTTACCTCAATCAGCTTTTCGCATTTTGAAGCATCTAACTCCCGGAGCTTTGTCAACCTTCCAATAGCATTTGGTAGCTTTACAATATCAGTCTTACTAATATTCAGAATTCCCAAATTCTGCAAATTTTGTATGGATTCTGGTAATTCAGTAATCTTTGTTTGGGCTAGTACCAGTTCAGCCAATGATTCCAACTTAACAACTGAGTCACGGTTCATTCTCAATTGTGGACAGCTCTGTGACGATAAGCGCTGCAACTTCACAAGGGACCACATGCTGTTTGGAATTTTTTGTATCTCAGTTTGATCTAGAAAAAGTTCCTTCAGTCCTTTTAAGTTTCCCACTTCTGGCGGCAGCTCCTCGAGGGACGAACAACCACTCAAATCCAGGGAAACGAGGGTCTCCAAGATTCCAATAGAAGGGTGAATTTTCTTCAGTTTGTTACAGTTTTTGAGGATCAGAATCTCTAAATGTTCAAATTCTGAGAGAAAGAAAGTGCTTTCTAAAGAACCGCAACCTGTAAGGTTGAGCACTTTCAGTTTCACTGCTGACTGCCAGAAAGAAAATGTCATGGGATTAGCTAGAAGTGGTTTTGATTCAATAGAAAGAAGAAAACAATGCTTTCCCATCTTACCTTGATTAATCCCCATCCTTCCCAATTATCAGAAATCATGCTTCTCGACAAATCCAGAACGGCTAATTCCTTCGCAGCGAAATTCTCTACCTTCAGATTTTTAGGACATCTCTCCCATCGAAGCCATCTTAATTTGGAAAATATTAAATTGAAATCTCCCTCAAACTTTGCATCACTTACGCTAAGGAACCTTAAGCTCACCAAATTTTTAAATTGTTCACTTGTGTAATCAGTTATTTCGTAAGAGCTGTCTAAGTCAACGGTTTGCCTTGAGTTGCCTTTGTCAAGAGAAAGCCCCCGAATATTTGCACCTCCCTACAAATAAAAGTTTAAAAAAAAAAAAACAATATGACTTTGCTCTCATATTGCAAGAAAAAGAGTGTATACATTACTCTTATACAAATATATATTGGCTTATTCTTTTTGCCATTAACATGTGTATACTAATGTAAATGCACAAGCCATGCATGTCTGAAATCTGATTTTAAAACATAGTCCTTAAAATTCATAATCAGATCACTATCAACACACCTAATTTATTAAATCATAGATTCATTGTTATTTTCTTGTCTTCTTGTAGTAGGCATAGAATCAGAGTTAAGAGGGGGTTTTTTTCTAAAAAAGAAACTAAAAAGCCTCCTTCAGTACAGTATTGCAGATGTGTTGCCGTAGTTCTCTGTTGAAGTTTTAGAGTTAAATCTTTTTAATGAGACTGATCTCATTTATCTATAAGGGACTGTTGAACAACATTTAACAAATAAGAAATTCACCACAAAGTGAGCCTTTGAGCAAAGTATGGACAAGTTAGGTAAGAGCAATTGTAATGTTAATTTCTAAATAGTGATAGGTTTAGTTTTTAAAGCTTAAGAAATTTTATAATGGGAAAAGAACGAAATTAGAAGCAAATGTTAATGAGGAAACCACTAAGGACAATTTCATCTCTTGGTAAAACTGGGGAGGATTTAGTCAAATAGAGTGTGGAAATAGGCCCACTAAAGATATCAAGAAATAAGTAAAATTTGAAGAATTTTTACCCCAGTATAAAATGGCACGTGTTTTATAACAATATCAATCGTTTCATCACAGAACGAGTAATTTTCCTTGCGCACAGAGAGAGACAAAAGCTTTAGTGAATAGTGTATATGTAAAAGTATTAATATTTCGCTCAAAGAAGATAAAACACAAGACTCACGAACCATAACGGAGAGAAATTAAGTAAGGCTAAAACTAAGAGCATACTTTTCCATTTTGGCTTACCTGGATCAGGTATTTTTGGAAAAATTATCCAAAAAGCCCTAAACCTATTGCACTTTTGTCAATTCAATACTAAATATTTCAATTTTGACAATTCAGTCCTAAACTTTTTCACTTATTGCTAATTGAGTCTATTCGATCAATTTTGGTCAAAAATCATTGATGTGGACACTAGCAGTGCCACATAAGACGTGAACAAATTGTAATAATATTTTTTGAATTTTTTATCGTTGTTCTAATTTTCTTTTCTTTTCTTTTTTGCTTTCTTCTTCCTTTGGCCCTTGGCCGGCCTCCGGCCAAATGCAATGATCGAGTTGGCTAGCCTTGCTTGCCTCAAGTATTTTTGGAAAAATTAGAACAACGATTATCCAAAAAGCCCTAAACCTATTGCACTTTTGTCAATTCAATACTAAATATTTCAATTTTGACAATTCAGTCCTAAACTTTTTCACTTATTGCTAATTGAGTCTATTCGATCAATTTTGGTCAAAAATCATTGATGTGGACGCTAGCAGTGCCACATAAGACGTGAACAAATTGTAATAATATTTTTGAATTTTTTATCATTGTTCTAATTTTCTTTTTTTTTTTTTTTTGCTTTCTTCTTCCTTTGGCCCTTGGCCGGCCTCCGGCCAAATGCAATGACCGAGTTGGCTAGCCTTGCTTGCCTCAAGTGAGGCATAGCTAGGCGAGGGTGAGCCTCAACCTCACTAGATCTTACCTCAACAAGGCCGACCAAAGTGCGATAGACTTATGACTTTTTGAATAATTTTTCTAGTTTTTTTCCACTCTCAATTCAGGTCCTAGAGGAGTCTCTTTTTCTATTATTCACTAGTCAAATTCTACATTATGCTAATATATAGTTATGTTGTTAGCAAGTGTTCTTAGACAATAAGTAAAGCCTAGTCCATGGAATCGAGATTTTTTTATAATTAAGAAAATATTAATAAATTTAAATAGCATAATTTTCAAGAAAAATTATATATATATATATATATATATATATATATATATATATATATATATATATATAAGAAGAATTAATAAAGGAAATGTTTATATGCTCCAAGTCTAATTTGTTCTAGCAGAGATTAATTAGTGGGTTATTACTTACAAGTGATACGACATTTCATAAAACTTCTTTTCCATGAGCTACTTTAGTGAAAATAGGCGATTTAGGTAAGTACACTTCGGTACCTGGCTTTTCTTATTTTATCACAAATGAGTTTCTTGATTTGTCCACAGTTTCCAAAGTATAGGATTCCTCGATCTACTTATTTCATGTCCATGATTCAAGCAATTAACAAAACATCCCCAGGTATTAACGCTTGGTTCGGGGTGCACCGCGCACTCTATGGGCTGTGGGCTGCCCGGCGTAAGCCCGGCGGGCTCGACGGATCCTAGGCATAAAAAAAAAAAAAACAAAACAAAACAAAACATAAATTTGACATATATTCGCAAGCAGTTCAAACTAGGGGTGTGCAAAAGAACCAGGATTCGCCCGGAACCGGTAGTTCTTGAGGGAACCGGTCTAGTTCCCGATTCCATGGGCAGATCCACCCACCTGGACCAGACTGATTATATTATAATAATATATTATTTTTTAATATTAAAATAAATTTCGAAATTACTAATTAGCAAACCTAAATTTTAGGGCTCCATCTCCACTCATGGTTTCCATGTTTTTATAAGAATTTAGTAAAGTATGTAAGCTACCTTTCAACAACTCAACAAATGACTCCTTCAAATGATACTTTCGGGACTCACATAGGACACTGTGTTCAAGAAAATGTGGAGTACCGGTGGAATTGTTTCTACAAAAAGAATTCAGTAAAGCGAAGGTTGAAAGAGATTGAGCACTGTTAGAGGATAAAGAAAAAGATGATCTACATATGACAATCATCCAAAACCTTGAACTTAAAGAATATTTTAGATTTCAACTGAAATAATTCAAAAACAGGAAAAAAAAAAACTATTTCTCTTCTTTGGTAGTGTTTTCCAATAAAATAAAGAAAAATGGTACCCTTAATTAAGCCGGTTTGATTTAAACAAAAATTTTACTCGATATGAAAAGTACTCACGGCGGGATTTGGAAAAAGATATTATTATTGGTGAGACCGGTTCCATGGATCTACCCAGGAACCGGACAGAACCGGTGGTCCAATTCTCGGGTGGATCCATGCAACTAACTGGTGGTTCCCGGTTCCAAATTTTTGGAACCGGTCCTTAACGGGTGGTTCTCGGTTCTAGGCCGGGAACCGCCCACCTGGACCATGCACGTCCTTAGTTTAAACTAAAGTTCGATTCACTACATTAACATATTCAATTGAATAACTACTTGAAAAAATTAACGACAATATTGTTTGCCCAAGCCGAACAGGGAGTGCTCCACAAGGATGGGGACTGGTCACTCCTTAGGAGGCACTGATGGGCAAAGCTCCACCTCACTATTAAGGGCCATGACTTGCTAAACTTTAACACTAAGTTGTAAAAAGTTTTCGTAGTTTGGTAGGAGAGAGTAAGTTCAAGGGATTTGAACAGAAGAGATTTGGAGTGATTCGCATCCCAAATTTCTTGCTTTTTCTATTCTCCTCAAATCACTCTCAATTTTGAGGGATTAAGAAGGGATACTTATACAAATGGTCATCAAATTTTAGCCTAATGTGCAATGTCATCCATGAACTTTCAATTATTCAAATTGATCCATGAACTTTATCCCAATGTGCAAGGTTATCATTGAATTTTTAATTTGTTCAATGTGATCTCTTAACTTTTGGTACATGTATATTAAAAGTTCTGAGATAACATTATACATTAAGTCAAAGTTTAAGGATCATTTATGTCATTTTTTGATAAAGAAATATATACAAAAAATTTTGTCTCTCTTCATATATGCTTCGATTTTGTGTATAAAAAAACTGTCTTTGATACGGACAAGATAGTTATGACAATATGATTAAACTTATTTCCATTCTCTCTTCTTTAACCAAACATGAAGTGACCAAATTTTCTCCATTTGCTTTCTTTCCTTTATAGGTATCCAAACAATAATAAAATCACAACATTTCCTTTCTTTAAGTTTTTCTCTTGAGGTCATCATCCGAATCCTTTCCATTACCAGACTGAGTGTGAAGTCTGAGATTTGAGGAGAAACTGCACCACTTTCAAACTAGAATCAACAACAGTCTAGTTCCTAATCAGTTCGATAATGTAATGCGAGCACAACGGTAAAATGGAAGAACTAGAACCAACATTATTTAGAGAATTAACATCATTCAAAACAAGAGAACGTGGACTAGGGGAGGAAAAGACAGATGCGCTGTTACCTCATTTCCCTCTAGCATTTTTGAAGCTTCCTCATAGTCCCACAATCTACTGCCATTATCAGGCTCGTTGCAATGTCCTTCACGAATAATACTCCTACCAAAATCTCTCACTTCATCGTGCATTCTAAGCTCGTGGCTATCTCCGATTTTTATCAAAGACATACTTATCAGTTCTTCAATCCCAAGCAACGGATTAAAGTCGCTGGTGTCCCACACGCAGGATGCAATTCTTGCATCACTCCCAACTAAAAGACAAGCAATATCCAAGAATATTTTCTTTTGTTCAACTTTCAATGCGCTATAAACTATCTTTAAAATCTCTTGCACTCCCATTCGAGGCAACTCTAGCGACTCTTGCGAATCTTGAAACTGCTGCAACCGTCGCAAATCTTTTATAGTTGTTTCCCATAACTCCCTATTTTTTCCAAGTAAATATGAACCTATAACCTCGAGAGTCAAAGGAAGCCAACGAACAATAGATACCACAACACGAGAAAGAGAAAAAAATTCCATAGAGGGAGAGTCCCTTTGAAATGCATGTCTAGCAAATAGGATCATAGCTTCGTCTTCTTTCATTGCTTTATGCTCGTGCTTGTAGTCCACTTTGGCCCAATCAAGAACACTCTCTTTTCTTGTGGTAACAATGATCCTACTTCCTTCAGCAAACCAGTTTCGCTCTCCAGCTAAAGCCTTTAATTGATAATAAGCATTCACATCATCAAGAAGAATAAGGACTTTCCTTCTTTTAAAGCTGGATGAGATGGTGGCAATTGGTTTTTTTATTTGGTAAGGGGTGGCAATTGGTTGGTCCTCATCATACTCTTCTTTTTTCTCCATATCCCGGATTAAGTGATTCTTTAAGTATTTAATATCATAGCATTCACATGATTCCGCAATATTGGGGATGAAACTACAATGGTCAAATAGTTTAGAGAGCTTGTTGTAGATGACTTTAGCAATAGTTGTTTTACCAACGCCACTCTCTCCATAAATTCCAACATATAGGGTAGAACCACAACTATCCGCAAATTTCATAATCTTTTCCACGGGACTTTTAATCCCTACTAAATTCTCAGTAATAATTGGTTCAAGCACTTTCTTCAACTCTATCAAAACTTTTCGAACGACCAATTCGATTAATTGTCCTTCATCCCTGTCAAGTAAAACAAGATTTCAAATATATGGCAACACTAATTTGATATTGTATTTGAGGAGAGCATAAAATCAAATAAACAAGTTAGTTATCATTTCTCGGGAAAATTACCGAAAAAATCATAAACATATTGTAATTGTGTCAATTCAATCTTAAACTTTTTTTTTTTATCAATTCAGTTTTAAACATTTTGCACTTGTGCCAATTCAATTATTCGGCCAATTTTGACCGACCGAGGCTAACATGGACAATTTTTAAAATTTGTTTTTGTTTTTAAGATTTTTTCCAATTTATTATTTTTCTTTTATTTTCTTTTTCCTCCTTCTTCCTTCTACCTTCGCCGTCAACCATCGGCAAGGGCCAACGAGGTCCACCTCTATGGCAAATGGAGAGGCTTGCCCCCATCGGCCATTGGCTAGCTGAGGCCAAGCCTCTCCAAGCGATGGCAAGGTCGAGCATTGCCCCGCTAAATCTAGCAAGGCTCGGCCTCGCCTAGCCATGGCAAAGGTCGACCTTGTCCGTGGCCGGCTAAGGCGAACCTCGCCAATGGCTGGCGGGGGCAGGCCTTGCCATTACCCTTGCCTCCGGTTGGTGGCGATCACCAAAGGTAGAAGGAAGAAGGAGGAAAAAAAAAAGAGAAAAAAAATAATAAGAATATAAAAAATAAAATTATTAAAATTATTTAAAAAAATTATATGTTCGTCAATTGGTGAAATTAGTCGGATAGGCGAATTGACATAAATATAAAAGATTTAGGATTAAATTATAATTATTAAAATAAGTTCGGGATTTTTTTGGTAATTTTACGTGTATCTATATCTTTATCTTGTTTGCTTATATAAAAGTGGGTATAGCAATCGCATGTTAACTTCTCTTGTTTTTAAGTCTAACGTCATCTAATGAGTTCAAAGAAACTTGGGGGTAATGAATTGGGAAGTTTGTTTATTTAATGGGTTCGAATCAAATTTTGAAATTTTTGGCCTGTTGGAAAAGGTATATTGTAAATGACAATGAAAGTAAGGGTGCGTTTGTTTGTGTTTACGTTTTTTTTTTTGTTCGGGAACGTAGAAATAAAACTATTTCTCATTAGGGGAACAGTTTTGAACAAAAATGAGCGTTTGTAGAAACTTGTTCCTAAAATAAAAAAAAACAGAAATATGTTTGGTAAATTTTGTTCTTTTTTATTTCTTTTAATTTTTTAATGTTTTTTTTTTATTTTTCATTATTTTTCTTTCTTTTTATTTTTTATTTTTTTCTTGCTTTGGCTGGCCGTCGAGGCCTCGGCCATGGCCTGGCGATCGGCCGACGAGGGCCGCGCGAGGCTCTCGCCCCCGCAAGGCCGAGCCTCGCCGTGGTTGGGCGAGGCTCGCCGGCCACCGCTGCGGGCGAGCTCGGGCTCGCCAGATCCGCGCCCGGCTGCCCAGCCCACCGGCGAGGCCGGCCAGCGCCGACAGGCGGCGGTGGCCGGCGAGGCCGAGCCTCGCCGGGCGAGCGGCCTCGCCGGACTGGGCGAGCTCCGAGCCCGAGCTCGGGGCCGGCCCGGGCTCGCCCGGTCCCGGCGAGCCGAGCTCGCCCGGCCACGGCGAGGCTCGGCCTCGCCGGCCACCGCCTGTCGGCGTCGCCGGCGGTGGCCGGGCGAGGCAAGCCTCGCCGGGTGGCCGGGCGAGCTCGGCGCCGGTCCATCCGGGCTGGAGCCCGAGCTCGCCAGCCCAAGGCGAGGCCGAGCCTCGCCCAACCACGGCGAGGCTCGGCCTCGCCGGGCCGGCGAGCCTCGCCGTGGTCGGGGCGAGGCCGCCGCCCTCGTCGGCCGGTCACCGGCCATGGCCGAGGCCGTGTGACCGGCCAAAGCAAGAAGAAGAAGAAAAGAAGAAAAGAAGAAAAAAAAAAGAAAAAAAAAGAAAAAAAGAGAAGTGTTTCTTTGTTTTTTGTCCTTAAACAAAGAAAACAACTTTTTTTTGTTGTTGTTTTTTTTTTGTCCCTAACAAAAGAAACGATTTCGAACAAAAACGCACACAAACGCGTTGCTTTTTTCGTTCTAACAAAAAAACAGAAAAACTGTTTAAGAACATAAACAAACACACCCTAATTTACCCTACATAACAAGAATTATTGCAAAATCACAGGGACAGATGGAGAGGTACACAGACATGACGATTAGACTCACCCCCACCTATTCTACAAGCAATATCTCGTTAGAAAAAAAAAAAAAAAAAACTTAACAAGGTTTTGGTGAAAAAGATGAGTACCCATCAGCGATTTTATCTAGTTTCCATCCTTTCATGGAACTGATTTCTGTGAGCGCTCGTTCCCGTTCCTCCACGACCTTTGGGCCACGAACATCTATTTTACATCGGACGGATGCGGGTTTCACTCTGCAGAATATGGGCAGGACTACCTGCCCCAAGTTATCATTCTTGCACTTCATTATCTGAACCAGTTCATCGAGGCAACGTCCGCTGGAAACGTACTTCCGAGACAGAATCGGGATTGAAATCTTGCTGCTGTTGATGGCTTGTAACCCAATCTTCTCGTGTCGGCGGAGACAATAGTCCTTTCTGAATACAAGGATTCCAGCGTCGACCATGCCTTTGTAGAGGCTATCGGCGAAATTCTTAAGAGAATCTTCGGCGCTAAAACTTAGGAACACCTCGCATTTACTAGCTTTCTTCCTGTGGAGATGCTCGTACGCAATCATAGATAGCACGACCGGTGCGACGAACGCGGCGACGAGTGCGGCGAAAGAATGGCCAAGCGTCTCTTTCTTGGCCAAGCGTTTCTCCTTCGAGTCTGAGAGGAAATCGAAATAGCTTTTCAGGAAAAATAGGAAAAATGTTTTCCACGTCACCACGGGGGCGGAACATTTAGAAATCGACAGGTGGCCCCACGTGGCGAGGGCGCATCCCAAGGACGAAGCCTCTCTCCCTCTTTCTCTCTCTCCACTGTTCATCTTTCCTGACACGCAACTTTTCTCTCTCCACGGCTCCTTCGCCAATCGAGTCGACTCCGGAGACAAACCGCAAGCTCGCTCGAGTTCTTGGCCTAGAGATTCCGCTCTGTGGTGATCACGCTTGATGACGACGACCCTCCGATCGGTGATGACCTCCTCGGCGGAGTCAAGCAGCCCGAACCCGCCGGACGAGTCGTCGCCGGCAGCCGGTGGCGTTTCCTTGTCATCGTTGGCGAAGAACTCGAAGGTCTTGGCCTTGACGGCGAGGGCAAATTTCTGGAACATGTCGGAAATCTACGGCTGCTTGGAGGCAGCGCCATTTATGTCCTCCGTCATCATCATCACCGTCGTCATTGATCAAAGAACATGAAAGAGAGAGAGATTGCTCCAGCCTACTCTGGAGAGACGAGAGAGAAGAAGAAGAGAGTGATGATGTTAAAATGCAAACGAGTGGCTAGATGTACTTGTGATATTTCTGTGACAAAAAGTCGCGCGTCGGGAAAGATAAACCCGCGCGCGGACATTCGTTACGTGTGGATTGCTGAATGGTCCGGCTGAAGTTGGGGTCAGTTTATGGAATATTTTCTCCATGCTGCACAACTGATGCCACGTCAATTCTATACAAATCCATTCAATGAGTGACATGTGTCACAATTGGGTTCACACGTCAGACACCCTTGCATCCTCTCTCTCTTCATTCGTACGAGAGTTTCTCTCCTCTCTCTTCAGTGTCTTTAGGAAAAGAACAAAGCCCACTTTCTTTTTTCTAAAAACTCTCTTACTCGGCGTACGTTATGTCCCGCATTGCTTCAAAGAAGCCACGACCCTCTGTTTAAAAGCCTCCGGGGCTGCTCTCATCTCACGAGTTCTCTTTTGGGGATAAGAACCTTAGTCAATCGCATCCCGAGCCCAAACTCACTACCTCCGGCACATCGCCACCCTTTTCACCTACTTCTTCTCCAACCTCCAACGCCATCATTTCCTATCCAAGTCCTCCCGTACCCTGCGTCGATGCTCACCTTGACCAGGAAACCAAGGCCCTCTGACGCTACCTCATCCATTGTCTTACATTCGTTGTTGTCCATGGTGGTGGAGCGAAAGTAAGAAGAAGGGAAAAGATTAAAGTGTATAAGTGCACATCCATTGTTGTCCACGGTGGAGCGAAAGCAAGAAGAAGGGAAAAAAGTAAAAGCATATAAGTGAAGAGAGAGAAGAGAGATCCACTGTCTTATAGAGAGAGGTAGGCCAAATGCGACACGTGTTGACTCTGCCTTCACCTCATCCATTGTCTTACATTCATTGTTGTCCACAGTGGAGCGAAAGTAAGAAGAAGGGAAAAGAGTAAAAGCATATAAGTGAAGACAGAGGGGGGGGGGGGTGGTTAGGCCCAAATGCAACACATGTCGCTCATAAATTGTCGTCCACAGTGGAGCGTGACCAAGAGACCAAGGCCCTCTGACACTACCTTCACCTCATCCATTGTCTTACATCTATTGTTGTCCACAGTAAAGTGAAAGTAAGAAGAAGGGTAAAAAGCAAAAGCGAAAGTAAGAAGAAGGCAAAAAGTAAAAGCGTATAAGTGAAGAGAGAGAGAGGTAGGCCAAAGGTGACACGTGTTGCTCATGAACTATCGTCCACGATGGAGTGAAAGCAAGAAGAAGAGAAAAAGGTTAAAAAGTAAAAGCATATAAGTGGAGAGAGAGAGGGGGGGCGGGGGTTAGGCCCAAATGCAACACGTGTCGCTCATAAATTGTCGTCCACGGTGGAGCGTGACCAAGAGACCAAGGCCCTCTGACACTACCTTCACCTCATCCATTGTCTTACATCTGCTGTTGTCCACGGTAAAGTGAAAGTAAGAAGAAGGGTAAAAAGTAAAAGCGAAAGTAAAAAGAAGGCAAAAAGTAAAAGCGTATAAGTGAAGAGAGAGAGAGAGGTAGGCTAAAGGTGACACGTGTTGCTCAGGAACTGTCGTCCACGATGGAGTGAAAACAAGAAGAAGAGAAAAAGGTTAAAAAGTAAAAGCGTATAAGTGAAGAGAGAAAGAGAGAGGTAGGCCCAAATGCGATACATGTCGCTCGTTAAATGAACTTGTGTCAAAATTGACGCAGCATCACTTAACTTAAGCACCGGGTTGGAAGCACTTCCTATCCAAGTCCTCTCGCACCCTCTGCATCAATGCTCGCCTTGACCAAGAAACCAAGGCCCTCCGACGCTGCCTTCACCTCATCCATTGTCTTACATTCGTTGTTGTCCACAGTGAAGTGAAAGTAAGAAGAAGGGAAAAGAGTAAAAGCGTATAAGTGGAGAGAGGGGGGTAGGCCCAAATGCAACATGTGTCACTCATAAATTGTTGTCCACGGTGGAGTGTGACCAAGAGACCAAGGCCCTCTGACGCTGCCTTCACCTCATCCATTGTCTTACATCTATTGTTGTCCACAGTAAAGTGAAAGTAAGAAGAAGGATAAAAAGTAAAAGCGAAAGTAAGAAGAAGGCAAAAAGTAAAAGCGTATAAGTGAAGAGAGAGAGAGAGGTAGGCCAAAGGCGACACGTGTTGCTCATGAATTGTCGTCCACGATGGAGTGAAAGCAAGAAGAAGAGAAAAAGGTTAAAAAGTAAAAGCATATAAGTGAAGAGAGAAAGAGAGAGGTAGGCCCAAATGCGACACCTATCGCTCGTTAAATGAACTTGTGTCAAAATTGACGCGGCATCACTTAAGCACCGGGTTGAAAGCACTTCCTATCCAAGTCCTCCTGCACCCTTTGCGTCAATGGTCACCTTGACCAAGAAACCAAGGCCCTCTGACGCTGCCTTCACCTCATCCATTGTCTTACATTTATTGTTGTCCACGGTGGAGCGAAAGTAAGAATAAGGGAAAAGAGTAAAAGCATATAAGTGGAGGAGAGAGAGAGAGAGAGAGAGAGAGAGAGAGAGAGGGGCGGGGGGTATGCCCAAATGTAACACGTGTCGCTCATGAATTGTCATCCACGGTGGAGTGTGACCAAGAGACCAAGGCCCTCTGACGCAACATTCACCTCATCCATTGTCTTACATCTGTTGTTGTTCACGGTAAAGTGAAAGTAAAAAGAAGGGTAAACGTAAAAGCGAAAATAAGAAGGAAAAAAGTAAAATCATATAAGTGGAGAGAGAGAGAGAGAGAGAGAGAGAGGTCCGTGTCGCTCGTGAACCGTCGTCCACGGTGGAGTGAAAGTAAGAAGAAGAGAAAAAGGTTAAAAAGTAAAAGCATATAAGTGATGGGAGAGAGAGGTAGGCCCAAATGTAACACATCATTCGTTAAATGAACTTATGTCAAAATTGACGTGGCATCACTTGAGCACCGCGTTGGATGTGCCAACCCGGTAGAAGTTAAATGGACTAGGCTAAGAAGCTGTAAGCACATGCTGGCCCACCACCTTGCAAATTTAATTAAAAGAAAGCCTGCAGTGGCCGAGTGAATTTTACACTCATCACTTCTTCTCTGAATTAAACGTATGTGCTCACATCCATTCGCCAGAGGGTGAAGATGGACAATTCTTCGAGCTGACCGGTCACCACCAACTCACTAAGCTCTCTTCCAATGAAACAAGAAAATAAACAAAGGGAGCTTTGTTTCGGAAAATGAAGAAATTTTTTTCTAATTTTTCAACGTTTGATTCACAAAAAATAAATTAATTAAGGAAAATATTTTGCCCAAATCAAGCATGTGCTCCTTTTTTTTTTTTTTTTTTTTTTTGGTCGTAAGCATGTGCTCCTTACACTTATTTTAATTTTTTTTAATTTTTTTAATTTTCTTTTTTTTTATTCATTAAAAATTGATTTTTTTAATTATTTTATTTTATTTTTTATCCTTTTCTTTTCTTTCTTTTCTTTTCCTTTCTCCTTCAACCGGTTTGAAAGTGCTAGTATGAACATGTAAGGGGGTGAATAAGTGTGAAGACAATTTTTGCAAAGAGCAGTAAAAATATTTTGCTTTTGAAACTGAGTCTGATGATCAGCAGGCTTTAAAAGAGTTTTTTAACTTTAACTACTAAATTGAAATACATATAAGGTAAAGGAGTTCGGGGAAGAGAAAAAGAACACAGAATTTATAGTGGTTCGGCTTAGATCAAACCTACATCCACTCTCCCACGCTGACAACCTTTTGGCTGGATTCCACTAAGAATCAAAAGAGAATTTATAATCTTGTAATCTTGGCTTCACAGTGAAGAGTCTCTACTGCTCTCACGAAGTCACACTTTGAGTCTCTCTCTCTTTTGAGTACAAGTTTGAGCACAGCGTAAGGAATAACAAGTAAACAGGAAGCTTCAGACTTTGGAATTCTTCTTTCACGCATTCTATCGAATGACTGGAGATGCCTCCTTAAATACTCCTTCATGCCTTCTCGACCGTTAGCACTTTCCAAAGGAATTCTTCCAATCAACCCATTGGACATAATCAATCAAGGAGATCTCGAGCTGTTTGAAGATTGTGATGAAAGCCTGTCAATCATGTTCACCCATACAATCAGAATATTGGTTTCCATAAGTAGATTCTTTCCAAATTAACTTGCCTTCCAAAAAGACTTGATATACCTAAATTGATTCCAATAAAGATAATCAATCTCGTAGGTGATATAGCCAACCAGAAAGCCATCTGTATCCTGTACGAACTGAACTCACAAAGAAACAAAGATAATCCCACATCTGGATAAGTCTTCATTATTCACTTGCATTCGGTCTAGAATTTCATTAGAGTGGGCAAACTATTGTTGTAAGATAGACTTTGACACAAAAGTTTGCAGTCTTCGGAATAGAACTTAGATAAGTTTTATCAGCTTCAAAACATCACAGGAGTTTTATCGAATAATCTCCCCATTTTTTATGGTGAGAAAACTTTCCTGTAGATTTAAAGACTTATACCCTGCAAAACAAGACTTTAGCAGTACATGATAACTTATAAAAACAGTTTGTCAAGGATCTGGATAACATCGATTCTGCAACCACAGAAAACATGTTAATCTTGAAAATATTTAATCATCCACATTCAAAATCATAACCACAGAGATTACTGTACTGCAGAATATAAGAATTCAATCTACAACCACAATCAAATAAGTTCAAAACAAGGTTAAGTTTAAATCTACTTCTCATTCTCCCCCTTTTTATCAACAGCAAAAAGAAAGAGAATTTCAAAAAGGATGGAAAAGGTGAAATCAATTAGGTTCTTCTGGGTGTTCGAACTAGCCGGAAATCCTTAAGCGACTGCACTGCCTCTTCTACCTTTTCTATAGCCTGGGACGTCTGTTGACTCAAAGTTTGAATTTTAGTATCAATAGACTATACCTTAACCTGAAATCCACCAACAAAGTCTGTAGAAGTCTTAACGGCGGTGTAAAGCTTTTGAATCTTGTACTCCATTCCGTATTGCTGAGCATTAACTTCCAAGAGAAGCTCAACCAACTTTTGATAGTTGGAATCAACTTCGGTCTGAACACTGGCTTTAGTGAATTGAGTGCATGGAGTATCAAGTGATGGAGGAACATCGACTTGGATACAAACATCCTATTGCTTATCCTGATTTAGAGTCTCTTCTTCAATCTCAATCTCAGGGAAGTGAGATGCAAAAACTTCTTCTAGATCTACAAGGGATCTGCTAATTCCATCACTAGCTGTAGGAACACCATCACTAGCATTAGGAGCATTCTCAAGATCTCCCCCTAACTTGTTGCCTTTAGGTGGAGATGAGATTTCCCCTTCTGCAGCCTTTTCTTGCTCAACACTGGATCCCTTCCCTTGTTGATCTTTGTTGTCTTTGGAAGCAGCATCTCTTCTTCCTTCTTCAGAAACTCCTCTCTCTGTCTCATCTGAAAGTGGTATGGCACTACTTGCTCCATCTTATTCTCTATCTTCATTGTTCTTCTCCTCTCTTCTTCATCGATGTCTCCTTCTTCTTCTTGTTCTTCTTCTTCGCCCTATTCTTCCTCTTCATGTGTTTCTTCTTTAGCTTCTTCTTCCTCTATTTCCTCAGAGTCAGCAAATCCTTGAAGATTCCTTAAGGAAAGAGCAGATATTGTTAGATCATCATCATCTTCATCTTGCAGGATAAGTGATCTCCTTTTCTTTGCAGGTTCTTGCATGACTTCCTTGCCTTTCCTCTTTCTTGCAGAAGTCGATTATGCCTTGGTCTTGCTTGATGATTCCTTCTTTAGATGCTCAATTGCATTGTTCAGCTCCTTCAATCTCATCTTCGAAATCATCTTCAGTCCTATCACCATAGGACTAATGGTTCTTGTGCAGAGCTGAGAAGGGAATTGGATTTTGAAGTGGCGGAACAGCTTGGTGATCAAAGCCGCGTAAGGCAGTTGCCCTTTTTCTTTCAAAATTGTCCTGTACATGTGCAGGAAAATAGTGTGCAGTAGAGAAAAGGCAATGCCATAGCAGATGGCCCACATGATGTTTGCCTCAAAACGGGACACGTCTGTCTTAGATGCAGCCTTCGGTCCGATGCAGTTGATCACAATTTTGTGCAACAACACACTCAATGCTGGCAGTCAAGAGTATGTGATACTCCCACAAGGTACTCTGTCCTTCACCAAGTAATGAGTTGCTTGACCGGTTAAGATTTGAATCTGTTGAAAACCACTTCTTTCCACTCCCAGAATGTCAGCGAGAGTGTCAACATCCAAAACAAAAGCTCTTTCACAGAAAGTGAATTGAATGTGTGTCTGGTCAAGAAAAGAAAGATTCGAGTAAAAGTAAGCAGCCAAATCAGGATAGGCCACGGTAGTCTCTGAACAAAACTTTTCGAGTTAAAGAGCAGCCAACTTTGCTCTTAACTTAACTTTGATCGAGTCCAAGAAGTCGAAATCAACCGTTCAAGGGTTTATCACCCCTCTATTCAACATTTGGGTAAAAACCCTTCTATGCTCCTTAGAACGAAACAGCCTCGTCCAGGAATATCAGCAGCCACACCCATCCTGAGTTGGAAATTTGAGTAAATCCGCTCATCATCATCCTTGCTTTCAGGCTGATGTTCAGAAATGAATCTAGGGTCAAAAGGAAAATAAAGAAAAGCTTTGTCTGCCGCTCCTTTCGATGCTATACCCAAACATTCCATCTTTCTTAAAAACACAGTCTTGTTCCCATGCCCATGTCCTTTTAGGAAATCAGTGATAAAAGCCATAGGAGAACCACCCTCTTTTAGATAAGTGTAATGCTTATAAAGAACCTGGGGGGTTAAGACTCTGAGTGGAATTGCTTCTTGATCCACTTCTTCTTCCATAGGCTGACTCGAAGGATTCTGCGGAGAGTTCTTCGGAGATGTCTGTGGAGAGTCTTCTTCAGTGAGATCGAAATGCACTGGTCCTTCTGGCATGCTCCTTGGACCTTGACTAGCTATCCGAGAGGATTTTCGCTGGTGCGACTGAGATGCAGACTTGGATGACCTCATCGACATTTTGAGTGAAAAAGATTGAAACTTTGCAGAAAATTTTGAGAGCAAAAGTCAAGGGAGAAGAGAATCGCTCTTACAGTTTGAAAGGCAATAGTGGAAATGAAACGTTTTGGAAGATAAAAAAGGTTTTCGAACCCAGGAAAATGAAACGACACAAAAGGAAAATGCCTTTTCGGAATAAATTAAAAAATGGTAACTAAAAATTCCAAAATCGAATTTTAGCAAGAAAAACATAACTTCTAAAAATAAAATAGGCAAGCGATGATTCGAATAAAGTCATCCATTTTCACAAATTTCATACTGAAATTAAAATACCTGGATTGAAGAGGTTTCCTTAAGTTGAAGTTCCGAGTCTGATCAACTTCAGACTTTAGTCGATAAGAGAAGTAATATTCAGCTTGCTGCGAATAGACTCAAATAGGCTTTTCTCTAGAGGCTTCGTAAAGATGTCTGCCAATTGATTCTTTGACTCAATGAATCGAACCAAAATCTCGCCATTCTAAACATGATCCCTTATAAAATGATGTCGAATCTTTATATGCTTTGCCCTTGAATGAAGAATTGGGTTCCCGGTGAGATTAATGGCACTTGTGTTGTCACATCTGATCTCGGTGCAGGATTCTTCTATTCCAAAGTCTCTTAGCTGTTGTCTTATCCATAAGATTTAAGAACAACAACTCCCAAGAGCCACATACTCTGCTTTTGCTGTTAATAGAGCTACAGTACTCTGCTTCCTTGAGAACCAAGATACCAGCATATTTCCCAATAGTTGACGAGTATCATATATGCTCTTTCTATCGACTCTACAACCGACTAGATCAACGTCAAAATATCAAAGTAGAGTAAAGTCTCATTCCTTAGGATACCATAGACCCAGCTTTGGAGAAGTTGCAACATATTTAATGATGCGTTTTACAGCACTTAGATGAGATTCCCTTGGATCATACTGGAATCTTTTGTACACACTGAAAAGAATATCATGTCTAGATGTAGTAAGATAGTGAATAGCCTCTTATCTATTTTCTTCCCTTCTTCATCCTTGTCCAACTTTGAAGAACTTGACATAGGTGTCTCTGTCTTCTTGCAATTTTCTAACCCAAATTTCTTGATGAGATCTTTGACATATTTCTCCCGGTGAATGAACATACCTTTCTTCGATTGTCTGACTTGCAATTCCAGAAAGAATGTTAACTCACCCATCATGCTCATTTCAAATTCATCCTGCATAGATCTTGAAAATTTCTTGCAGAGACTTTGGTTAAGAGAACCAAAGATAATATCATCTACATAAATTTGTACCAATAGAAAATCTTTTCTTTCTCTCTTTATAAACAAAGTAGTATCTACCTTTCCCTTTTTAAAACCATTCTGAGTTAGAAACTTACTCAACATTTCATACTGGGCTCGAGGTGCTTGCTTCAATCCATACAAGGCATTTTTCAGTCTGTAGACTGAGTCTGATTTTCTTAGATCTTCAAATCCATGTGGTTGTTCCACATAGACTTCTTCTTGTATGAACCCATTCAGAAAGGCACTCTTTACATTCATCTGGAATGACCTGAAATTATTATAGCAAGCAAAAGCAAGTAATAATCTAATTGCTTCTAACCTAGCTACTGGTGCATAGGTCTCGTCATAGTCTATCCCTTCTTCTTGTGTATATCCTTTGACCACGAGTCTTGCTTTGTTTCTAATCACTTTTCCTTTCTCATTCATCTTGTTCCTAAAAACCCATTTAGTTCCAATCACATATTTACCTTTGGGCTTTGGAATCAGCTCCCATACATCGTTGATGCTAAATTGTCTGAGTTCTTCCTACATAGCTTCTATCCAGCTTTCATCAGACAATGCTTCATCTATTCCTTTGAGTTCTATCTCAGAAACAAGTGCTAGAGCACTGGACTCTTCTCTTCCTTTGGATCTGGTGCGAATTCCTTCATCAATGTTGCCAATGATGAGTTCTTTGGGATGACTTGACTTGTGCTTCCAGTTGTTGTTTAGTTTGAGAGACTGTTGATCCTCTGCTTCATTGGAATTTTCTCGATCTGCTTGTTGCTATTCTCCAAAAGTCTGAACCGCTTTAGGGGAAGTAGACTTTGATAAGTCTAGAACGGGTTCAGATTCTTCAAATTGAGTCTAATCTGGATGATTCTGCACATAATCCTGAAACTTGACGTTCATAGATTCTTCCACAGATTGAGTCTTCTTGTTAAAGACCTTGTAGGCTTTGCTTGAAGTTGAATAGCCAAGAAAGATTCCTTCATTTGATTTTTCTTCAAACTTCCCAGGTCGTTCATTCGCATTCTTCAGAATAAAACATTTATAGCCAAAGACATGAAAGTAGGAAACATAAGGCTTCTTTCCTTTATACACTTCATAAGGAGTTTTCTCTAAGATAGGCCTAAAAAATACTCTGTTGATAATATAGCAAGCAGTAGAAATTGTTTCTGCCCAAAATCGAGAGGAAAATTTGCTCTCTATTAAGAGAGTTCTGGCCATCTCCTGTAAGAATATGTTCTTCCTTTTCACTACCCTATTTTGTGTGGAGTATATGGAGAAGAGAAAACATGTTGAAAACTAGATTCATTATATAACTTCGCAAAGTCTGAGTCTGAATCAGAGTTTGTTTCCAAATCTGAGTCTAATTCCAAATGAGCCATCAGACATATATTAGCATGCTCTTCTTCACTTTCCTCGCATTCGGTGTCACTCCAAGTTTCAGCTTTGAGAGCATTTTTGTATTTCTCAGTTCTTCCTTTCTTCTTCTTCAACAGAAGACAGTTAGGTCTTATATGCCCAATTTTCTTGCACTCGAAGCATACAACATCCTTGCTAGTTCCATTGTCTTCTATTGGTCTCTTCTAGAAATTCTGCGTGCTCTGCTTCTTCCAATTAAATATTCTTCCCTTTCTATTCAACTTTTTGAACTTCTTAATCATAAGCACCAACTCCTCATCATCCATATCATCATCTGAATCTGTATCATCAGAATCATTGTTAGATTTTAAAGCAATTGATTTATTACATTTAAGATCTTCCTCATCATTTATCTGCTCCACTTCGTATGACTGAAATGTGCCTATCAATTCGTCAACTGATAGAGGCATGATCCTCTGAGTTTCTCTAATTGAGATCTTCACATGATTCCAGTCTTTCGAAAGTCCGCGCAGTAGTTTGTTGACTTTCATTGGTCCAGAAATTGGTTGACCTTGATAAGCCAGGCAATTCACAATCTCTGTAAAACGACTAAACATATCAGTAACAGATTCTCTAGGCTTCATTCTAAAGGCTTCATACTGTCCAAGTAGAATGTTTATTTTGGTTTCTTTTACACGGTCAGTCCCTTTGTAAGTAACATGTAATTTGTCCCAAACTTCCTTGTCGTTTCATAAAAAGAAATTTGGTTATATTCAGTGGGAGATAAGGCACGGTATAAAGAGTAGATAGCTTTCGCACCAAGAGCTTGTCTCTTGGTAATTTCTACTTGTGTTGCTTCGTTAGCATCAACAACTTCTTTCCCTATCTCTGAAGTTGATGTTGCTTTTGGGTTGATCCCTTTTTCGACAACATCCCACTCCAGAGGATCTCTCGATCTGAGGAATGCCTTCATCTTGTTCTTCCATACATTGTACTCATTTCCATCAAAGTAAGGAGGTCTAGTGTTGCTCTAACCTACAATCAAATCTGGAGCCAAAATACTAGCTATAGAGGATCTTTAGCTTAGAAGTAAAACACTTCAATAAATAAGCACACGAGCTCTTATACCAATTGAAAGTGCTAGTATGTGAAAGTGCTAGTATGAACACCTAAAGGGGGGTGAATAGGTGTGAAGAAAAATTTTCGCAAAGAACAGTAGAAATATTTTTCTTCTAAAACTGAGTCTGAAGAATAACAAACTTTTAAAACTAAGTCTGAAGAGCAACAGACTTTGAGCGAGATCAGACTTTAGCAGTTAAATAGAACTACGAACAAAATAAAGGAGTTCGGGGAAGAGAATAAGAACACAAGGTTTATAGTGGTTCGGCTTAGATCAAGCCTACGTCCACTCTCCCACGCTAACAGCCTTCTAGCTGGATTCTACTAAGTGATCAACAAGAGATTACAACTTTGAGTGCAACACTTAGTAGTAGATCACACTATCTCACTAAGTCACTCTTTTGGTATTTCTCTCACGATCACAAACGTTTAAGCTCACAAGAGACAAGTGTATGATCAAAGTTGGCTCAGACTTCGGAATTATAAATTCTATGCTCCGTCTCTTACTTGCTCATCGGTCCTTCATCTCCTTAAATACTCCTCCACTTCCGAACTAGCCGTTGGACAGTATCTTAGAGGATCGTCTTCCAATTTACCCATTGGACAAATCTATATCTAGAAGATTTGGTAGCCATTGAGTGACAAAAGTAGAATCCCAAATTGATTCCAATCGCCCATTCAAACAGAATATTGGTTTCCATAAGTAGAGCTTCTTCGTATAGAAAGTTCTTGTCTTCAAGATCCAATCGTCAATCAATTAGATTAAGTCAATCAAATCAATCTTGATGTAGAATCCAAACCAGATCACTAGCCATTATACATTTAGGGCTTGTGTTACGTTTTGTCTCGTTTTTTATCTGCTTCGTTATGTCTGAAGTAGAGTCTGAGTGCAATAGACTTTACAATTTGAACGTCAGTCTGAACATATTCTGCTTCTGAACAGATTTAGCTTTAAGGTCTGGATATAGTTTGAGTAAGTCCAACTCCAACATAGAGTCTATCTTCTGGTTCTTCATTCACGTTCAGTCTGGAATTTGTCAGAGATGGTAGACTTCTGATGTAGAACAGACTTTGACACTAGAGTCTGGTAGTCTTCAGATTTTAACACAGAAATCTGGAAATCTTCATAATAGACTTTGGACATGTGTTACGTTCAGTCTTCTGGCGGTCTTCAAACTTTGACAATATCCTTTACATGTTCTATCATCTGCATAGTCTGTTACTCAACAATTAAACACGTTAGTAGCCTTTGATTTATTTTGTCATCTTCAAAACATCATAAGGGATTTCCCTGACAGTATGAACACCTGGAGGGGGGTGAATAGGTGTGAAGACAATTTTTGCAAAGAGCAGTAAAAATATTTTGCTTTTGAAACTGAGTCTAATGATCAGCAAACTTTAAAAAAGTTTTTTTACTTTAACTACTGAATTGAAATACGTATAAGGTAAAGGAATTCAAGGAAGAGAAAAAGAACACAGAATTTATAGTGGTTCGGCTTATATCAAGCCTACGTCCACTCTCCCACGCTGACAGCCTTTTAGCTAGATTCCATTAAGAATCAAAAGAGAATTTACAATCTTGTAATCTCGGCTTCACAGTGAAGAGTCTCTACTACTCTCACGAAGTCACACTTTGAGTCTCTCTCCCTTTTGAGTACAAGTTTGAGCACGGCGTAAGGAATAACAAATAAATGGGAAGCTTCAGACTTTGGAATTCTTCTTTCACGCACTCTATTGAATGATTGGAGATGCCTCCTTAAATACTCCTTCATGCCTTCTCGACCGTTGACACTTTCCAAAGGAATTCTTCCAATCAACCCATTGGACATAATCAATCAAGGAGATCTCGAGCCATTTGAAGATTGTGATGAAAGCTCATCAATCATGTTCGCCCATACAATCAGAATCTTGGTTTCCATAAGTAGATTTTTTTCAAATTAACTTGCCTTCCAAAAAGGTTTGATATATCTAAATTGATTCCAATAAAAATAATCAATCTTGTAGGTGATATAGCCAACCAGAAAGCCATATGTATCCTGTACAAACCGAACTCACAAAGAAATAAAGATAATTCCGCATCTGGATAAGTCTTCATTCTTCACTTGCGTTCAGTCTGGAATTTCGTCAAAGTGGGCAGACTGCTGTTGTAAGATAGACTTTGACACAAAAGTCTGCAATCTTCAGAATAGAACTTAGATAAGTTTTGTCAACTTCAAAACATCACAGGAGTTTTCTCTAACATGGTCACCATGCTGGCCTTAGGCGAGCTCATCCCTCACATATGACTAGTCAGCGGCCATTGCCATCATCAACAGCTAGGGTTGAGCATCGGTCTCGAGTCAACCCCAGACCGACCCTAGACCGGCCCAACCCTGCTAGTCCTGGTCTAGTTCCCAAGAAGATTGGGTCGGTCTTTGGTCCTAGAATTCCTGGCCATTGCCGTCATCAACAGCTAGGGTTGAGCATCGGTCTCGAGTCAACCCCAGACCGACCCTAGACCGGCCTAACCCTGCTAGTCCTGGTCCAGTTCCCAAGAAGATTGGGTCAGTCTTTGGTCCTAGAATTCCTTGACCAACACTGTGCGAGTTGATCCTCGGTCCTAAAAGTTTCGGATCGGTCCAACCCGAACCAACCCTAACTATATATATATATAATATATAATATATTACTTATGATTTTTTTATATAGAGAAAACCTTAAAATATACGGCATCAACAATATTAAATAGCTCTTTAGTAAGGAGTTCAAGTAATTTTACATTGTTCTTTAATAACTTAGATTTTTAATATCTTTTACGGCATCAATAGTCATAATTTACAAATGAGGAAAATGTTTTTGTAAAGAGTCCTCATGGCATCCAAAAAGGCATAAACAGCTCCTTATGGCATCATCCTCTTGTATTCGTTCTCTTCTATCTTATTTGTCCTCATGGTCTTCAATTTGCCAAAATCGAAATAAACAACTTCTGCAGTCACCACTTGACACTTGCCTCGCTCGCTTTGGATCACTCGTGCCGCTCGCCACTTGATGCTCGCTTGGCTTGTTGCTTCCCGCTCGACATTCGATACTCATTATATTCGATGCTCACCCCACTTGACCCTCACCGCTTGCCTTTCTTAGCTGACCTCGCTCATCATTGAACTCATTGGGTCGGTATGGTCCTCGATTGCCCTTTTAAAGAGTACAAGAAATGAAATAAAAAAATTATTGGTTGGTCCTGGGTTGACCCTGAAATCGGATAGAATTCATTGGGTCAGTTCGATCCTTAATCGCTTTTTTAAGGAGTACAAAAAATGAAATAAAAAATTATTGGTTGGTCTTGGGTTGACCTTGAAACTGGACCAAACCCATTAGGTCAGTTCGGTCCTCAATCGCTTTTTTAAGGAGTACAAAAAATGAAATAAAAAATTATCGATTTGTCCCGGGTTGACCTTGGAACCGGACCGAACCCATTGGGTCGATCCGGTCCTCGATCCCAAACTCAATAGGGTCGGTTTTCGGTCCCAAAAATTAAGGACCAACACTGTGCGGGTTGGTCCTAGGGTTAGGGGGCGGACCGGCCCAACTCGGACCATGCTCACCCCTATCGGCAGCTAGTCAAGAAAGAAAAAAAAAATAAAAATAAAAAATTCGAATGTTTTAGTAATTTTCCTTAGAAAAATCAAATCAAGATTTTTATACCAAATGGTGGAAAATATTTTTAATTTATTTTCAGATTTCAATCAAATATCGAAAAATATTGTCATTTCTCTAGAAAAAATATTTTCCTAAAAAATATTCTCCAAAATTTCACATTTTTCACGAAGTAAACAGAGCCTATATAAAGACCTTCTAACCTTCTTTTTTTTGGATTTATTTACGTGATGGTATATAAAATGCTAATGAAATGTAATCAATCGAAATGGAATTCTAATTGGAGTTCCCTAGAGAGAGAGAGAGAGAGAGAGAGAGAGAGAGAGAGAGAGAGAGAGAGAGAGAGAGAGAGAGAGAGAGAGAGAGAGAGAGAGAGAGAGAGAGAGAGAGAGAGAGAGATCACTGCGTTGCGAAAGCCTATTTCTAAATTGCCAGGTAATATTGTGCAATGTCCATCTATCTCTACGACTTGGACTAGTATCTTTGATCAGACAAGTCATTTCTTGACTGAGGGCAAGGCTATCTGGGCATGTGAACAGCCTTGCCATCGAGGCCAAGAATTTCTTACTTCTTTATTTATTTATTATTATTGAAAAAAATTCAAATACACTTATTCTTTTTATGATTTTTCGGTCAAGTTCTTGGGGGTGCGTGACAAACCAGAATTTATTACGAAACAATTTTTTATTCTAGATCATTTTGGAATGAAACCGTTTGATAAACTTATTCCGTTTTTCTATTTCTAGAATAGATTTCTATTCCGAAATAGGTTTGGAATAAAAATCGAAGTAGAAATTTTCTACTTCTCATTTCGGAATAGAAACGAAAAATAAAAAATTTTCTCATCGTTCGTTAACCGGTCCTTCATCCGTTGCCGCCGACCACCGTCCGTCGGTCGCCTGGCCGCCCATTGCCCCCATTGCCGCGCCGTCGCCGCTAGTCACCAAATAAATTATTTTTAAAAATATCATTTTAAAATGAAATTCATTCGAATAAATAAAATGATATTTATTTTTATTTTTACGAATAAATATTTATTTTATGAATAAATTTAAAAAAATCATTAAAAATAAAATATTTTAAAAAAATGAATAAATTTTTATTTTAAAAATAAATAATATCATTTTATTTTTAAAAATAAATATAAATAAATATATTCATTTTATTCATTTAAAAATAAAAATAAATTTATTAAAATAAATAAATTACAAATAAATAAATTATTTTTATTTATCATTTTATTTTTATTTTATTAAAATTAAATTTATTAAATTTATTAAAAATAATTTATTTATGATAAATAAAAATAAATTATTTTTATTAAAAATAAATTTAATAAATTTATTTTTATTTGTCTTGAGTGTTTTGCCAAATAAATTTATTTTTATTTTTAAATTTTATTCATTTTAAAATAAATTTATTCGTAAAATAAAATAAAATAGAATAAATAAAATAAATTTATTTTTAAGGATATTTTTATTTTAAAATAAAATGATATTTTTATTTTATTTTATTTTTTTTATTTTTTTCTTTATTTTTTTGTTAATAAATCATTTTTATTTTTATTTTTTATATTAAAGGTCACTAGTCGCCGCCGCCATCCGAAAAGAAGAAATTTTGTGTCGTTATCAAACGAATTTCTATTTTTAGAGTAGAAATTGTTAATGTCGTTATCAAACGATTATTTTTCTTAAACTCTTCAGAAATAGAAATAGAAAAATTTATTTATGTTCCAAAAACTATTTCTGGAATAGAATGGTTGTCATGCGCAGGCCCTAAAAGTGTTCATTACATATAATTATGACAAAGAAAATCCGTACATTGAGAATTATAAAATTTCTTTAGTAATGTTGAATAAGTATTTATGGGGCACGCTCATTAGTAAATTATTTTTCTTCTTTCTTATTAAAATATTCCTGTCTCAGTTATCTTAGGGAATGAATAGAGTGAACGGATCAAGTGGGCAGGTTCTTTGATGAGTTAATATATGTATTTTCTTACTTTTACTTTGTTCATTTGACATGGATTTGCATATTGAATAAATATGTATTAATGGTTGATTAAGAATGATGATTGTTGACACTTAAATTTTGGCGGCCTGTTTAGTCATTTATTAGGGGTTAATTTTATTTCTAATAAATTTTGCATAGCATATAGATTTAGGTACATTTATTTTTTATTTGCATTGTCTGCATTTTGTTGGACCGGTGGCGGATGGGTTCAAATTAGATGGACCAGGCCCACGAAGCGAGTAAGTTGGCCCAAGCCCATGTTTTTTAATAATTGAAAATTATCTTGCGGGAAAATAAAATTTTAAAATTTTTCCGAGATATGAACTTTTTTGGATAGGGCAGATATGAAACAAATATTGCGTCCGGAAAAGTGAATATTGCGTTTGAAAAAAAAAAAAAAAAAAAAAAGATCTTTGTGGATATTGATTTTGAAAAATTAAAAACCCTAATCGATGGCCTATAAAAAGTAAAACGCATAGGGTTTTTTAGGGAGGCCACACTATTGAATACACGGCACATTAAAAGAAAAATCATGTGAGGGAGATGGCATGGAAGGAAGGGGGCAGGGAGAGAGAATTTCTTTTCGCCAAGCCTGTGAATAAAGAAGAGTAGACTTTCATCACAAGAGAGAAAAGAAAGAATGGACATTCTGCACTTGAAGGAGACCCGCACTTGGAGAGTCTGAACATCCCATCGCAAAAGACGTCTTCAAAGTCAAATTGCCTATTTTCTACTGTGGAGATTCATGCCCATTCTTCATCCCACTCTTATCTCCTTTCTCTCTTGAGAAAATTCACGAAGAAGTCTTCAAAATTCTGCTGCTATTGCTTCAACGATGAATTGCCATTGGAGATTTTCCACCGTCGGGGCATCTCTGCAGCAACCTTGCAGGTCCAAATCAGGTGGTTGTCGCAACAAAGATGCTGTCATCCGTGCCGGATCCATCACCACAATTCGATCTAGAGCCAAGATCCACAAATTACCATCCTTGCACCGTGAGTTGTTGACGATCATCGTTGCTTCTTTGTGACCGAGTCACTATCCCATGGCGTCTCCGTTGTCTTGAACCGCGAAGTCCGACGTTGCCATGTTGCCCGTGGAGCCCTAACGTAAGCACCTCCTATGAGGTGCTAAGCCCGCTGCCATCAACGTCTTAGTTCGTGAATCGCTGTGTTGCCACCACCGTCCTTGAGCCGCGCCGCATCGAGCCTTCATCGTTGGTCCGTTCTACCATTCAGATTTTGGGAAAAAATTCAAATCTAGGTAGAGATTTATTTTAATATATTAGGTAGATTTGTTTTTTTTTTTTTTTTTGGTTTTTGATATTTTATCTCTTTGTTTGAAATATCTTCCAATGCATGATTGAAATTCCGTGATGTAGCATCCAATTTGCAACCGCACGAATTTTTATTCTATCTATAAGGCTTTAGATGGAATAATTATTCACACGGGAGTAAAATTGATATCTTGATCTTTAAGGCTTAGGATCAATTTATTGATTTTATTAGCGAGATAATCAAGTTTGAATTTCAATTCGAATGGTGGATAGCATTTTTTATGACCGTGATTGGTTTGATGTTTATCTCATAATTGTTCTATTTATCCTGAAAATACAAAAAAATTGCATTTGCATCCCATGTAAATTAGGATTGATTGCACGATAGGTTAGTTCGTCATTTTTTTAAAAATGCATGTTTGGATGATATCTAGGATAGATGATATCTTTGAAATAGGTTGCATATTTATGATAGGGATTTTATTTCGAAATTTTTGAAAAAATAAAAAATGCATTCATTAAGGATGTTAGTTTTAAATTTGAATTGCATGTTTAATTATTTGGCAATTTTAATTTCGAATTTCATGAAAAGGGAAAAAAGAAAATTTAAAGCTAGGGCATTCTTTGCACGTCATTGCATACTAGAGTAGGATTGCATGTTTAATTTTATTTTCTACTTAGTTATAGTCCTAGATAATTTTCTTTAAATTAGACCATATGCTTATTCATGTCATATAGTTTAAGACATTTTGCCATGCCATATTATTTCATATTAGGTTAGAAGCACTGCATTGCATTGCATATGGATTATATTCTCGTTAAAAAGTGAAAGCAAAAATTGAGTGATTGCTTGTTAATTAGAAATCATATCTAGGATTGTTGATGTGAATTCTGATCTAACAACGCAGATGCTTTCGTTGCTTTGAGGTAAGTTCTGTATTATTTAATTGTTTTCTTGGGTGTTAAATTGGTGGTATGCGCACCCTGATGATCGCCTCACATGTTAGGAAAGTGAATTAAAATCAATTTAAGCTTCCTGCAAAACATTTTTTCGAAATAAAAAGAGAAAGGTACCGAAAGGGCACTAGGATAGTCTAGTGTAATCAAGTCTTCGTACCCAAAGTCTCTAGTTCGTAAAAGTTAAATAATTCTCCCATTATTTTACTTAGGTGTCTAATCGACCTACCATAAACCGATTAGTGGCAACTCCCTTTTGCATGCTAGATATTTGAATTTAAATCGCGAGTTGGTATGGGCTTGGGAGAGCCCGAGTTAAGTCTAGGCTTAGCAATCCATTAGCCTAATTTTAGGTGGTGCACCCGAAAATTTGGTCACGACAGCTTGGCGACTCCGCTAGGAACTTGAGTTAAAACTCATAGTGGACTTAAGCCAATTTTCTCTTTCTTTTGAAAAATGTTTTTGTTTGGCAACGAGGATTCCAGGTACGTCCCTAACATTTAAGGTGTTAAATGTTTTTGCAGATTGGGAGGTATAATGGAAAGTGTTTGCTAACCCTTGTTTTGTAGGGAGGTGTAGGAATGAATGGTTTACTTGCACATATGAAGTGTTGCTTGCTATAAACTGTTGTGCATGCTTTGCATTTACACTACACTTTTGCACACACAACCTGCCACCGGACCTGAGCCGCATAGGATCATTTAGGATGGTGTTGAGATGGATACCACTTCGACCGCATGCTCGCGGTACGAGTCGCCCATCTCAATCCCGAAGTTTCTTTCATGATGTCAAGAGTACCCACCTCGATCCGCATGCCCGCAACCTGGGTCGGCTCTTTGACCAAGCAGGAGTCATGAGGACCCGACATAGTCCACAAGCCCGTGGCTAGTCTAATAATCCATGTGGCTCCACCTTGCTAAGCCTTATAGATTAGAAATCGAGCCACTTACCATACGCATGTCTATGTGATTGCTCACCATTGGTAAAGTAAGTTCTCTAAATTTTTGCTTTTGCAATTTACTTACTTTATCGCATTATTTTGTCGGTCCATGGCATTAAGGTTGTCACGAGTCTTGATCAATATACAATGGGGATGCCGGACATTCGAATTATTCTCCCTCCAATGGAAGAGCTTAGCACTTGGTGGGACAAGTTAGACCAAGCTAGCCGCCAATTTGCAGAGTCGCATATAGCTCGACTACTTTCACTGCTGCGTATCAACATCCATGGCGGCATCATCCAAGCACTTGCCCATTATTGGTGCCCCAAGACTTCCACCTTTATCTTTGGTGGTAAGCATGAGCTCACTCCCACCTTGGAAGAATATAGCATTGCCCTGGGAAAATCTTTGAAAGCTGAATTGATTAGTCCACCTATTGGTAGTGATCCCGTTGTGGCCTTATCTGATTTTTTAAGAATCAAAGAGGACAACATAAGAAAAGTTTTGAAGGCTCACCGCCATACTTGCCCATTATTTTTTCTAAAAGAATGTTTCGAAAATGGCACTTCATTTCAAATGCGTAGGGTTTTCCTTTTAGCTTTCTTTGGGTTCATAGTCTTTCCTTACTGCAAGAATGCTATTAACCCTTTGATGGCTCATTTACTTAAGCAAGTGTTGGAAGGGAAAAATTTTGTAAACACTATTCTAGCTGAAACATTTCTTTCCCTCACTAAATTTAAAGGAGATGGTGATAAGACCTTCCGTTCCTCTCCCGAGCTTTTGCAAATTTGGTTTCTTTCTCATATAAAGGGATTTGGTGGTTTAATGACTAGACATGATGTTAGTGATTCTAATCACCCTATTATAAAATTTGAGAACAACCAAAAACATGCACCGGATTACCTATGGCATGCTAAATGGTTCCAAGTTCATGTGGCGAGACTCACATGTGGAGGTGTTGGCCCAATCCCTCTACTGGGATTTACTGGAGCATTGGAGTACTATCCGACTAAAGTGACTAGTCAGTATCAAGTTGTGCAAGAGCTTCCCCCGGCGTTATAAGCAGATCCACTCAAAGTCAGCTTCGTTGGTGGAAACCGAGACCATGAAGACTCTATTCTCACTATCAAATCAATGTGGGACATGTGCCATCCATGAAAACTCAAATGGCCCGAGAAAGAGCTGAAGGGTAAAGAAAGAAAGTACTATACCTCAACTAAGTACATTCAACAACACAAGATTCTAGAGGAGCTGCTTCCAAAGATACCAGAGGTGCCATTGAAGATCACCAATCGTGCTGAGAATAAACGCCTCAAAAGAGTTGCTGAAAAAGCTCAAAAGGAGAACAAGTGATTGCGCCGAATGGTGTCCCAAGTATATATTGATCAAGCTAGATGAAGTGCTTGAATCAATCTTGCTATTTTCATTTCTAGATTATTGTTTAGGAAGTTGAGTCATTTACTTTCCTAGTTCACTTGTTTAGGGCATTTCGAGTTTCCATTTTGTTAGGTTTGTCAAAAGCTTCATTAATGAACAAAGTTCTAGAACATTGCCATGGATCGGCGTATTTCATATGAGCTACTTATTTTTGTTCATTTCTTACTTTAGGTGATAACGGATTCTCCACATTCACCCATCATTACACGATTGAGAGCTAGAATGGCCGACCAAACTGAAATGCGTGATCGTATGTCCGCTATCGAGACTCAACTCCAACAAGTGCTTGCTTCTATACAGCTTATGACGGATCAACTCCAATTCCTCCGAGCGAATCCGACTCCTGCACCTGCTCTCCTCGAGATAGTAGTTTCAAAGCCGACAAATAGGGCCCAAATGATTGATGACGACATGCTTGGGTTGGAAGATGACCCACCGTTGATCGCCGCCGAAAAGGCTAAGCTTGACAATGTCCTTAAGACGGAGCAAGATGAACACGTTGCGAAACTCGAGGAGAAAGTGAAGCAATTGCAAGAGTCATAGAGTTCACTGCCATTCGACTTGTCCATGTATGAAAAGGTCAAGATGCCGAAGAAGTTCAAAATGCCGGAGTTCGAGAAATATGATGGTACTTCCTGCCCAAAAGCTCATTTGCAGATGTACCACGTACGCATGGCCCAATATGTCAAGAATGAGCCCCTCATGATTCAATCATTTCATGCGAGTTTGACTGGGCCCGCACTAAACTGGTACATAATGAAAAATGTAAACCTCCTTGACACCTGGAATGAAGTGACCGATGCATTCCTCAAGCAATATAAGTTCAACATGGACATTGCACCTTCCCGAGAAGATCTTGAGTGGATGGAGAAAAAGAAAAGTGAGTCATTGAAAGAGTATGTTGTGAGGTGGTGAAATCTGGCCACTTAAGTCACTCCAGAACCTGCTGACAATGAGCTAATGAAGTTGTTCGTCAAGACTCTCCCGTTTGAGTTTCGCAACCAGATGGCTAGCACGTACGTTGAGAACTTCAACCAACTTATCCTGATGGGTGAACAGATCGAAGTTGGGCTAAGAGATTGATGGTTCAATGAACCAACCCATCAAGGCAAAAGGTTCACCATGAAGAAAGACAAAGAACCTAGCACGGAAGTCAATGTTGCATATGCACAGTCTGGCAAGCCTCCAATTGTTCATATCCCTAACAATCAACAAGGCGGAGGCCAACCAACCGCGCCTTGACAGTTTGTTAAGAGACAGTTCACTCCTCTTCCTGGCTCTCTGTCCCAGGTCTTAAAGGTCCTTCAAAAAAAGGAATTGTTGTCTTACGAGCCAAAGCGACCCAATGTTGAAAATTTTTCTAACTACAACCCCTCCAAGAAATGCGAGTACCATATGGGGGAAGTAGGACATTCAACTGATGAATGCATGACTTTGAAGCATAAGGTCCAAAACTTATTGGACACCAAGGTGTTTGCCTTCGGTACCGCTCAATCGAATGTCAAGAAGAATCCTCTACCTAAGCATGAGGATAGGGTGTATGCCATTGATGAAGGACCTCTGGAAGAAATGGGTCTTGGCCCGCAAGAGTAACTTATTACTTTTGCACATTCCCCTGCACGGGAATTTTTATTGCTTTCTAGGAATTGTTTCAATTTCTTCTTTTTCGCTTTCTTCTTAGGGCTTGAATCGCATTTTCCATTCAATAAATTGTAATTGATTGATGAATTTCAATAAAATTATAAGTTTTATTTTAAGGGCATGATGAGGTATACCAAACTAACCCGGTGATAATATCCAGCCGATAAACAAAAAGAAAAATCCAAGGAGAATTCTGAGGCCTGGGCTTCATCATGCTTTCTCGTGTCAAAATGTTTTTTAAAAAAAAAAATGCTTTTCCAATTGTTTTTCAAAAAAAAATTCAAAAAAAAAATTGTTTTACCCCATTTGTTCTTTTTGATCCATCTACATTCTATTTCAGGGATGGTTTTATGGCATGCAAAGGTGTGAAAATGGTTTAATCCAATTCCAGATTCTGAGGGCAAGTTTGCTCCAAATTATGGTGGTCCATATATAGTGAAGAAGGTGCTTCTTGGAGGTGGCTTAATCTTGGTAGTGATGGATGGTCGAGAATTCTCCACTCCTGTTAGTTCTAATGCCGTCAAGAAGAATTACCCATGATTGAATTTGCCATGCTGTGTTTTGAACTGCAAGCATTTTTATAATGAATAAATTGCCTCAATGAGTTGCAAGTTCAATTGTTCAAATTTGTTACAAATCTTGCATGTTTTCCTTGATGAATTGTGAGATAAATTGAATGTGTCAAATGGGATACTTTGGAATGATGAAAGGCAAACCTTATTCCATACATTGTTTCATACATAAATTCCCAGTGAGTTGTGTGGAAAAATTCCATATCCACAAGGAAAAAGGGTGATCTCGCAAAGGGTACGTCAACCGAGGTGACGAGAGGCAATTTCTTTCTCTACCAAAAACACTACAAGTATATCCATTGTTTAGCCTTTGAGCCCACACACATGAAGAGTTTTTTTTAAATTGTCCCTATCAAGGATCGTCCCATACTAGGACAAAATTTGAAACGAATGATAGGAATTTTTTTACTCACACTTGTATCAATCTTCAAGTTTGCTTTCGCAGTGTAACTTGTACGATAATTTGAAGTGCCTTAGGACGACGAAGAGCAGTTATTTCTCTATCCTATACACTTTATCCATTGCATAGCCCACTCGAGCCTATGAATTCATTTCGCATTAAACCCAGCTGGTGATCATCCCCTACATTGGGGCAAGGCAAGAAAAACAAATCATTTGAGTAGCATGATTTACAATGCTATTAAAAGATGAAGGCTGTGTGAATCCAAACAAAGTGAAGAAATGGGGCATGAAAAAGCAGTGTGCCTGGTAAAAGCAAGTCCAATGCCCAAAAAAGAAAAATCAAACACTTGAGTTGTATCCCCCACAAGGCGTTACTAAAAAAACACAAATGCTGAGATGTTACATTCAATGGAGTTTGGATTATGGAGAAAATCCTCAATAGTGAAGAAGAAAATTGGAGATGTCAAGATGATCACCAACTTTGACCCCCTAAACACTTTTTGAGCCTAATGATCATTTCGTTTCTCAACCCATGAACTAAGCCTACGTTACGTCCCTTGCAAAGTCTCTTCAGATTATGGCACTTGAATTAACGTAAAAATTCATATGTTTGAAAGCATCACTTGAAGAAGTGCGAGTAAGATGATTTCTGCCTCATTTTGCATGTTTCTTGACTTGTAAACCCAAAGATGATTGCAGAATATCACTCATTTTTTCAATAGCCTCGACTCAAGGAGTCCCCTTTGTTAAGCCATTGACCAAGCCTATATTACGGTCCCTGGTAAAGACCTCTCAGATTGGTAAGGTCGTACCACTTGCGAGATTGCTCAGACCCTTGTTTGACATGATGATGGTGAGATAGAGTGACTGTCAAGATCCCGCATCAAAGGTCGGGATGAAATGGCCCTTTTAATGAGGACGAGTGAAAAGTCCTTTCAGACCAAAAGATCTCTCATTTGACATATCCATGACACTCATGTGTTCAGATTGGGATATTCTTTTGAAATCCTCCCCAATGGAAATTAGGTGATGCAAGATTGGTAGAAATCATCACGCATGAACCTCACTTGAATTGATGCATGTCTGTGACTCTAAATGCATATTGCCTCTCCTATGACCAAGTTTTACAGGAGACATATCCCCCAGGAGTAGAGATGTCACCAGGTAAGTGTATCTCTATTCATATCTTAAATATTTGTTGTTGCACAGGTATTCACTTTTTGAATACATTGACACTCGATTGAGTTATCCCTAAAGATTTTTCTCCAGATTGCAATGTTGGACGACCGAAGAATGGTTCGGGTCCTAGCCAAGACAAAACCCTCCGTCCGGGGAAAAAGAAGAAGGTTTAGGGTATTTTAGGCGGACCGTAGAGTGGTGTGGGTCCTAAAACAACATTTATTGCTCTAAGTGTTGTCTCGATTCCTACGCAATCAAAGATTTCTAGAACGGGGGGACTTGTTTACGCTAATGTTTCTATTAGCGTCCTTGCGTACCACTAACTTGAAAAGTTATTTATCTAAATGCCACACATTCTTGATTACCAATTATAATCTTTATGAAACCACTAAGTGTCCATGCAAATGTACTCTAATTAATTTTAATCTACGCATAATAGATTGTTTACAAAAATGGTTCTAAAATACCAAAATATCATTTAATTAGGAAAAATGACTTTATAAAATTAGGAAAATCTCCTAGATGTCATTTTTGGCTTAATTTGATAACATCCAACATTTTTTGATATTTTTGAAATTTTCATATTTTTCTTTTTTATTATTCTTTTTAAAAATATTAATAATAATTCCTTAAACCGATCTATGCTAACATGGAGTAACACAGCACATGAATATCACAATAACCGAGCTCAAATCGACCGTTTCAAGATCGAAACTTGGTTTGCGCATTTCATCGAACACTTGGCGTGCATTAAATCACCCCAAAATAGCTTCGCGGGCCATGTTTGCGGCCTTCAATCTTCACCCATGAGCAATATTATGTGGAACTAAAGCATCAAGATTATACTACCACATGCAAGGAGCAATATTAGATAGAAATCATAGCCTACAACACACAAAAACCCAACTAAAATCGTCCTCAAATACACGGGTTTGAGCTGATTTTGCAAATCTGGGTTTGAACCCAAGTCAAGCAAACAGGTTGCATGCCCATGTTTAAGCCCCGACACTTATCACATGCAAGATCTAAGGGAAACACTACTTAATTCGAGTGAAAGTAGGTAACATGAGCTTTCAAATGCAACAAAAATCATAGAGAATGGCCCACCGAAAGACATCAAAACGACCTCTCCCAGAAGCACACTTGCAAAACTCTTGAAGAGATTTCAAACACTTAGAAAAATTTCAGCCTCAGAAATCAGTTTTCCGGGCTGGTTTTCCTCTTGATTTTCATGATCAAAACGTACTCAAACTCGAAAGAAAATACATCTAGGATGCTTACCTTGCTTCTTAGTTTCCCTTTCAAGTGGTTCTTCGCTCAAGAGACCAAGAAATTATCCTCGGGGCCCGTGGAAGTTGGCTTCTTCAACTGGAAAACAAGATCTGCAAAGAAAGAACTGATAACGAAGGTTTTCATTAACCTCCAAAATCAAGCTTCAGAACCTCTTTTGTTGGAAAAATTAAAACAAACCCAAACTATATGTATTCTAGTTTGGCTTGTAGGTCATGGATTTCCTCATTTGTCTCTCAATGTTCTCAAAAACACTCGCTCTCTCTCACTCGTGACTAACCGGGCTCAACACTTAGAAAAAATTCAGACTTTCTTTGGCCCGCCAGGAGGGTAGTTTTTCGGGGGGCTTTAGGAGACCTTCCCGAACTCCATTTGGAACGTGCGACCTATGGATGGAAAGATCTTTGAGTGAAGTTTCACTCTCTAGTTGAAGGTTTTGGCTAATTTTGGCCGCAGGTATGTAAAAAATTCACTTTTCTCTCTCAAGGTCAGTTTGGATTTTCTGGGTTTTCCATTTTCTGGAGTTGCTTCTGAGGACCTGTTTGGGGGACGACCGTGAGCTCTCTCTTCTCCTTCTCGTCTCCTCTCTCTCATGTCCTAAAAGAGCTTGCTTCCGTGATCTTATCCACCTGAATTAAGGGATTTTTGGTCGGTCTTTCGTCCACCTACCACGCCTGTCAACAGAGCCACTTCAACAACTTTCTGACTTAGCCAGATTTTCAATTTCTGCAGATGTTGAGTGTCCGGATTTGGTGCGATTTTCCCGTGCATTCAGCAGCTTATCCCTGGCCGATTTCCGTCCACTGGCACTACTCATTATGGTTTTCAATCACGTGCAAAGATCAGGCTTGATGGGCGGCTGAGTGGGATATCGTGGGGCCACCAAGTTGCTTACTCAGCAACTCCGGATTGAGGCTAAACCGTGGGCTGGGTTTTGGTAGCTCGTTTGAGTGCTTTAATCCATCAATTTGGCTGCATTTTTTGATCAATTAGCAAGCTCATGTATAGTATTTTAAGATCTCGACCAGATTTTGCAATTATACCCACCCAATTTTGCAAGAAAGTCCCTCAAAGTTAGTCATTTTCTTATCCAAAAATACCCATTTCAATGCAAATTTTCAATTTCAACTTAATTGGTGACCAAGATGATGATTTAAGGGTTCGGGCAAAATTTTGCAAAATTTGCGAATTAGTCCCTCAACTTTTGGAAATTGCATTTTGGCCCCAATTTGCCATTTTAATTCCAATCTGACCTCCCGGGCTTGGCTAGTCACATTTAGATCATTGGCCCCAACTTTTTTTTTTTTTTTTTTTTTATCTTTTTTATCTTTTTATATATTTAATTTAATTTTTTTTTTTTTTTTTAAGGAAAAACATATTCCATTTAAAATATATATATACTAAACACCTAGATAATCTATATGCAAGAATTTGACATGAAATATTTTTGTGGAAAAACACGTTCCCATTTTTTTTAAATGATTTTTGAGCAAAAATTTAGGTGTAGAATGATACGTAGAATGATACGGGTCCTAGACAGTATTTATTTCCCTATTTAGGCGACCGTAGAATGGTACGAGTCCTGGAAGGCAAATCCATGTTTAAGCGACCGTAGAATGATACGAGTCTTAGACACAACCAAACACTGCTATACTGGACGACCGTAGAATGGTACGGGTCCTAGGAAAACAGTTCTTCAATCTTCCTCATTATACCTTAGTCTGGATCTAGGTATTTCGAGTTTAAATCTTGACATCTCAGTCTAGACCCGGATGTCTCAATTCTTTTTGTTGAACATTTCACTCTGGATGTGAATGTTCTTCGACCTTCCTCGTTATACTTTAGTCTGGATCTAGGTATTTCGAGCTTCAAATTTCTTGACATCTCAATCTGGACCCGGATATCTTGATTCTTTTCGTTGAATATTTCACTCTGGATGTGAATGTTTTTCGAGCTTTCTCGTTATATCTTAGTCTGGATCTAAGTATTTCGAGCCTTTTTTTAAAAATTCTTGACATCTCAGTCTAGATCTGGATGTCTCAAATCTTTTTGTTGAACATTTCACTTTAGATGTGAATGTTCTTCCCAATCTCAATGTCTCAATCTATTACCTGTTTGACTGTTCAAGGAACCTGAGTGAGAGTTGGGTAATTGTGAAGTACATAGGGATTTATTAGGTACCTCAAAATGTTTTACTGCACTAACTAGTAAGTAATTGCAGGTACATTCTTTCCTTTCGCATAATGCATTTGCATTAGCATTTCCATGCATCATATAAATTGCATTTTAAAATAGAATTCATTATTAAAAAAAATCAAAAATCAAAAATCAAAAATCAAATCATTCAATGCATATGCATGGTCAAAATTTAGGTGTCAACAGCTGCCCCTCTTTGAAAGTGAGCTCGTAGAGGTTGCTTTCAAAGACAACTCACTTTCTGGATGCACTTGAAGGCTAGGTGAAATGCAAATGAAATGTAACCCATCGAAAAGAAATTTTGCCTCAACTCTACCAAAAGAAAAAATCAAAAAACAGGGCTTCATTGGGTTGCGGACATCTCTTTTTCTATTGCCGGTTGAACACGCCAGCCAGCCTTTTGACTAAACGAATGATGGTGTTTATTCATGTTTATTCATAGCTGTAAACAGTGCCAACCCTTTCATAATAACGATTATAACCTTCTTTTTTGAAATAGTGAACTTTCATTGTCTGAATATCTCATTGAAGGGGTCGCGTGGGCATTCATTAACAAAATATTCTACATGATCTAACTATCGATATGTTTTTGTCGATGACTTATGCGCGTTGGCAGCAGGAGCGCGAGTATTGGTCGTTAGTCTTTCTTTTCCATAAGGCAGGTCAAGTTGTTCGTGCTGGCTCCCAAATTCTTGATTGAAGCACCTACATTGGAGCATGTGAGTCATTGGCAGTTTGGGGTGCTTCTGTTTCCAAAAACAATTTCTAATCAGAAATAATTTTTTTTATTCTGTTTTCGAAAACAATTTCCAAGTATTTTAAGCCGTTTGGTAACCGTCCAAAATTTCAATTTTCGAAATAGAATTGTGTTTGGCACCGTTCTTAAAATTTTTACTCCAAATCATTTTCTTTTAATCTTTTAATAATTTTATTACTTTTTTTCTTTTTTCTACTTTTCTTTTTTTCTTTCTTTTATCCTCTTCTTCTTCAAGGGTTGCCAGTCTCCGGCCTTGGGACGACTGACGACTGGCCAGACGAGGGCCGGCAACCTCGCCGAAGCATCGCCAACCCTTGCCGAGGCCACGCCTCGTCAGCCGAGGCTCGCAGGCAGATGGGCTAGGCTTGGCCGAGCCTCGCCAGTGGCTAGGCAAGCTCGCCAGATCTTGCCCTAGCCTAGCAAGCCTCCTACAAGATCGTTGGACCTCGTCAGGCTAGTTGCCAGTGGCAACAACGGCAGCAACAGTTGAAGAAGAGAAGAGAGGGAATAAGAACAAGAATAAAGAAAAGAAAAGAGAAAAAAATGGGTTAGCTTGATTCTAAAATTGTTCCCGGGAACAAAGAATCAACTTTTTTTTACTTCTCGATTCTATTCTAAATCTACTTCCGGGAATTAAAAAAAAAAATAGAAATTTGTTCCCGGGGATAAAAATTTTACCAAACGAATTTCTGTTCTAAATCTACTCCCAGGAACAAAAGAATAGAAATTATTACTGTTTGGCAAGTTGCCAAACAGAGCCTAAGCACCACACACATGGACTTAATATTGCAAAAAATCTCCAATTTTAACTTTTTACCAAATTTCGTAAAAAAATCTTTAACTTTAGGTTTAACCCCGATTCTATGTTAAAAATTTTTTGTCTC
Source organism: Eucalyptus marginata (assembly GCA_014182565.1). Taxonomy (NCBI): domain Eukaryota; kingdom Viridiplantae; phylum Streptophyta; class Magnoliopsida; order Myrtales; family Myrtaceae; genus Eucalyptus; species Eucalyptus marginata. The sequence continues at coordinate 38,876,029 of CM024592.1, read as the reverse complement.
ATAAAAAACCCTCAACTTTAATCTTCTCCCAATTCTACCTTAAAATTATTTTTTATACTATGAAAAACCCACAACTTTAAATTTTGTCCCAATTTTTCCATCCAATCCCAATTTTCATTAAAAAAACCACAAAATTTTACGGCCAAGAAATGAAAAACTCCCAAGCATGAGTGTCCCGAGCATTAGCTAAACATTCCCAAACACAAGAAATCGAAGACCGAGCGCAAAATTACTAAGGTCGATTTTGATGGAGGGTTAATAGAGACAAATTTAGGACTCAAGTAAAAGTTAATGATCTTTTATGAGACAAAAAAATTAGAGTAAAATTGAAACTAAAGTTTTTTTATGAGATAAAAAAAAGTTTATGGTAGAATTGAAACTCGATCTAAAGTTGAGGGTTTTAATGTGACAAAAAAAAAGTATTGAGTAGAATTGGAATTAGATCTAAAGTTAAAGGTTTTTTACAAGATAAAAAGGTAAAATTGGGACACAAGCTAAAGTTGGAAATTTTTCAAAGTATTGGGCCAAGGCGCATGTGGTAATCCAACGTTGAAGGCTGAGAATAGAGGGAGATCACAGTTGGAGCATGTGAGCATTTGTTCATTAGTTTTCTCTTCTTCTTTTTAATTAATAGAACGTGCAAGTTTAGTCAAACTAGAAAGATGAAATTGCTAACGAAAAATGAATTATAATATAAAAAGGATATGGGGTAAAATTGAACAAATTATAAAAGTATGAAAACAATATATCGTATTCTAACATTACCCAGTTATGGTCATGTTATATTTTTTTTCTATACATCAATCTGTTTGACAATGAAAAGGCTAACCTCTTTAATTGTCGGCTAGCAACAAAACAAAAATCATACAAATCCTCTTTAGATAAAATTGTGTTTGCTTAAATTAATAGTAGTATCATTAATAAGATATTCAATTAAACTTACATTCACTTAATCTAAAGCATACTATAATTTTGACATCATAAAGATCATATTCATATCTTACACACAATTAATCAAAACCGTGAAGTGAATTTGACAACAAAAGATTATATTTATATATCTTAATGGACTTTTATTAGATCTATTGCCGATGTAAAAAATAACTTACACGTTCACTATTGGATTAGTGTCACGCTAACAGTGAACCTCTAAATTGTTCTTGAGAATAAAAATAGAAAAAAACTATTTCTGAAAAGAAATTGTTCCCCGGAATAGAAGCGTTACCAAACAGACCCTAAATAATCACATCATAATTTCCTATGTCTTTTTCTATTGATATGATGTCTTATTTCTTGTTTGGCAAGTTGCTTAGTATAAATAAATTAAGAGATTAAATAGATCAAATAAGAATCTAACTTATTCGAAATAAAAAAGAAAACATAATTGTTTCTTCATATTTATTTATTTCTTAATTTTAAATCTCTCCTATTTATAAGCTCATTTATCCAAGGAAATCAATTGAACTGGGAAATAATAAAATGAATCAGTATGCAAATAATAATTTGGGTGACAGGACAAGCTAAATACGTATATGATTAGGTATAATCGATTATATATCATCTTTCACTTGCACAATCAATATATCAATTTATCAACCTCATAAAATTTCTACTTTTAATAACGTTCACTAAATTTAATTAATATCATCCAATTAATAAAAATTATTTAAGTGATGTAATCATATTGTTTAAATATAAATTTTTTATAGTCATTTCGTGTTATAATTTCCAATGTGCTTATTGTAAACCGATAAGAAGATTAAAGCATCGGGTTTTAAATTAAATAAAAAATCAATTTAAGTTAAAAATATTTCGATTCATATTCTATCCAATTTTATTGGATTAGAGTTGATTTTGGCCTTAGACTATTTTATTGAATGAATCTATTTTACTATACAATAAATCAATCTATTTGATACAAGGTCAATTTAAAATTGGAAGAAATCATTCTGAGATTTTGTATAATCACTATCAATTGTTCTAAAAGCTTGAGACATAATTTAATTTTTAAATATTCTAGTATTCCCTTCACACGTAAACTGGACTTTGATCTTGTATGCTTTTTATATTCATATGTTTTCTCTCCATCTATAAGCTTAGACTTTTGAGTTAGACTTTCTAATTATTATTGTGACCTTTTTCATGAGGAGTTTTGATGTAGTAAACAAAATAATCATAAACCATCAAAAATTATGAAAGAATAATAGACTTCGTATTTTGAGAATGTAGTCCTTTCGTTTTTCCACAAGTCGTGTCATTTTGTATTTTTCACCTGATGGCCAAGATGCCACTTTTCAATTCCAAATCTGCCATTCAAAATAAAAAAATCACATAAGGTATCGTATGAGAAAAATACATGGATCAAATGTGTCGTATATGAATCTAGCATGTATTTCTTGGTTTTTTTGGGGGTCTTTAATTAAAAATTTATAGATGCTATTCACAAAATCAAATGGTACTTCAATGACAAAATTAAATCCAACATGTCCTTCCCTAAAGGTGGATCTATCAAAATGAATTTTAGACCCATTTCTTAACATATATTTGATGGAATTTATTATTATATGGGTTAGTTATATGTAGTAAATAGGTCATGAATGGATTTCGAATGATAAAACCCATAAGAATATGACTATTAAATGGACCCACAATTTATTTAAACCCAACCCACCTCAATGACTCTCACCTACACTTAATTTTACATTCACTTACTCCGAGCTCCTACCTCAGTTTGGGTATGATTTTTTCTTAATTGAGTTAAATATGGAAGTGTTTTAATAATATGGTCAAGTCAAATATGAGTCATCAAATTTGAATTACTTAGATAGAGGTTAACACGAGTTAAACGAGTCAACTTAGGTCGGATCATTTTTTACTTGATTCAACCACCTATTTAACAGGTCTACTTAAAGGGGACAAAGCATACAAGTACAAATGAATGCCAAGGGGCCTATGGCGAAAAAAACAAATTTTACCAATTTTTTCTAATAATTGCTATTTTATTTATTCAAAAAAGCTTCTTAATTATTTATCCTAATTTTCTCTACTGCTGCTTCAAGAAAAATTATGATTTTTGTTAGTGCAATCTTCCTTATTTTCCTTTTTGGACAAGGCATTCTTCCTTTTTTTTCACAAGGTGGTTATCTAGTAAAATTGAAATGGGAAAAAAATGGAAGGTTCGCATAAATGTCAAGACACATCTGTAAGTATTGTGATCTTTCTTTAAAGACACTCATATCACCAAGCCGCGTGTAGGCACGTCGTCCAACACTAGTATGAGTAAAAAGGTATTGTCAAATGACATAATGGATTGAGATCCTCTACCTCCTTGGATGTTTTCCTTTGATGCCTCATCCATATATCATTAGCTAACGCGAATAAGGATAATTATGAAATATATCAATATCAATGACGAAGGAGATTCGTTAAGTCGTCATTTAAAGCACCAAGCAGAATAGAGAATCTTTGTGTCTTAATAATGATGAGCTCTTCAGTAGTCCGCATATAGTGCCTCGAGGCATCAAGCGCAGATGGTAAACCTACCTCAAACGCATCTCTTTGAAAAGGTGAGAAAGATAATAGAGAAAATGCTCAGGGGCTTATATTTGCCATGCTAAGGTTGCAAGTTATGGCCTTCTCTTCTCAGAGGTTCATATCTCTTTAAGTAAGGAAAAAAAAATTATGACCCTCATGTTGTACTTATTTTCATATATATAGTAAAGAATCTTGACCGAATCATAATAGAAGTCAATTTCTCTAGTTTCCTCATTTGCTTTTCGTGGACCGACTTGTAGTGGAAATTAATTTCCTTTTCTTAATTGCTGACCAAAAATTCAAACTCCATTATTCTGCAACATCCGAGTCTAATATGGGCTTTCCAAATTAAGGAATCCATATCTACAAAAATATGACTCAAATATCCACATGCACTTTTAGATTAGAATTTGTTTATAAGTTTAAACTCAAAACATATTTTAACGATAAAAATCCTAATTATGAAGGAGTACTTCTAAGCATATTGTCTGTAGTTGACTCAAAGGTTCTGCCATGATCAGAGAGAGAACTCCTTTAGCAGCTGCAGATACCCTTCCTCGGCTCCTGTGAATTGATCTTAAAGTCAGATTAATATTGCATCAGTTCAAGTCAAATTGATTACGTGGCATCATTTCATAAAACTAGAGAAGCATCAATCCAAACCATTGATCGATTATGCACTTGATGCACCTTAAGTCAAGGTCAGTCAAACAAAGTTCAACTCTTCATCGATGTGGAGACATAAGACACGTTTCCTCATATTAGCCATTTCAGATAAGTTCAACTCATTCTTAAGAAAATGTATGACGTTGAAACTACATATACTGGTATTAAACATTTCGAAAAATCCAGATGACAAAGATCACTTTAACAAATAGATTCAAAAATAAACCTTCCATTCCGACAACCCTGTTCATCACCAAACCCAACACAATCTACGGCAAGCAACGCTAATGAAAAAGCCACATTAGCATGTTATGTTAGCATATAATAACTGTACATGCCAAAAGGATATGATTCATCAAATTGTGAAAAAAGATCATCAAATTAAAGGGACTTAGTTGTGCAAAATAAAACAATAAGAATTCAATTGCACGAACAATGAGTTAGAGGAGTAAACATAGCATTGTCACTTGTATAAATTTACCTAGACAAGGCACATTTGAGGTTGACATTAGGGAGCACGACCGAAGAAACCTTGTAATGGCCCGTGAACCCTATTCAAGTGGTATACGGCCCGTGCCCAATCAGCTTTGAATATCGCAATGATGTGCGCTAGACAAATCCGAATCAAGCCACGCGCGGGGACTTGCGACACTACTCTAGGTAGTGAATAAATTGATAAATGACTCTGAAATGGAAACTGTAAGTCAATACATATTAAATCTGTAATGCGGAAACTCATACTAAACAGTGATCTTTTGATCTTCATGATTCTCACAAATAGATGATGACATACATTTATCCATAACGTTGCACTTGATGTTCGTTGTAGAAACCCAAAGAACTCGAACCAAAAGAAGAAATCCGATTTCTCTCCCTTAACCCACTATTCTTGATGTATTCTATCGATGGATGAGAGAATACCAAAATCCTTTAGGTTATTGTTGTTAATTGTGGGTGGAGAGAGGACCGGACTCTATTTGTACATTTGTTGAAAAGGTGCCTTCCATCAAAGCGATATACCCTTTCAATTAAAGTCGTACCTCTTCATTTTATTAGAGTCGTAACTCCTCTAAACCAATATGTATTATTCTTATAGCATAACAATAATTATTAAACCATATAATAAATCATATCATGTGGGCCACAATAATTCTTACATTCTCCCACTTGGTCCATATGATATTCCTTTCATGGTTTAACAAAGACTGTAATGTGCACAATAATATTATGCTATAAAAAATTTCATTAAATTGGCAATCACATAATAATCACAATTAAATAAAGAAAACTAATGCGAGTCATAGCGGTTGTATGTCATTAATCGACATAGTCCCTTCTATACACTACAACCATAGCACTTTACTTAACATGATCCATAAATGAGAAATACAGTAATAGTCCAACTATAATGTTTCCTTAGAAACTATCCTGTTTAACATTCATCTATTTCCATAATGTATACTAAATAGAAAACAGGAAATATCAGAAACATATAAGTGAGCTCAAAGTGTCAAATACATAAACTTAATACAATCATAATACAAACATTAATGACGTCCAATAATTCCCATCTTTTCAACATGCTCATTAAATGTTTTGGGCGGCAGTCCTTTTGTTAAAGGATCTGCTATCATAAGTTTGGTGCTAATATGCTCAATTGACACTCTTCGTTTCTGAACTTCTTTTTTAACAGACAAGTATTTGATCTCCATATGCTTAGCACCCTTAGAATACTTGTCGTTCTTAGAGAAGAAAACTGCTGCAGAATTATCACAATAAATTTTCAGCGGCTTGGCAATACCGTCGACAACCACAAGCCCTGAAATAAAATTCCGCAGCCATAATCCATGAATAGTGGCCTCAAAGCATGCCACAAATTCAGCTTCCATAGTGGATGCAGCAATAACTGACTGCTTCGCACTCTTCCATGAAATTGCCCCTCCAGCCAGAAAAAACAAATAACCAAACGTTGATTTTCTTGTATCGGCACATCCGGCTAAGTCTGAATCCGAATATCCAATCACCTCAAGATGATCGGATCTTTTATAAGTAAGCATATGATTCTTCGTTCCTTGCAGGTATCTAAGAACTTTCTTTGCAGCTTTCCAATGATCCATTCCAGATTACTTTGATACCTACCCAAAGATTCCGACAAAAAACCGATGTCCGGTCGGTGCAAGTTTGTGCATACATTAAGCTCCCCACAACAGATGCATAAGGAATATTTTTCATTTGTTCTCGTTCCAATTCACTTTTCAGACATTGCATAAGGCTAAATTTGTCACCTTTTTGAATTGGAACTATTCCTGTTGAACATTTACTCATATTAAATCTCTCTAAAAGTTTCTCAATGTAGGCTTTATGAGACAATCCTAATAATCCTTGTGATCTATCACGGAATATTTCTATTCCTATCACATATGTTGCCTCTCCCATATCCTTCATTTCAAAATTCTTAGAGAGAAACTTCTTGGTTTCATGTAATAAACCAAGATCATTAGCAGCAAGCAAAATATCATCAACATACAGAACTAGAAAAATAAACTTGCTCCCACTAATCTTCATATATATACACCGATCAACGGTGTTTTCCTTAAATCCAAATGAAGTTATAATATCGTTAAACTTAAGATACCATTGTCGGGAAGCTTGTTTAAGTCCATATATTGATTTCTTTAATTTACATACCTTGTGTTCCTTTCCTTTAATTGAAAAGCCTTCGGGTTGGTCCATGTAAACCTCTTCTTCTAAATTCTCATTAAGAAATGCGGTTTTTACATCCATTTGGTATAACTTCAAGTCATAATGAGCCACCAAAGCCATAATGATTCTAAGTGAGTCTTTCTTAGAGACAGGTGAAAATGTCTCTTTATAGTCAATGCCTTCTTTTTGCGTAAAACCCTTTGCAACAAGTCTGGCTTTATGTCGTTCAATATTGCCTTTTGAGTCGCGCTTGGTCTTAAAGACCCATTTACACCCGACCTTCTTACATCCTTTAGGCAATTCAACAATATCCCAAACTTGATTTTGATGCATGGATTTTAACTCTTCTTGCATGGCATTAAACCATTCATTAGAATCTTCACATTCCATGGCTTGGGAAAATGAATCTGGATCATTTCTAATTCCTAAGTCAATTTCTGACTCTTGTAGATAAACCATATAGTCATCAAAAATAGTCGACCTCTTTTCTCTTTGAGATCTTCTTAATGCTATTTCTTGTGACTCAACTATTGTAGGTTCAATATTAACATCTTCATTATGGAGTGGTTGTTCATTAATTTGTTGTTATTGATTATTGTTAGATTATGCTATAATATCAAGAACAACAATTTTAGAAGCTTCGGGTATAGGAACTTCTACCCTTACTTTTTGAATGCAAGCATCACGCATTCTTTCACTCCCACTGATGTCACCATTCTCAATGAACCTAGCATTTCCAGATTCAACAATTCTCGTACTATGATTAGGACAATAAAATCTATACCCTTTGGATTTCTCTGCATAACCAATGAAATAACTACTGGTCGTTCTTGAATCCAATTTCCTTTCATGTGGATTGTAAATTCTTACTTCGCTTGACAACCCCAAACATGGGTGTCGTAAACTAGGTTTCCTTCCCGTCCACAGTTCAAAGGGAGTCTTTGGAACTGCCTTACTAGGAACCCTGTTTAATAAATACATAGAAGTCTTTAAAGCATACATCCACAAAGATAATAGTAAAGATGAATGACTCATCATACTCCTAACAATTTCCATTAAAGTACGATTACGCCTTTCTGCTACACCATTTTGTTGTGGTGTACCTGGCATTGTATATTGAGCACAAATGCCATGTCTTTCAAGGAATTTAGCAAATGGACCTGGACATTGTCCCGATTCATTATACTTTCCATAATATTCACCGCCTCTATCTGATCTTACTATTTTCACATTTCTATCTAATTGCCTCTCAACCTCTTTAATATACACTTCAAGTGTATTCATTGATTGAGACTTATCATGCAATATATAAATATAACCATAACGTAAAAAATCATCAATAAAGGTAATGAAGTAACTTTCCTTACCAAAAGATGGAACATCAAATGGACCACATATATCGGTATGTATAATTTCAAGAAGTTCGTGCTTTTTGTGGCACCTTTCTTAGTGTGCTTTGTTTGTTTACCTTTAATACAATCAATACACACTCCAAGGTCAGTAAAATCCAAATTTGGAAGAATTTCATTCTTCACTAATCTTTGCATTCTTTCTTTGGATATATGACCCAAACGTTTATGCCACGAGTAAGCAGAATTTTCATCCACCAAACTTCGTTTAGTGCCAACATTATGATGCAAGGTCATTAATGTCTCAACAAAAGTATTATTAAGTCTAAATTTGTAAAGACCATCACATAAAGTTCCAGTTCCAATAAGAATATCACTCTTAAATAGACTGAAAGATTCAGAACCAAACTTACAATAAAATCCTGCCACATCAAGTCTTGGCAAAAAAACTAAATTGCGAGAAAATGTAGGTACATAAAGGGTTCGAAACAAATCCAAATAATGCCCAGTATCTAAGATCAAACGATAAGTGTCAATGCCTTCAACTGGAGCTTTGTTTTGTTCCCCGTAATCACATAACTTTCATTTGGCTTTATAGTTTGGATCGTAAGAAATCCCTGCATCGTATTTGACACATGAGTGGTGGCACCAGAATCAATCCACCAAGTATTATAAGGAACTTCAGTAAAGTTTGATTCAAAACATATTAAAGCACAAGGCTTACCTTTCTTTTCGAACCAAGCTTTACATTTCAAACAATCTTTCTTCAAGTGTCCAATTTTGTTGCAAAAATGACACTTAATAAGATTGTGTTCCTTCTTGTGGATTTGAGAAGCCTTTGAAGAGTCATTCAGACGTGTAGTCCTTTCTTCTTGCTCCTTCCACCTTTCCTCTTGAAATTCTTTCGAACTTCTTGATGACCTGAGAGATGAACAGAATGAGCCTTTTGATTCTTTATCCTTGTTTCCTCTTGAACTAGCATACTGGCCAATTCATTTACATTTCACTTATCCTTTATAATGTTGTAATTCATTTGAAATGGCCCATATTGCTCATGAGGCAAGAAATTAAGTATGAATTGTATTAAAAAGTACTCATCCACGTTCATCCCTAAAGTCCTTAACTTTGCTGCTAAATTCGTCATCTCAAGTATATGCTCATGTATGGTACGCGAACCATCATATTTCATGGTGGTCAGTGTACTCATCAATGTATCAGCAAGTGACTTATCAGCAGTTTGAGAACGCTCTTTCACAAATTTCATAAATTCCTTTACATTGTCAGTTTTGGGAAAAGAAGTCTTTAAATTGTTTGCAACTGTCATTCGCATGAATATTAAGCTCAGTCCGTTCGATCTTTCCCAAGCTTTATAGAAAGACTTTTCATCATTGCTACTTTCATCGGTAATAGCAGCTGGTTTCTCGCCTTGAAGCGCTAAATCAAGATCCGGGACACCTAAGTGAAACCGGACTTATTCACTCCAATCGGGAAAATTTATCCCATTGAATAAGGGAACAGATGAGGCGTGCGAATGGAGTGAAACAGGTACAGATACTGCAAATGTGCAAAAAAATACTTATACATTAATGCTTTGAGAATATCACCTAATCAGATTCAAACTAAACTACACATATACATCATAGTTCTCCTTTGGGCGATCCTATGATATACAAATATATAAAAACCATAATGATACTAATAACTTTTATTTGATAATTGTAAATATATCTTATTAAAATTTATTTGCTATCTTTGGATATACAAACAAAAGTAATAAGTCATATTAATTATCAACCATAACGTTCATGAATTATAGAAAATAATTAACCTTTGGGTTAATCCCTAAGTTCTTATAATAAATGAACTTCAATATACCCATAACACCAATAATGATATGCAACATATCAATTTTATATATATATAGCATCAATTAATCATGGGTAATTGAATAAAACAATTTACAATATCAAAAAATTCAAAAGACTTCAAGGTTTGGCCACTTTGGTGACTAACAAACCATTCATAATATGAGTTTTTAATATTGTAAAATACAAATATTTACCAAATTGCACACAAGGACAAAAACTTAATCAAAGCATAAGGGCAAAATCGTAAAATCATAATTCCATAAGGGCAAAACCATAAATTTATAATCCAAGGGCAAAATGGTAAATAACCAGTAAGGGCAAAACCGTAAAATCATAATTCCATAAGGGCAGAATCATAAATTTATAATCTAGGGGCAAAATGGTAAATAAACATCAAGGGCAAAGTCATAAATTTATGAGAAAGACAAAATGGGAATTTTAAAAATGGCATAGGGGCAAAATGGTAAAAACAGCCCTCGGTACGTCAAGCGCGTGCCGAGCACGCGCCTGATCCACCGCGGGCGCGTGCCCCGCACGCGCACGCCTAACGTGCAGGCGCGTGCGTTGCACGCGCCTGCCAACCGGCGCGCGGGCAGCTCCGCGCGCGTGGACTCCACGCGCCAACGGTTGGCGCACGCGTGAAGGCGCGTGGCGCGTGGTTCCACGCGCCTGCAATGGCAGCCCGCACGTGGAGACCACGCGCCTTCTTCTTCGCGTGGAACACTCTTCCTTCGCCATTTTTCGTCCTTTCATCCCCTGTTTCGCCAGTATTCTTTCATTTTTCAACATTTTTTCAACATGAAAACATTCATCATTCGGATTTTCTTTAACAAAACCATTCGAAAACATTTCAACAACAATAAATAATACGAACAGGATCGTTTAACAAATCATCAAACATAAATCATAATATTTCTATAAACGGAAAATCATGAGATCATAAACCACGCTCTGATACCAACTGTAAGTCAATATATATTAAATCTGTAATGCGGAAACTCATACTAAACAGTGATCTTTTGATCTTCATGATTCTCACAAATAGATGATGACATACATTTATCCATAACGTTGCACTTGATGTTCGTTGTAGAAAACCCAAAGAACTCGAACCAAAAGAAGAAATCCGATTTCTCTCCCTTAACCCACTATTCTTGATGTATTCTATCGATGGATGAGAGAATACCAAAATCCTTTAGGTTATTGTTGTTAATTGTGGGTGGAGAGAGGACCGGACTCTATTTGAACATTTATTGAAAAGGTGTCTTCCATCAAAGCGATATACCCTTTCAATTAAAGTCGTACCTCTTCGTTTTATTAGAGTCGTAACTCCTCGAAACCAATATGTATTATTCTTATAGCATAACAATAATTATTAAACCATATAATAAATTATATCACGTGGGCCACAATAATTCTTACAATGGAAACTCAAGTGGTGATTAATAGAGCTTAGGAGAGCTAGCACAAGAAATAAGCACCTCCTTGAAAAGGAATAAGCATCACCATGCAGCTCATTAACTTCTGCGGAAGGTTGCGGCAATTAAAGCTGATTGATTAGTCCGATAAGGGAAATACTTATTTTCTTCATGAAAATCACTTCTTCATTTATTTATTTTTATCAATAACTGGTCCCCTTTTTCTACAAAAGCGTACAAATAACGTCAATGGTAAGACAAACTCTCGTACTACCAAATTGTAAGAAGAAAATGGAGAAAATCATACCCCAAATCTCAGATTTTATGTATGAAATCAAATCGAATTCTAAAATTTCTAATTTATTCAGTCAAGTCCAACACCTTCATTAAAAAGTGCAACTGAGCTTGGTTCAAATAAGTCCCAAGCATTTATTAAAAATGCAATTAAATCTTGAAACTTGTTTCGAAATTTGCAATTTAAGGATGACATGTAAGCAATATTGAATGGCATGTAAGCAACTCTAGGTACTGTCGATCATGTGAATGAGGAAAAATACGTAAACAGTTTGAAACAGAAGAAGAATGTGTATAGAGGACAGAAAATCAAGAACGATTGGACAAGGAAAAAAACAAAATATGGAAGGTAGACGCCATGAGAGACGTAGAGAGCTCCCCGAAGACAAGAGAAAGAAACTCACATGCGAGAGAGAGCTCGTCAACCCTTCCGGTCCAGCTTTTCGCACAGGGCAAATGGTGGAGTGATAAAATATAGTAGTGAATTTCTCGTTATTTCAAGAACAATCTGATATTGTATTGAAAACAAAAGACAATACTGGATTCTAATCCTGCCTTTATCCATTGAAGCATTCAAGTACAAATACTTAGGACTTTTCATTTCTCACATTAATTCTGATAATCTCCAAAGCTAGACTTTTTGTACAAATATTCAGTACCTTTTCCCCTTCTAACTTATTCAAACATCGTATTGCTATTCATAATTTTCAACTGCCAATAACAAAAATAGATTAATGAAGTGAAATTACATACTCCGTCGTGGTAAGCAATATGGGCCGGATGTCCACGAGAATTGCCCTAGAGACTGGGCCTTCAGTCTTACTGGATCGGTTCGCAAACTGAGCTTCCGAACCAAGTTGGTCAACGATGTTTTTGTTCCTTGACGTGGATGGTTGTCTATTTTAGGTAGGTGGTGAATCAGAGAACGAGAATGACGTTTTTCCCCTGCGCATACTCTTGTAATTGTACTTATGTACAAGCGAAAGCGGCAGGTGTTGGACGGTACAATATGCCTAAACGAGAAATTGAAACTTAGGCAACAATGTATTAGAATTTCTAATGGGTTGTCTAATTAAGTTATCCGAAAATCACACATGCGCACTTCATGCATCGTTCGCTAGAGAGATTTCTAAGACCCTCTTCCGATGTCATGATAATATCTTGCTTTTGAATGAGGGAGAGAAAAAATTGATCACCATCATTATATCTAGTCATGAGCTTTAGAAAATCGAATGTCGATATTATTGGTATAATCTTAGTATTTTCAACGTCTTATATGGATTCACTCCTTTTATTTTTTTCCTATGTTAAGATGACCAGAGAAGCCTCCTAACATTAAGGGAAATTGAAAAGGATGGAGTCGAATCAAGAACGATGCCAAAAAAGGAGCGAGTCAACTTTTGGAGTAAGCAAAGAAATTGGCTGACACTCTTGACTCTTCCAAGGCAACCCAAAAGGGACAATTGGACTTATGGGAAGAAGAACCTTGCCAAGGACTCTTCCATGAGGGTCTAGAACACAAGAGGCGACCCCAAAATAAAATAAGGCCAAAAAAAAAGAAGAAGAAAAACCCACATCTCACTTTCACTAAACTTTAATACCGTCGAACCCTCCAAACCCAAAAAACTCGAAAAGGGAAAAAGGAAGAGAGAAAGAGGCTTGCGGTACAAGTGAAGGGTCGATAGCGAAAGAAGAGGAGCCAAGGTCTTATTTCTGAAGGGTGGAGAGTAGATGTTTGGGATTGGTGGGGGGGCGGGGAGCCTTGTGGCGCAAGAGATAAAGGTTTGACAATGACAAGGCAACAAGAGTTAAAAAAAACTATTGTGATGTCTGCATGATTGGACTGCAAGGGAATGTGAAAAAGGCGTCCTGGACACGCCCCGGGTGATGATCTAAGAGCTCACCCTTCGTCGAAGCAAAAAAACCCACGTCTTGTATTTATTTTTCCCTTTGCTCTCTCCCTCTCTCTCTATCCCACCTCTTTTCTCTATACGCTTGGGGTCTCATGTTTTCTTCTTCCCACACATGAGCCACGCCCCTCACTGTTCCTCCTCATGGGGTGGCTTCAGTCCCTCCTCTCTCCGTTGAAGAAGCTGTGGTTACGTCTCCACTCGCCTCCGAACAAGAGTACGTTCTCATCGCAGGCTGCCGGCTAAATTCATGTTTCTTACCTTGTGCATCTCTGTAGCCATTGCCATTGATTGGCTAAGATGGCAGTCGAATTCCACCGGGTTTCAGTCTTTTCAATTGTGTCCAGTTGCTTCGATTCTCTAGTTTTCCATGCTCTGTACTTTCACATTGTTTAGACTCTCTCTCTCTCTCTCTCTGTGAACATAAATTGACAGCATTGTTCTGTGACAGGAAGAGGGATATACATTCTGTACGAGGATGTCAAATCATGCCCGTGTGAGGACGTTCATGTGCTGTGGTCGATTCTGGTGGAGGCGAACGCGCCATCCTTGCCGTCCCCCGCCAAACAATGAAGGCTCCGGGCCGCAGGGGGTTCTTCTACTTCTCAGGATACGCTAGAAACCCCCGGTCATGTACATAGTAATATATTATAATGTCGTCTTCGACTCTACACCTTCTATAGTTTTGCCCCATCTTTCTTCCGTCCTCTGTTTTCAATTCTTCGAGCTTGAGATTGTTGACTTATGTTAACTTAAATTTCAAGAATCCCATGAGGGGTACTTCTTCTTCATGAGCTTGAGGGAAAGCTTCATGATCATTTTGAGTAAGTGAGAGCTTGAAAGGCACTAAGCAGTAGGATATGAGAGGTAGTTGGATGGAGAGTATATATTTTGGCTTCTTATTGTTGGCTTGTCGGTTTCAACCGTTGAGGTGGCAGTTAGTTCCCCACCTTTCATCTTATTTACGAAACTCCCTGAAGTTGACTTCCAAGGAAGCTACAAAAATGGATGGGACACCGCACAAGATTTTCATGTCCTGCCCTTTAACAAAATGATTATCGCCTTGAAATGATCTTCCATGAGTCATCGTGGTCTTTTTTATAACTAGAATCGAGCAAGGAGCAAGTAAAGCCCGCAAAGACTTCCGAGATATTACAAGGTCGTGACGTGCATTGTATTGCAATATATGGAAATCGCCCAAAAGAAATCTCGCTGAGTCTCCCATCAAGCTTCACAGCGGAGATTAGAGCCAGGAGAGAAACAGGCAAATGATGGAAAAGCACAAGATATATCCAGAGAAGAAAAATCTGTTTCCGTAAGAGTAATAGAGATAGCAGCTGACTAGATGAAACTCCATTCACAGACCCAAAAGGGGTTAATCCATCATGCGATCAATCTGAGATAACCATGAAACAGCAATTTGAAAAGAGAGGAAGAAAGATGAAAATAAGAAAGAAAATACTCGTCAGTTTACGTTGGTTCATTTTGTATGGCTGCATGTAGACTTCCCCCATCAAACGTAGAACAGTTTAAGAGGCATTTACGGATACTCATTGTATGCGTAAGGTGATGGAGGCCTTTCTTTCAACATCTTTCAAGCAGGTTATATTGCACAAGCTTTTCTAATTATCGGCACTAAGGACGTGCGTGTAAGTTAGGTACGGGCTAGCATTTCGACATCATTATAAATCATTTGATTGCCAAAAATGTTGCAGGCCTACGACAACTCAACATATAAGACAACACTTGAGTAGATGAAAAGCTCTATAAAGTCATTGTCCAATGATTATATAACTACATCTACAGAAACTCGTAATTCCAAAGGAAAGATAAAAAATTGACCAACTAGATTTTCAGTTTTTCCCAAATTTTGAATGCAGCATCTTTTCCATTTAAACAAACGCGAAATGCTTCCACAAATACAAGCCATGTGGCACACACGCAATGTTTTTGAAAGATGTCTCCTCTTTGCTAACTATTTTATGAATGAGGAGGAAGATCTGATTAGGCTAATACAGAAGGGAAGGAAAAACAAGTTCACAATAGCGCAGTCCTCCTTATGTTACTATAAGTGAACCTTAACTACAGAAAACAGGGTAATGAATTTTAACAGGACAACATTTATTGCATTGGGAAGATGCCATTATTTTCAGTAGTCAAATGTGAACAAATTGAAATCTCGTACAATTCTTACTTGACATTGACACCATTTACCAAAGTTTAAGATTCCCAGGCAACAAGATGGCACAAGACATGGCTTAAAAAATGAATGACCTTGACAATAACTTGAGTTTGAAGCATATAATTTCCATATAGAGAAGCAATCCTGCATAAATGAGCAAATTTCATGTTAGAAAGAGACTACAGAAAATAGCAAACAGTTGTTTTCTTCCTTAACCTTTAGAGCAAACTGTTAGATTGACAATATATATAGTGTTCAATTTTAAGTTTCATTGAACATCTTCACCTCAGCCAAAAAATATAAAGGGAATGTCTCTGTATTTGGTCATGGAAGAAAGTGGGCCCAAGAATTAAAGTTTTTCTTTTTCTGGGTGTTTTGCCCCTGTGTTTTCAAAAGGAATAGGTCGATTGTCACTAGAGTGAAGAAGAAAAACAAAAACTATCCACGATATGAGATTGATACCTCCACCATTGACATAATCATTTAGATGGTAACTGAAAGCAACGAACCCAGTACACTAATTTTAGGGGTTTGCGGGTGATAATGCGATGGTAAGATGATATGATGACATATCTCAGTTAATCGATATTAAGGTACATAGATTTGTACGAGATTACTTACTAGTCTTCTTGCGAGACACTATACAGTTGTACAGCTATTTCTATGCAGATTTATAAATTTCAAGGATTAAATGTTGCTTAAGATATTATTATAATTCCCAATGCTGTTGCATTATAAACTAATGCTTCCACAGACTACCATAATGTTTGGATCAAGTTGGATCTTTGTACTAGTTAGCCTTCCCAAGCCTCTCCATCCAAAGGAACATTATGCCCATAATCACCCTATTACTTCCCAAGAGCAAAGTAATGCAGGTGTGCTTCTCGTTCGAGAACTGATTCTCAAGAAACAGGTCTCCTCTTCATTTAAATTTCTGACAATTTTCCCTGTCGCAAACAGTTGGGTAAAAACTGCAGTTTCCCAGCCTAATCATTCTCTAATTTAATCTCCATATTTTCTGAAATTCCACTTAGTCCTGGAATCATAGAAGCTATGCTATATGAGCAAGCACAAGAACTCCTATCTCCATGTTGTATTTATGTATGTATGCCCATGAATATCCAAACGTTCAAGTCCTCTATCTGCTTCGGATTAACAACAAATGCAAGAAGTCAAGAACCTTCATCACTCTTCTAATCAAACCAAATTTGTGCACAAAGCAATTTTTGTCCTGATGCATTTATTATTGAGATTCAAATAGCCTATCCCGCTGAGGGCAAAAATGACAGACATAAAAGAAATACAAGTGCTTCAGATATTCTTTTATACAAATATGCGTTCTCTATATACTCTTCAGGCATACTTTTCGTATTGACAGTGGATCAGTGCACAGGCTGCAGATGACAGGAAATCAGGACAATGTTTTCCTTCGACATCATAGGTATGGGCTAACTATTCCCTTGCTAATTCTGGTGAGTGATTCACAAAAGAAAATTGCAAGTCCACAAAATAAGAACAATTACCACAAGAGTTATAAGTTCTGACAGCAAAAATAGAACAGCTAATGTTTTGTGAATCTAAATGGTCAAAGTTCATGCAAGCATAAATCTTAAGTCAAAGATGTCCACAAAGGAGGTGCATTCATGAATTTTTTCCTTCTCTAAGTCTGACAGTGCTAACACCTGGTGGGGCATTGTTCGTATTGCAACTTCAAATTAAGACTCTTCAGATGTTTTAAATGAGTGTCCAGAACTGTTTAGAATTAATACGACAGATATTCATTAACTTTGTATAAGAATGGTTGTCATGATGATTTCCCTTCCACATTTCATCAAGCCACAAATTGAAAAGCTTCCTTTGACCAAAAATCCTGTTACTACATAAGAAAACTCTTTGACAAAAGGAAACAGTTATATACAGATATACTGATAAATCAGTTCGTCCTCACTACTTTTTTTTTTTCCTCTGCTTTTAACTTTTCAATGTTCTTTAAAATTATTTACGGTCATTTACATTATCAAAACTTAGATAATATAAAGTACCAAAGATATTATTCACTGGAACCAAGCAAAGTAAATTCATCAAGCTAAAAAAAAAAGGATAAGAAACGAGAATGCTTGGGAACTATCTCCATCCATGCCTAATTCATTCTAATATGATGCCACAGATGCACTTCATGGAAAATATGATCATCAAAATAAATAAAATTCTTAATAGACTTCATAACAAATGGAAAGGTACAAACCTCAACTCATATGTATTAGTCACAAAAGGCATCTAACAGCGTTAGGAAGCCAGTGAAGGGCATTACGCCACATTTGGCAGCCAATCCTTAAAAAAGGCCTCACATTCCACATTCGCTGGGGAAAGAGAACCAAGGGGCGTAACAGTGATCTGGCAAAATCATGCATTAGTTATGTCCTATGATCGATGAATATGATCCATTAGATAGAGCAGACAACATACAAATCCTTCCTTCAGAAATCGATGATCTGTAGCATCATCATCAACTTGGGCTCCTCTTACCTAAAAATTTCAAACAGAAACATTAATAAATTAAGCCCTACAAAATCTTTTTAATAAAAAGCTAGATTTTATTTGAAAAAAAGAAATCTTTTCAACTGATACATAACAAAAGCAAAATATACAAACACAACAGAATTCATGCAATTGTTATTTGTTTTCATAGCCTGATATCAAAATTAAGTTGTGATAATTTATCAGAGATTCTGGTAGAATGGTAAATTTTAAGACATTATTAAAGGAAAAACCAAGCATATTTTAATAAGTTTCCGGTTCAGAACATTCAACCAATCAAAAAAGCATAATATACGGCTAACACAAAAGTACAAGGAAGCAAATTTAAGATTCTCACTTCTCTCTTAAAAAGAAAATGTTCCTGAGACATAGTTGATGCATCTGCTTCTGTCGACACCAATGAATCCATATCCATTGTCATTGTCGATAACATATTCCCTCCATGCATGTCCGAGGTCACTAGTCTCCATCCCATCTGGACCATGCTTCTCCCCTGCTTAGTGAGCTTATAGCCCTTTTATGGGTACATGAAATGGAGAACGTTACCACCTTGCAATGCTAACCAGGCAATGACTTTTATAGTTATCCAAAGGATAAATTAAAAAGAGACAAAAGCTCTAGAGAGCAGAATAATACGCATCCAAACAGCTAAGGCATTTCACGTTTCCCCAATAAGCAGCAGTCGCTTTACCTTATGATTTGCAACATCTGTTGGCAGATCTATATTCAAGAAACAATTTCTGGGATAACTGCTCTTCTTGATCTCAGACAAAATCGAACCAATAATAGGTAAGCAAGCCTCAGCAGCAAGTGTGAAGTCTTGCTCGCCGCTTGTACCTCCAGACACCCTGGATTTCCAATACAAAATATTACTATGCAAGAGTATAACCACCAATCATATGATAATGAAAGGATTTTTGCCAAGGATGAATAGGCACTAAATGAGAGATGGCCTTGATATAAACAATTAGTGCAATAGTATGCCCACCAATCATATGATAATGAAATAGAGGGCACCCCATGGAAGAACGCCTCACGAGCACCAGCAACTGTGCCAGAATATACACTGCAATATCATGCAGCTAAAATCGTAAGAAACAGCAAGGACTTTAATGGATATAATGGACACCTATTGACTGCCAGGCATCGATCTATTTGATTGTTCTTGTTTAGACAAATGCATTATTTTCAATTTTCAAATCTTAATTCAAGAAAACAAAATACTTATACAATTATTTGAGAGGCTAAGCCGCCAAGCAAAGTAAAATAATGACCACATATATTGACGTTAAACATGGCTTGAAGGATGAAAAACCTAAGATTTTCTAATTAAAACTGTGCAATAATTTAATACAGAAAACTGCACTCTGCTTCCTATTATGCACAGAATCAGATACTTACAGCATCCTGTCTCTTCAGAAACTTCAAGTTGCATATTGTGAGGTACAACTCATCATGCTCTTTCTATTACTTAGCAGAAATAGTTGTGCTAGTCTGTAATAATATTTCAGACAACTATCTAACACAAGTATTTAAGTAACAGTCTTGATATGAATGTCTTGTTTAGTGGCTTTGACATGCAATTCATCTTTCGACGATAGTAAAGTTTTCTAACATTTCTTCCTAATCTTAAAATTAAGCAGTGATCTAATTCCCAAGCATTTTTCTTTTTTCTTTTGCAACTTTTTTGTTATTTTATACAACAACAAAGGTCCATGAGACTCTGCTTGATTGTTATCTTCCTAACTTAGGGATGAATGATAAGCTGGAGCAAGATGAGTAACTCAGAAGAGAAAATCTAGAATAAAATTGCAATGAGTAAAAAAAATTGGGAGACAGAGAAGGCAAAATTCCACTAACATGTGATATCCACAGTTGCTACCCATGTTAATACCACTGATTACCTGCCAGAGATAAGAGGAATGCATGAGACAGACAAAATCAAGTCGTGCAGCACAGAAAGAACAACAACAGGGCTCAGTCAAACAAAGAGAGACTGCAACTTCCTCATGACGCAAAAACACTTCAACACAAATAGTATAAATGACAGAACGATAAGAGGCTCTGTGTGTGGTGCTCGTTGCCATATTGTTAGTGCTTCTTGCCCCAAATTCAGTCTGTTCGTTCAACAGAATCACTGAATCTGCAACTCAGAATCTCAAAATTTGTGACAAACTCTCTTGGCAGGAGGCAAAGCGTTTCTTTCAGAAAAAGTTGATGGACAGAAAAACTAGCCAAACTAAACTTTCGTCCTACAATTTGCTCATGCTCATTGATGCAGTCATGACTACCCACTAAAGACTGAAAAGTACCAGATCAGCGACTGATGGGAAAAGTGCCTTAGAGATTCCCAATGAAGCAGAATCTGCTGGTGTACCTGCAAAATGCGAAGCCATTACTAGGAGAACATAGAATCCACCATAGGGCCTCTCCAACCTTGTTGGGAGTGTTTGTTGAAGATTAAAAGCTATTGAGTAGTTCTCTTTAATGCTGAAAAAATTCTAAACAAGAGGTTCAGCAGGAAGAACATCATCTAATATCGTCTGAACTATGTAAATTGAAAAAGTGCTAGTTTATTCACAAATAAAATGTCTTACCTCAAGATAAAAACAATACATATATATGAAGTTAAGAAAAAGAAAAGTATGCCAGACTTGCCATGCAACATCAGCAATTCATCTGGGTGCTAACCCCAGAAGCATAACTCTCCCTCATTTATCAGAAATGAATAAACTAGCACTCTTGCAATATATAGTAAAAAATTACTGCTTATGTAATGAGACACAAAGCTTCCTACAAGCTTCAAAGATCAACTACACCAATTGGTAATAGTTAATTTAGAAAAGTAGGAATAAGGTTCAAGTCCTCCAATTTGGAAAGAATAGCACCCTTCAGAAATCAAACTCTCTTGCTCCTTCCAAACTAATTATCCTCACTTTCTACAAATATACGATCTCTGTCATGACTATGTACATGTACATCATTCTTATTCCTTTTTATCACAATGTTATGTATCCAGGCCTCTCACGGCAAATTGCCTCTTCCATGTACATGTACATCGCCTACAAAGCCACAAGCATTTCAAATCCTAAAGTAAAGACTAAGGCACAGAAACAAACAAAGGAACAATCTTAATCTTGTAACAACATATTGTGAACCAAAAATGATCATGAAATAGGATCGAATGGGAAGTATAAACAAACCTGCGACTGCAAATGCAGTTGCTCCTTCAATGTTCACTTGCCTAGCCGCAAGAGAGCGACGCCACGTGATACTATGGCTAACGGCCGAGTTTTCCCTGTCGCTTACACAAATCAGAACGAGGAATAGAAAAGCAGCGACAAAAATCGACAGCTCTACGAGCGATAGAACAGGAATTCCAGCATCACATCAAAATCATCAAATTCCAGAGCAACTAACACGGCGATCTCAACAACGTTCATCGAATAACACCGAGAAGCGAGCACGGAGATGAATTCCACATGAGCACGGCACGCTATAACTCCAGCCGCAGAGCCTACTCAATCAAACACCGCGCCAACATTGCCGCGAAACAGAATTTTCGATCGTCAGCTCGCGACTCGTCCGATCAGAAGGCAAACCTCGAGCTTCCACGAAGACGATCGAGCTCTACCGCGCTGACGTACGCAAGCATGCGACGGCGAAAAATAGAATGAAAATTGAGCGAGCGACGTACGAATCAGGAGCGCAGACTTGGACGTTGTAGCGGCCGGAGGAGACGAGGACGCGGACGAGGGACCGCAGGCCGGGGGCGTCGATGCCGTCGTCGTTGGTGACCATGACGGTCGGCCGGTCGGCGGCGATCGCGCCGGGGACGTCCATTTTCGCCGTCGTCGCCGTCCTCTTCTTCGCGCTCGAATGAGTAAAGCAAGCGGAAGACGTGACGGGGTAGAATTCCGTTTGCTCTGCTCTTCGTCCGTGGTGGTTTGATTGGCGTTTTTATGAAGGACGGCCTTAACGGATAGGACGACGGGTCGTACGGTGGTGCGTACGGATCAGGTCAGGTCGGGGTGGGCCCCATTGTAGGTTGGGGATATAACCATTCATCAACACATGCCGCTTCCTATATTGGGTAAAAATGCAAACCTATCCATGACGGGGTAGAATTCCGTTTGCTCTGCTCTTCGTCGTGGTGGTTTGATTGGCGTTTTTATGAAGGACGGCCTTAACAAATAGGACGACAGGTCGTACGGTGGTGCGTACGGGTCAGGTCGAGTCGGGATGGGCCCCACTATAGGTTGGGGGTATAACCATTCATCAACCCATGCCGCTTCCCATATTGGGTAAAAATGCAAACGTATAGCTGCAGAAGCAGGGGGGGTGGGGGAGCGGGATGGCGGAAAGCGACTGGTCGAGCAATGCGTACTAGCTTCATATTAGGATTCGGCGTTGCTTATTGCAGGGAATGGGAATTTCGTTTCCACAACCTTCCAGTTTTAACTTTAATATGCCGCCAATATGTTATATTTTTCAGGAGAAAATGACACGAATAGTTCCTGAACTTCGATTCGATGTACAATGCAATCTATATGCTTTCAATTTATTTAATATGGTGCTTAAATTTTATCTTAATGTACAATATCTCTGAGCTTCTAATTCATTTAATGTGGCCTCCGAACTTTTAGTAAATGTTCAATTTAGTATTGGACTATATAAAAATGTTAAATGTTGTCCCTCAACTTGAATTAATGAAATAATAACATTGAACATTAAATCAAATTGAATATGCATCAAAAGTCTAGAGACCACATTACATAAATTAAAATTTTAGGAATTACATTGCACGTTGAGTTAAACTTCATATATCATTTGTGTCATTATCCTTATTTTTCAATTCAACGTACAAATATTCCGACAAAATTGCAAGTGAACTTGATAATAACAATAATATGATTCAGATTATTAGATCGACTAAGGTTTGGTGAACTGCAACATTTTGATGTCAATCCTTGTGTTTTGTCGCATTTCTCGCTGTTAATCGTTGTTAATTAATAAGTTCTTGAGGTGGATTACATGTGCTAATTGCTTTTTGGAACTATTCTCAAGAGCTTGAGGGATGGAAGGTGCCTTTACAACTTCTCCGAATGGAGCGATTCGAGCAAGACAAATTGAGTTCCTCTTTGGAGCTGAACTCGTTTAATTTACATAACGATTTGTTTTAATCCGACATTTTGGAGTTAGCAATTGACTAAACGTTAGGAGAAACAACAGTACTCTCGTCTTCCCTACGAATTCCTCGCGTGACTAATTCTCTACGTCTTGCCAATGCCGTCGTTGATCTCCTCAAAATCCTCGACAAAAGACAAATGAACTTGCCATGCATCCTCCTTCTGTCGGAGGCACTCGAAAGTTTCGTGACGTTATGGCATCAATGCACTTGCGAAAATCCAACATACGCCATGTCTTATAACGTATCTCCTAGATGTGCGAGTCATGGCACAGAATGTGTATAAGTATAGTCTATCGAATAGAAGTCCGATGCGAAACTACAAAGTATCATTTGCATTTTACCATTTGGTGTTACAAAACTTATGTACAAAACAACCAACGCATTCTTTTCGTCGCGATGTGTAGTCAATGTTGCGAGTGTTTTTTTCCTTAAAATAGAATCAACATGACCCAAACAAAGTGTGATTGTATCAAACGCAAGAGTTATGCTATTAATATACGCACTTTTGTAAAGTCTTGTGAAACAAAATTTTGATACTCCAAAGGTGAAGTAAATATAGTTGAGGAACGTAAAAGAATAAGTAGATATAAAAGATAATTTACTTCTTTGGTTATGAGAATCTTATTCTTATAAATCATTCTACAGTCTCGATTTTCAAGGAGCTTGTTACGTCATCGCAATTTTTTAAGGAGCATAACAATATAGCATATTTACTAATGATACATAGTTATAAGATGAATTATATTTTCTTACGATTAGGGTATTTAGGTTATTCTTTTATTAGTTTACATTATCATAAAAATCGAAAAATTCAAAACCTAATGATTCTTCGAAGTCTTGAGGGTAAAATCGAAAGTCGAAATGCGTCAGATTAGATGTATTTAGGATAAAATTGGATACTTAAAATGTCGTTTATACAAATATGCGTTCTCTATATACTCTTTATACATATTTTTCGTATCGACAGTGGATCAGTGCACAGGCTGCAGATGACTAGAAATCAGGACAATGTTTTCCTTCGACATCATAAGTATGGGCCAACTGTTCTCTTGCTAATTCTGGTGAGTGACTCACAATTGAAAATTGCAAGTCCACAAAATACGTCTTTTTTTCTTTTTTCTTTTTTTTTTTTTAAAAACAATTACCACAAGAGTTACGATGCCGGCGAGGGCGGCCCTCGCGGACAAGTTTTAAAAAGACATAAAAAGACCAAGAAAATAAAAATAAAAAATAAAAAATAAAAAATAAAAAATAAAAAATAAAAAAGAACAGCTAATATTTTGTGAACCTAAATGGTCAAAGTTCATGCGAGCATAAATCTTGAGTCAAATATGTCCACAAAGGAAGTGCATTCATGAATTTTTTCCTTCTCTAAATCTGACAGTGCTAAAACCTGGTGGGGCGTTGTTCGCATTACAACTTCAAATTACAACTCTTAAAATGTTTAAATGAGTGGCCTGAACTGTTTGGAATTAATACGACAGATATTCACCAACTTTTTTTAAGAATCGTCGTCATGATGATTTCCCTTCCACATTTTATCAAGCCACAAATTGAAAAGCCTCCACCTTTGACCAAAAATCCCATTACTACATAAGAAAACTCTTTGACAAAAGAAGACGGGTAAATACAGATATACTGATAAATCAGTTCGTCCTCACTACTTTTTTCTTTTTCTCTGCTTTTAACTTGTCAATGTTCTTTAAAATTATTTACGGCCATTTACATTATAAAAACTTAGATAGTATAAAGTACTAAAGATATTATTCACTGGAACCAAGCAAGGTAAATTCATCAAGCTAAAAAAAAAGGATAGAAGAAACGAGAATGCTTGGGAACCATCTCCATCAATGCGACGCCATGGATGCACTTCATGGAAAATATGATCATCAAAATAAATAAATAAAATTCTTAATAGACTTCATAACAAATGGACAGGTACAAACCTCAACTCATATCTAACAGCGTTAGGAAGCCAGTGAAGGGCATTAAGCAACATTTGGCAGCCAATCCTTAAAAAAAGCCTCGCATTCCACGTTCGC
The DNA here is from genome assembly GCA_014182565.1 of Eucalyptus marginata. NCBI lineage: Eukaryota > Viridiplantae > Streptophyta > Magnoliopsida > Myrtales > Myrtaceae > Eucalyptus > Eucalyptus marginata. The sequence goes on along the minus strand of CM024592.1, from coordinate 38,850,334 downwards.
TGGGGAAAGAGCACCAAGGGGCGTAACAGTGATCTGGCAAAATCATGCATTAGCTATGTCCTATGATCAATAAATATGATCAATTAGATAGAGCAGACTACATACAAATCCTTCCTTCAGAAATCGATGATCTGTACAATCATCATCAACTTGGGCTCCTCTTACCTGAAAATTTCAAACAGAAACATTATTGATTTAAGGCCTACAAAATCAATAAACTTCAAGTGCAAGAAGATTTAGAAAGCATCTTTAGAGCAAAAGATAGATTTTATTGTAATAACATTATTTTCAACCAATCCAAAACATTATTAATTTTAGTCATATAACCAATAAACTTAAAGTGTGAGAACACTTCAGAAAGCATCTTTATAATAAAAGCTAGATATTATTTGAAAAAAATTCTTTTCAATCGATACATAACAAAAGCAAAATACGGCAAACACAACAGAATTCATGCAAGTGTTATTTGTTTTCATAGCCTGATATCAAAATGAAGTAGTGATAATTTATCAGAGATTCTGGTAGAATGGTAAATTTTAAGACGTTATTAAAGGAAAAACCAAAGATATTCATAAGTTTCCCGGTTCAGAACATTGAACCAATCAAAAAAGCATAATATACGGCTAATACAAAAGTATAAGGAATCAAATTTAAGATTCTCACTTCTTTCTCAAATAGAAGATGTTCCTGAGGCATAGCTGATGCATCTGCTTCTGTCGACGCCGATGAATCCATATCCATTGTCATTGTCGATAACATCTTCCCTCCATGCATGTCCGAGGTCGCTGGTCTCCATCCCATCTGGACTAGGCTTCTACCCTGCTTAGTGAGCCTATAGCCCTTTTTATGGGTACATGAAATGGAGAACGTTACCACCTTACGATGCCAACCAAGCAATGACTGTTATAGTTATCCAAAGGATAAATTAAAGAGAGACAAAAGCTCTAGAGAACAGAACAAGACACATCCAAACAGCTAAGGCATTTCATGTTTCCCCATTTATGCAGCAGTCCTTTACCTTATGTTTTGCAACATCTGTTGGCAGATCTATATTCAAGAAACAATTTCTGGGATAACTGCTCTTCTTGATCTCAGACAAAATCGAACCAATAATAGGTAAGCAAGCGTCGGCAGCAAGTGTGAAGTGTTGCACGGTGCTTATACCTCCAGACACCCTGGATTTCCAATACAAAATATTACTATGCAAGAGTATGCCCACCAATCATATGATAATGAAAGGATTTTTGCCAAAGGATGAATAGGCACTAAATGAGAGATGGCCTTGATATAAACAATTAGTGCAATAGTATGCCCACCAATCATATGATAATGAAATAGAGGGCACCCCATGGAAGAACGCCTCGCGAGCACCAGCAACTGTGCCAGAATATACACTGCAATATCATGCAGCTAAAATCGTAAGAAACAGCAAGGACTTTAATGGATATAATGGACACCTATTGACTGCCAGGCATCAATCTATTTGATAGTTCTTGTATAGACAAATGCATTATTTTCAATTTTTCAAATCTTAATTCAAGAAAACAAAATACTTATACAATTATTTGAGAGGCTAAGCCACTGCATATATTGACGTTAAACATGGCTTGAAGGATGAAAAACCTAAGATTTTCTAATTAAAACCGTGCAATAATTTAGAACAGAAAACTGCACTCTGCTTCCTATTATGCACAGAATCAGATACTTACAGCATCCTGTCTTTTCAGAAACTTCAAGTTGCATATTGTGAGGTACAACTCATCATGCTCTTTCTATTACTTAGTAGAAATAGTTGTGCTAGTCTGTGATAATATTTCAGACGACTATCTAACGCAAGTATTTAAGTATTTAAGTAACAGTCATGATATGAATATCTTGTTTAGTGGCTTTGACATGCAATTCATCTTTCGATGATAGTAAAGTTTTCTACCATTTCTTCCTAATCTTAAAATTAAGCAGTGATCTAATTCCCAAGCATTTTTCTTTTTTCTTTTGCAACTTTTTTGTTATTTTATACAACAACAAAGGTCCATGAGACTCTGCTTGATTGTTATCTTCCTAACTTAGGGATGAATGATAAGCTGGAGCAAGATGAGTAACTCAGAAGAGAAAATCTAGAATAAAATTGCAATGAGTAAAAAAAATTGGGAGACAGAGAAGGCAAAATTCCACTAACATGTGATATCCACAGTTGCTACCCATGTTAATACCACTGATTACCTGCCAGAGATAAGAGGAATGCATGAGACAGACAAATCAAGTCGTGCAGCACAGAAAGAACAACAACAGGGCTCAGTCAAACAAAGAGAGACTGCAACTTCCTCATGACGCAAAAACACTTCAACACAAATAGTACAAATGACAGAACGGTAAGAGGCTCTGTGCGTGGTGCTCATTGCCATATTGTCAGTGCTTCTTGCCCCAAATTCAGTCTGTTCGTTCAACAGAATGACTGAATCTGCAACTCAGAATCTCAAAATTTGTGACAAACTCTCTTGACAGGAGGCAAAGCGTTTCTTTCAGAAAAAGTTGATGGACAGAAAAACTAGCCAAACTAAACTTTCGTCCTATAATTTGCTCATGCTCATTGATGCAGTCATGACTACCCACTAAAGACTGAAAAATACCAGATCAGCGACTGAGGGGAAAAGTGCCTTAGAGATTCCCAATGAAGCAGAATCTGCTGGTGTACCTGCAAAATGCGAAGCCATTACCAGGAGAACATAGAATCCACCACAGGGCCTCTCCAACCTTGTTGGGAGTGTTTGTTGAAGATTAAAGGCTATTGAGTAGTTCTCTTTAATGCTTAAAAAATTCTAAACAAGAGGTTCAGCAGGAAGAACATCATCTAATATCGTCTGAACTATGTAAATTGCAAAAGTGCTAGTTTATTCACAAATAAAATGTCTTACCTCAAGATAAAAACAATACATATATATGAAGTTAAGAAAAAGAAAAGTATGCCAGACTTGCCATGCAACATCAGCAATTCATCTGGGTGCTAACCCCAGAAGCATAACTCTCCATCCTTTATCAGAAACGAATAAACTAGCACTCTTGCAATATATAGTAAAAAATTACTGCTTATGTAATGAGACACAAAGCTTCCTACAAGCTTCAAAGATCAACTACACCAATTGGTAATAGTTAATTTAGAAAAGTAGGAATAAGGTTCAAGTCCTCCAATTTGGAAAGAATAGTACCCTTCAGAAATCAAACTCTCTTGCTCCTTCCAAACTAATTATCCTCACTTTCTACAAAGGGAAAAAGCCACAAAAAACCCCAAATTTTGCCCAAAGTGACAAATTTTCCCCAAACTTTTTTTTGTGACATGAAAAACTTTGTTTCTAACCGTAACACATTTACCCCAAAATTTTATTTGTGACATAAAAACCTAAACTTTTATTTGTGTGACACATTTACCCCAAATCATAGGGGCATTTTAGTCTTTTTATTTTTTTTTACTTTTTTTATTTGTTTTTACTTCCCTCCGCTGACGTCCGGCAAGGGCCGCCCTCGCCGGCGTTGGGCGAGGGCTCCGCCATGGCCGGTGGAGGGAAGAGAGAAGAAAAAAAATTAAAAAAAAACAGAAAAAAATAAAACGAAAATGCCCTTAATGGGGTAAATGTTACAATTTGAAAGTTTTTTGAGATTTTTCGTGTCACAAAAAAAAAGTTTGAGTTAAATTTGTCATTTTGGACAAAGTTTGGGGTTTTTTGGTGGCTTTTTCCCTTCTACAAATATATGATCTCTATCATGACTATGTACATGTACATCATTCTTATTCATTTTTATCACAATGTTACGTATCCAGGCCTCTCACGGCAAATTGCCTCTTCCATGTACACGTACATCGCCTAAAAAGCCGCAAGCATTTCAAATCCTAAAGTAAGACTAAGGCACAGAAACAAACAAAGGAACAATCTTAATCTTGTAACAACATATTGCGAACCAAAAATGATCACGAAATAGGATCAAACAGGAAGTATAAACAAACCTGCAACTGCAAATGCAGTTGCTCCTTCGATGTTCACTCGCCTAGCCGCAAGAGGGCAACGCCACGTGATACTATGGCTAACTATACAATTTCGAATTTTATATTAATAAGCCGTAATCCTCCTAATTTTTTTCCTGAACTTTTTTACAAAACGGAAAATTAAGGATCGCTTACACAAATCAGAACGAGGAAAAGAAAAGCAGCGACAAAAATCGACAGCTCCACGAGCGATAGAACAGGAATTCCAGCATCAAATCAAAATCATCAAATTCCAGAACAACTAACACGGCGATCTCAACAACGTTCGTCAAATAACACCGAGAAGCACGCTATAACTCCAGCTGCAGAGCCTACTCAATCAAACACCGCACCGACATTGCCGCGAAAAAGAATTTTCGATCGTCAGCTCGCGACTCGTCCGATCAGAAGGCGAACCTCGAGCCTCCACGAAGACGATCGAGCTCTACCGCGCCGACGTACGCAAGCATGCGACGGCGAAAAATAATATGAAAAATTGAGCGAACGACGTACGAATCAGGAGCGCAGACTTGGACGTTGTAGCGGCCGGAGGAGACGAGGACGCGGACGAGGGACCGCAGGCCGGGGGCGTCGATGCCGTCGTCGTTGGTGACCATGACGGTCGGCCGGTCGGCGGCGATCGCGCCGGGGACGTCCATTTTCGCCGTCGTCGTCCTCCTCCTCCTCCTCTTCAAAAGCAAATGATTCTTCGATGTCTTGAGGGTACAATCGAAAGTCGAAATGCGTCAGATTAGATGTATTTAGGATAAAAATGGGTACTTAAAATGTCTGGAAACAGACTTGCTTTTCCATGTATTTTATATGTGGTATGGATAAATTAAAGGCGACGACCGGTTTCTCTACGGAAGGAGAAGGAAATTATTGGGGGCACCAATTTAGGATCATTTAATGCTGGAGACGACAGGTCGGATTTTGCTTCCGAAACGAAGGATCGAGATGCGCATGTTGGTCTTCGTTGAAGAAAACGACGAGATGATGTCCGAGATATTCAAATCCCCCGAGGAAGAATCCAAGTTGAGATGAGATTGGTCTTTTTCTTTTATTTTAATTTGAGTCCACTAAATATCTCAAATTGATAATTCCACGACATATTCACCTCCAAATTAATTTTCATGTTATAAAAATTTCTAATCTTGTGTGTCCATGTCACATTTGCTCAAACTAATTTTTGGGATAATTACGATGTGGGTATTTTTTTTTAATTACACATTTAGAGTAAACGTGGCACGAGTGCATCAATTTGAGATTTTACAATAACACAAAAATTAATTCAGGATAAATATAACACAGATGTACCGCTGTAAGATCTTTTGTGGCATTAATAATTTTTTTTTTGATAAGTAAAAGGGTAATGCACATAAAAGTCTCACATATTTTATAGAAATCTAATCTAGATAGGTAAAAAGGCGGAGAATATGAAATGTTCAATTTGAGCGTAGTTACTCAATCAATATGTAGGTGTACTAGTTAGCCATCACAAGCCGATTAAAGTATAAGAAAAAAAAGAAGTCTCTTCACACGAGATAGCAAAAGTTCAAGATAAAAGCCAGCCATATATTTGGTCACATAATATATTTGAATTTGTGATCTCGTGAAAGATTACGTAATCCATTTATATACGGTATATCTCGGTGGGTGGTGACTTTGATTTTTCTTGTTTTTTTTTATCAGAGGCTTTGATTTTTCTTTATTTGGCTGTTTCTTAGTCTATATACGTAGCACGGATACTGGACAACTTTCCTAGTCCATGCTTTAATTGGTCCGTCGAAATTTCCAAAGGGAATCCACTCTGGTCTCTCTGCCTTGAGGACGGTCACTGCAATTGTGAATATACCTTTATCTATCCAACGAAGCCTAGGAGAATTAAGATGCACTAGAAATTTACTTGAAAAAAATTCACCAAATGTGCAATATCATCTTTGAACTTCTGGTTTATTTAATGTAATTTTTGAATTTTGGTCCGATCTATAATACTCAAGAATCACATTAAAAAATTAAAAAGTCAGAGATAACATTTCATATTATGCCAAAAATCAAGGGTTACATTTCACAAATTAAAAAGTTCAAAGATGATTTTTTTTTTTATATTGAATTAAAGTCTAGAAACTATCATCCCTTTCTACTTTTTGTCAATGGAGCTTACATGCCCTGTCTTGTGCATCTTTGATTGAATGAAGCATTTGCTTCACACTTTTACTTTAAGGCCGTGAAGATGGCAAAGGATACGCAGCCAACGATTACGTGGGACCCACCTACACAAGCTTTAGCTTCTTCATCTAACTCTTGCTTTAAGATTAACGTTTCTAATTGTGGAATTTACCACCGTGATTTTATCCATGAACAATTTTCCACAAAAGAATAAAATCTTAAGCAGGAAAGTGTACAGTAAATAGTGTTTTCTTCATTAATCTTGGTACATGTTTTCAATTATTAACTTTATAATATTTGGTTTGGGTGACTTTCGGCTTTAACCTTATATTTGTTTATAAGAAGACTTCATCTACTACTGAATGCATCAATTTTGCTTCTTCTTCTTTTTATGTCCGAAAACACCTCAACTAGGTATTATTAGCCAATTTGAATTATCGACCATAGTCGTTGGAAATAGATGTACACTTTACGGCCTTACATTATCTAATATATAATGTGGATTTATGGCAATATCAACGTGAGGGACACAAAGTTGTTATCAACATGAAATTGAATCTTAATCTATATTGATCGCATCCGTGTTTAAACTCAAGTAAACTCACTTCGTGTTATTGGTAATTAGTTGAAATTTGAGTTTTACATCTAACATCCGAAATTGACCAATGTAACCATTTTAACTAGCAAAAGAAGAGATGGATTTTTAGTCATATATGATACAACCCCTTTTACTTTGGGAGTGCATTTTAAATTTATCGATTATGTTATGGTAGAAGTTCTACTCATGACAACATAGTCGAAGTGGGAGAAGTTGTAGGTGTTATTGCATGTCGATCTGTTGGAGAATTAGGGACTCAACTAACATTAAGAACTTTTCATGTTGGGCGGAGTATCACGGATTACGCAATGGGAATGCCAAGAAAGAAAATTAAACTTGACAAAAGTTAAGGAAAATGGTTGTTGACTATGAATAGAATGCAAATGATTGTAAAACTAAGGAGATTAAAGTGCAAGTAACGGTAATTAAAGGTAATGAGAATGATAAAAGGTGCGTTAATTTGAAAGCGCCGGAAGGGTAAATTCGGAAGGAAAGTAAAATCAAAAGGAAATTGCATAAGAACAAGTGTTTAGGTGTTGATTGGTCATACTCAATAATTACAAGATAGACTTTTATATTCCACCAACAACAATTATTTAAAAATCAGGTGTGGATTTTGAATCTAGGACTAACCTCCTAGCTCCATTTTATAATTATTGATAAACAGTTATGTTTTATGAAATTTTAGACATAATTCTTTGTCAACTTACCATGATTTTCCACGACAAGTAACAAAACCCGAAATTATAGGCATAACCACTTGACAATCATGCATCAGTGTCAATTCAACATTTTTGGCTCCCTATGATGTGTTGGCAAATCTCTGTTTTGTTCAGTAATTACACAACTTCAACACTTAGCAAAACCTACAATTATTTGCCGTCAATGACTTTTTCAATGGATTTCCTTCAAGTTTGTTGATTTGTGCCTATGCACTAATCTGACAATCTTGTTGTATCAACATCCTAGATTATCAATGAGCTATAGCTCACTGCTTTAGCCAAACTTTGCTCTCCTCGACATATATATATATAAACTTTTCATTTCTCATGCTTTTTAAGATGCCATCTTTCTATTCAAACAAATAATATGTTAGCTATTAAATATTTTATCTTTTTTCAAAAGTAGAAAAGAACATGGTAACATGATTTATACACATAGATATTTTCACTGAAACTAACATAGACAAAAATGCATACACAATACATTGTTTATTCATCTATCTTTCTTTCTTTCCTTCTTTTTTCCGTTTTTAGTTGGCCAATCAAATATTTATATTGATGCAAATCAATTTACAAACAAAAGAAGTTTAGTTGAAACAGTTGCACGTGGCATGTCATCATTAGTTTGACATGAAACCTATAAGCCCAATCCAGATAGAATCCTATCCCTTACCGAGCAATCCAAGTTCTTTTAAGTACATAAAATTCCTAAAAATTTCAGTAGCCTCGTATGCATCCATGAACAAGAATATAAAAGTCAAATTGAAAATTCAGACCTCCCTGTGGTCTCGCCTTTTAAATTTCTTTCGTCACTTTTGCCATGCCCCCTTTTATTTATAATTCTATTCACGAGATTCCACCCGATCCACCCATATTCAACATATTAAAAAAAAAATCCCACCATTCTATTTTTCTTGATTTTAATAAAAGAAATCCATCTCCCCCGAAAGATCAACACGCACCTCTCATCTCCAAGAAAGCCACTCGCTCAATATTATCCAAAATAGCAATAATTTAGTTTTGGTTGGTCCTTTGCTAGAGAGGGAGAGGGAGGGAGGAGCTTCTGTCTTTGCATGTTTCGTGATTTTCGAGATTTTAATATTTACACACAGCTCGTGATGAGATAGAAAGCAAGGCAAAGCACAGTGCAGACAAGCGAAAGAGAAAGCCGTTTTGTCGGGTTGCGTTCCTTTGTGGTGTTGGTGCACTCTGCAGTGCAGGCCCTGCGAAATTTCTTGCCCGTTTGTTTATTTTCCTCATTTGTTATCTTGATTTTTCTCTCTTTTTTTGGTTGCTTAAAATTTGTGAAATCTTCCGCCGCGTTGTCTTTGGATAGTTGGCAAATAGCCTTGTCCTTGTAGATGAACTAACCGAGGTCTCTCTTTCCTCTCTCTCTCTCCATCTCTCTCTCTCTCTCTCTGTCTCTGATCTTCTCCTTCACAAATTTATGAAAAAATCATATTTTTTTCGTTTTCAGCTTTCTGGGTACTATTAATATCGTCCGCGACCCATGTTGGTGCTCTCTTTTCGTTCTCATTCTCTCCTCGTCTCCAGTTTTTTCATCGAAGAAGAAGACGGTGTCCATCTCAGTGCCAAGAACTCTGAAGAGGAGAAGTGAAGGAGGAATGAACGGAGTTTCAGATGTTGAGCCGGACTTGTCTGAGTTCGTGGAGGTCGATCCTACTGGAAGATATGGAAGAGTAATCTTCATGCCCCCATGCCTCAATCTCTTTACATTATATATGTTTCTCTAATTTATTGTTAAAAATAAGACCTTGTCTGGTACATGTTTAATTCATGGTTGCTTTTCTTTCTGTTGCAGTACAATGAAATTCTTGGCAAAGGAGCTTCCAAGACAGTGTATGAGATTTTCTTCTTAAATTCGAGTCTTTTTATGCCCTTTGTTTTGGAAATGATTGCAAGATTATTCCAGATTCTCCTTTATGATTTTTTGTGTTGTTATAGTTACAGAGCATTTGATGAGTATGAAGGGATTGAAGTGGCATGGAATCAAGTGAAGCTCTATGATTTCCTGCAGAGACCCGAAGATCTTGAGAGGCTGTACTGCGAAATCCACCTGCTCAAGACATTGAAGCATGAGAACATAATGAAGTTCTACACTTCCTGGGTGGATTCCACCAACAGGAACATCAATTTTGTCACTGAAATGTTCACCTCTGGCACTCTCAGACAGTAAGCATCACTAAAATCCACTTAATTTTCTTTCCTGATCTCATCGATTGATGCATTTTTGCATGGCCTTTTGAGTAGAATGATTGTTAATTAGCTGGTTAGCACTCTTTTCTTTTAATTTCGCGTTCTTCTTGTTTCTTTGTAGATATAGGCTAAAACATAAGAGGGTCAACATTAGAGCGGTGAAGCATTGGTGTAGGCAGATTTTGAAAGGGTTGCTGTACCTCCATAGCCAAGACCCGCCTGTGATCCATAGGGATCTCAAGTGTGACAACATCTTCATCAATGGGAACCAAGGAGAGGTCAAGATTGGGGATCTCGGGCTCGCTGCGATTCTGAGGAAATCCCATGCTGCTCGCTGTGTTGGTAAATTCGCAACCTCTAGAAGTTTAACATACAGTCAGTCTCTTGTTTGATGTTAGATTTCGATAGTCGCAAAGTGATATGTGATGTAACGAGTTCCAAATTTTTTTCTTTCGATGATATGGATCAGGAACACCGGAGTTCATGGCTCCAGAGGTTTATGAGGAGGAATATAATGAGTTAGTCGACGTTTATTCCTTCGGGATGTGCATATTAGAGATGGTGACTTTTGACTACCCATACAGCGAGTGCACGCATCCTGCTCAGATCTACAAGAAAGTTATTTCTGTATGAATTTTGCTCTTTTCTTTTAGAGCATATGAAAGTTAATTTCTGCACTTCTTCTCATGACTGTATCTTTGTTATAGGGCAAAATGCCAGAGGCTTTGTACAAAGTTAAAGATCCTGAGGTGCGAGAATTTGTGGAGAAATGCTTGGCTACTGTGTCTCTTAGGCTACCTGCTAAGGAGCTATTAAAGGACCCATTTCTTCAAATTGACGATTACGGTTATGATTTGAGGCCATTGAATTACCATGGCGACTGTGATGAAGCAGGTCCTCTCGTAAGACAACCGCTTTATAGCAATTGTCAGAGTACCAGTTCACTGATCGATGCATACTCTAATTATCTTGGTTATGAACATGAACACAAATCGGAGTATCGTGAGTTCGAGTTTGATACTAGCGAGATCAATCTATTCACCTGTCAAGAGGATGAGTATCCAGCTGACGTCGACATTCACCATCAAAGGAAGGAGACAAGAAGATGAAGGAATTTTCTTGAGGCTTCGAATTACAGATAAAGAAGGTGAGCGGTTTCACATGAGTCTTGCTTTTACTCAATTTGTCCTAAGATCAAAACTGGTTCCTGAGTCTGAACTTTGAGTGCTAAATTCTCCCGTACAGGACGCGTTCGAAACATATACTTTCCATTCGATTTGGAGACTGACACCGCATTGAGTGTGGCGAGTGAAATGGTTGCTGAACTCGACATTACTGACCAAGATGTCAATAGAATAGCCGACATGATTGATGGGGAAATCTCAACATTAGTCCCAGAATGGAAAAGGGAAATTGCAGAGGAGGAAATTTCTCAACACCAAAATACAAGCATATGTCACACTTGTGCTTCAAGTGGCTTATCGTTGGATTATGCGTCTTCGACCCATAATTTGCAAGTTCTTCAGTGTTCCAAGCACGAAGGCGCCGCCGTGCACGGTCGTTTTGAAGAAATCACATACCAAGTTGAAGGTTCCAAAGCCGGGCCTGACCCGTTGAGCCAGTGCTATGGCGTCCCCCACACTGACATTTGGGCTCAGCGCGAAGTTCCGGAGTCAAATTCGCAAGAATCGAGGGATATCCATTGTGACGAAGCGCATGAGGCATTTACTGTATCCGAAACTCCAAATGAAGAGAGGATCATCACTATGGACAATGAGAGTAAGTTAAATGAAAGGAGCTCGTATTCAGCGAACCCTTTGGAAGCTCTTTCAGACGATTATGAGAATGAGATAAGGCAAGAACTGAGATGGCTCAAGGCCAAGTACCAAATGCAGTTGAGGGAGCTTAAAGACAAACAGTTAGGGATCAAATCTAAGAGCTCGAGTCCTAGCGCAAATTACAATAGCACAGTACCGAGGAAAGATAGACTTAACGGGGTTCTTCCACCGTTTCCATCACCCAAATCTGATATCGAAACAAATGGACGTCTCCTCAAGGAATTTTCAACTGGAAACTGTCTCCCTCGTCTTGCTCCAGTTAATTCTGAGAAGAGATGTGCCGATGTAGCAGACAAGTGCCGTGAGGCTGCGAGTGGGACATACAGCCCTGAGCAGATGACCACTGCCCAGACTTTCTATTCAGGCGCATTGCTTCCACAACCACTTGACAGGGCGACATCTCTTCCAGTTGACGCGATAGATTTCTGAGAATTCTGCAGATTATATCTACAAATACGGAGTCGACGGTAGAATGGGCATTAGATGTGTATCTTTATTAGGAGCGCAATGCTGGTTCTAATTATCTCGATCCCAGATGTATATTACAAAGTTTTTTTCCTCTCCAAGTGGGATATCTAACTTGGATAATTGCTAAGCCCTGAGTTAATCCACATTACCCACTAATGTTACCCAAAGGACATTTTGCAAATTCTACCTCCGACCTAATCCCCTGGAAGAGTGCTGAAGCAGCATTTGCCAAACTCCTGCCTAATGGACTGTATTGCTGTTCTCTTGCTTTGCTTGGTCAATTTCTTTTTTCCTAGCCAATGAGAATCAAGACAGCACACATGAATACCAACCAAAATGTCACAGAAAAGCAAATGGGAGTCACAGCTTGAACAGAAATGTCCCATCCCTCCTAACCTTTCCTCAAAGCCCTCACATTAGGTTGACATTTTGTGTGCCCTGTCTCTCATGCTTTTCCCCAAGGACCACACGCTTTTGCCTTCATTCTATCTCCTCTCTCCTCTCTCCTCTCTCCTCTCTTCTCTTCTCTTCTCTTCTCTTCTTCCGTGCTTTTAGAAGGTGAAATCAGTATTGCAAATACCAGTGAGGCCAGTTAGGCCTGAGTGTGGTCCAAAAAAGCCAGTAGCAAGAGGGGAAAAAAACAATGACAATTCAGTGGGTTCATTGTGGCCATAACCAATCAACAAAAGCATGTGACTTTCTGCTCCCCCCAAGTTGCCAACTTTATCTAGATACTAATATGGAGTACAGGATATACATTAGTAGTTTCAATAAAGAAAAGGGTCTTTTCTTTATTCACGCTTTCACATGTGCGCCTGACGCTCAGCCCTAGACTCCTGCTCATTGATTTAGCGTTGGTTGCTTGCTCAAAATGAAAGAAAATGAATGTCAGAGCTGGTGTATAAATCTTTCAATGAATACTACCATGACACTAGTCTATGGTGGGATGTGGTTTATGCTTCCCATCCATAAGAAGCCACAAGGTCCCACTTCTTGATTAGCGACGGAGTCCGGTGGTCACCAACTGGATCGCGGGGGCAACACCCTCTAGCCACTACAGGGCTTTTATAGTTTGAACCCTTATAATTTTAAACTCATTAATAGTTACTGGATATATATAATCTCTTTTCTATGAAATAAGAAGGTGCAAAGTGCTAATTTAGTGGAATCATCTAAATGTAACCCTAGTTTAAGGATAAATCAGGATAAAACATTATATTTCGAATTCTCTTTCTTACTTTTACTCTCTATTCCTTGTAATTGTGCACCAAATCTTAACAGTTTAGCAAAGAACCAATATGCATGGTGTGATTGGCTCATGGCTCCTCAAGCTCTTTCAGCATTCGGAGTTCTCTAATTTACTTGGTCTTGCATCGAGTCGTGGTAATGTGGACATCAAATAATTTATCGCTAAAAAATAGAGCGCAGAAAAAACCTGCACAGGTCAAGAGAAACTCGTTAAAATTCTAGACCAGAGTGGCAAATTCCCGACACCAAACAAGAGGACTTCATTCGAAGTCCGAGCAAAACAAGCATTGCAAGAGAAACTCAACATCTTTTCCGACACGTTCCTCTTCACAAAACCCAAAATTCCGTCGTATCAAAATCGAATCCAAGCTCTCTCAACGACGATAAGAATGGTCCTGGGGAGCGAGCCTGTCAAAAGCTCTTTGCCTGTTGAGGAAATCGAGGGGGCCACGGTGCGTAACTTTCCCTGATTGCGGCAAACTCACGTTCGCCCCGTAGCTGCGTACGGGGCATGGAAGTGGTGGGTCGCCGCGATCGAACGACTCCTCCCCACGACATGACCACAACCGCACGTTAGGAACAGGCGGTGGGGCAATGCCTTTAATGCGCGATGACACATCGATCGTCTACCTTTCTTCTTTTGCTTTTATGGGAGCGTTTTTTATTGCATAGATCTTTGACGGAATCCGACCTACCCCACGTTGGATTTAAAGCACTGGGCATCGAGAAAAAAAAGGGAGGGCAGGGATGTTCCGTACAAAGTACAGAAGGCAAAGGTTACTTAGACGTGTCATTTAGTTCGTGGACGACCTTAAATTATTAATGGTGTGGGACAACATGATATATATATATAGACACAAACTTCAAACAGTAGGACTCTCGGTACATTAGAGTTAGGTCAGTTCGGTTGACGGGAATCATTTCTGGAAAAATTGTTTTCGGGCTTTTCAATATTTAAATGACGAAACATTAGTCTATCAACGAAGAGAACAAATTTATTTATTGAAAATAATAAGTTCGGATTAGGAAAAATGATTACAAATAAGTCCCCTTACTTTTTTTTTTATTATCTCCCATGTAGGACTCTCGTCTTTTTTGTTTCATTAATCTTATCTATTATCTCCTGAATATGTTTCATTAATGCTCATATTATTTTACATTCCCCAAAAATATGTATATCATATATGATATTTTACAAATGTGGTTACATAATTATTTCCTAATTTCTTTGTAAGTCTTGTTATTTTGGTGGATTGCTGAATAATCAAAGATGTTAATTCTAATTTGTTAGTCGTTACTTGTAATTTTTAACTATACAAGCTGTCTTTAGTAAATTCGTTATTTATTAAATGCCATACGACCAGTTTTTAAAACTTGTTTTCTATTTGAACAAAAACAAGAAAATATTTTATTTTCTTTTTAGCAACAAGAAGTGTGAGTGAAACCAATGAACCCGAAAAAATATCTCGATTGCGGTTACTTCATTTCACGATGCCTTTGGAGTTTTGTACTCTTTGATGTTTAATCACTTTTAGACATGCCTAAGCTATATACAATGTACTTAATTATAAATTTGAAATATATAAATGAATATTGCATCGATCACCATTTTCTCTTAAGTGGAATGTATTAATTTGATAAGTCATCGACTTATTATTTTGGCTAATCACTTTTATTAAACTCCCCGGGCCCCCACACACACACATACGCTTTTTTTCACTACATCATCTGGCCTTTTTTACCTCTGGCGAAGCAAAAATTCATTCTTCTGCTAGATTACTCAACATGATGAAAATTGAAGACTTCCAACCACCATGAGTCTGGAGAGGTTTAGGCGAAATTGGTATTCCAGTTGAAAACAATATAAAATCTGTTTATCACAAAGTTTAAAGTAGATAAAAATTAAAAATTAATCCCATATCAAATTGGGTTTGACTACCGTATAATCTGCCGACGAACCGCCCCCAAATTAACAGAGGACACGTAACCCAATCTTTGCTTTTAATAAATGCGATTAATAATTTTACGTTACTTTATTAAAGCAAATCTTTGATAAGTTTTTCACTAAACCCGCGATAGCCACGATACGTGTGGGACGGGCATACGATGAATCGGGGGAAAAGGGACAAAAGTTTTCCTGCGATCGATGCCATCGTGCGAGGGCTGCCGGTTGCCGACCCTCACGTACGGAAAGTTGCATGTGATTGATAAGAACCGCACCTTCCCCCGTTCCCATTTCGAACCAAAACGAATCTTTCCTGCTTCTAAAAGTAACATGATCGAGCCAAGATCATGATGAAGGCGCCCCACCAGACTATAGATTGCAGTGCGTTCGTGCCAATGTTTTCAATGATAACCAAAAAGCTAAAAGAAAAAAAGAACGAGAGAATAGCCCATGGAATTGAATTTTAATACTGATTCATTAAAAAGGGCTGACTAGAAACAGGAGTATAACGTGTTTGGTTAGTCTTATAGCTAATTGAAATAGCATTAAAATCTCGTGATTGAGTTTCTTGTAAAAGTAAAATGCTTTTTTTAGAAAATTAAATAATACCTTTTTTTAAAAATTATGAAAAATGTTTGATGCTTTTAAATGCTAATATTTGTATATTTTTTAAGATTTGGGTGTTTGATATTATTAAGGTATATGGCTTGATATTCCCAGAGCTAGGAGACAAATTTGGAAGTTAAAGATGAAAGATGCATCAAACACTCTAAAAGACCCATTTTCATCGAAGATGATAATCTTTGAAATTTTGCCAATTATGATATTTTTGACTTTATAGTTGTCTACTTTTCATGGGAATATATAGCATAATGATAATAGGGAATATGTGAGATGGCTATTTGAGACGTAGTTCATGTTATATATATATTTATTTTATAGAGAAAGCATGAGAAAACAAGCTTTTGAATAGATGTATCCTATTATAGACCCAAAAAAAAAAAAAAAAAGATATATCCTATCCAAATCGCACTATGTAAACATTAGGGTGAACGACAATGATGACATGAACACACGCAAAATTTTGAACGCTAAGCACTAAGATGAATGATTCCCTCATGTTTGATTCATGTTTAGTGTGATTGAAATCCAGTGACAGGTAGTTAATAACAAACTGTTCTATCACCCACATGAGTTGCATAAATGTGGAAAATCAAGGAAAATTATCAAAAATATATCTCACATTTTATCCAATGATCATTTATATGTCTCTTGCTTTGAAAACACCAAATACATACTTCAATTTTACCTTTTGAGATTACTTTGCACACCCACTTCAATTATCCTTGTATAATATACTTAAAAATTATCTTTATCTTTCTAAAAATACCCATCCTCTATCCTTGATTCTCACATCAACAAACAATCCAAACTTTAGGAAGGGCGTTAAAATGAGTTTGCAAGAAGAAGCGATTTAGTCTTTTCAATATTAGTTTTGTTTAGATATACGTGAATGGTATTTACAAAGATAGAGGTATGTAAGTGGTTAATGCGCCGAAAGCAAGGTGTGCTTTTGATATTTACCTTAAAAATAATGACCTTGACATGAAATAAGTTTACTTTTGAAAAACAAAAAAAGGAAAAGCCTACACAAGTTGAAAGAAATCCATCAAACGGAGTCGAGTTCCTCCACACTAAACAAGAGGTTTATCATGTGGAGCTAGGGCAAAATAAGCGTAGCGAGAGAGAAACCTAAATCTATCGTGATGATGATTATCTCTAAGTACAACTTTTAGTTACAAAAATCCAAAATTCCCTTGTATCATAATCAAATTAAGCTATCTCAAGTTCTCAACAATGAGAAATGACATGGACATAACCGACACAATGTACTCCGAGGGCTCGAAAATTGTCATGTGGAGTGGGATTGTCAAAGCTCCTTTGCCCTCGAGGAAATCGAAGTGTTATGAGGTGTAACTTTCACTAGTTGTAGCAGCGCACGTTCGCCTCATAGCTGCGTAGAGGACATGGAAATGGTGGGTCGCCGACTCGCCGCAATCGCGCAACTCCTCCCACGACATGACCAAAACTACACGTTAGGCGATGGGGCCATACATGCCTTTATCGCGCGATGACATATCAATCATCTTTCTTCTTTTGCTTTGGGGCGTTTCATTGCATAATCTTTGACAAAATCCAACCTCCCCACGTTAAATTCAACACTAGGCATCAAGAAGAAAAAGGCAATAATGTTCCGTACAAAGTACAAGCGGCCGAGCTAAAGTAGGGCAGAGCAGATACTTGTTCAAAACGTGTTATTGGACGACTTAAATTTTTAATGGTGTGGGACAACATGAATTATTTAAGGGAAATAAAATACTTTGAACAGTGGTCTAAAATTCTATCCGAGTCACAACAACATAAAATAGTCTTACTGAGAAATTAGCAAGAAATGGACAATCTTAGAGAGGCAGATTACATTGCCATAGTTAGGGTAGCGCTGGTTTTTTACTTTTTGTGAAGGCTAATTTTTCCTTACTTTTCTTACTTGGGTAATAAAAATTTATAATTATCAAAAATATTACATTGCAGAGAAGGTCAAACCTACATGAATGAATCCTAGTGCTGAGGGCAGGGTTGATTGAGCAAATAGCAATACCATCACAACTCAAGCAAATGAATGATTATTGATAGGTTGTGTCGTAATGCTACCAATTCTATAAAAATTTAAAAAAATGCATTTTCACTCTTCCACTAGATTTTAAAATATCATGTAAATTCTGTAAAATTACAAATAATAAAAATTTATTGGTATCCATGCGCTGTTAAAGTTTTAGATCTTTCGAGATAAAAATAATGTAAAATCTATGTATTGCAAAGCTTAAATTAAATAAAAACTAAAATTTAATCTCATATCATGTTTGGGTTGACCACCGTCTACTCCGTCGACGAGCCGCCCCAAACTAACAGAGGACACGTAAACCAACCTTTGCATTTAATAAATGCAATTAATAATTACTTTACTTTATTAAAGCAATCTTTAATAAGCTTTTAACTAACCCAATGGTAGCCACCACACGTGTGGGACGGGCACTACGATGAATTGGGGGAAGAAAAGGACAAAAGTTTGCTGCGATCGATGTCATCGTGCGAGGGCTACTGATTGCCGAACCTCACGTGCGGGAAGTTGCATGCGAATGATACGAATCCCACTTTTCCCTAGTTTTCCAATTCGAACCAAAACGAATCTTTCCTGCTTAGGAAACCATGATTGAGCTAAGATCATGATGAAGGCGCCCACCAAATTATAGATGCGATGCATTGGTGCAAATGGTTTCAATTATAACCAAAAAGCTAAAAAGAAAAAAGAAAAAGAAGAACGAGTCGTTTATCGGAATCATCGGCAAATGTAAAAGAACAAGAGAAAAGTCAAGACCTGATACCAATTCAATAGAAAGAGCTGAGCATAGATAAGACTATAGTTTGTTTGGTTGGTCTTATAGCTAATCAAAAAAGCATCAAATCTCGTGATTGAATGTTTCCTGTAAAAAGTAAAAGGTACTTTTCGAGGAAATTAAATAATTCTTGATTTTTTTTTAAATTATGAAAAATGTTTGATTCTTTTAAATGCTAATATATTAATAGTTTTAAAGATATGGGGTGTTTGATATTCTAAAGGTATCTGGCTTGATATCAAATTTGGAAGTTGAAGGTCAAAAACTCATCAAACACTCTAAAGACCCAATTTTACGGAAGATGACAATCTTTTGAAATCTGCCAATTATGCTGCTTTACATCGTAGTTGTCGACTTTTCGTGGGAATATATAGCAAAATGATTACGAGAAATATGCGAGATGGTTATCAAAGACGTGGTTCGTGTTATTTATATAGATTTAGTTACAGAGAAAGCAAGAGATAAAGGTTTTGGACAAGCTTTTGACTAGGTGTATCCTATGCAAATCACGCTCGTCTAAACTAAAGGGTGAATGACAATGATGACACGGACAAACGCAAAACTTCGAATACAGGGCACTAAGACCAATGAAACCCTCACGTTTGATTCATGTTTAGTGCAATTGTAATCAAGTGATAGCTAGCTACATACGAACTCCACTAGCGCCCGCATGAGTTACATTAATGTAGAAATCAAGGGAAAATTATCAAAAATATATCTCACCTTTCATCCAATGATCATTTATATACATCGCTTACTTTTAAAAACATCAAATACATACCTGAGTTTACCTTTTAAGGCCACTTCGATTATCCTTCTATGATATACTTACATAAATGTCACTATTTTTATGAAAATACCCATCTGCAATCTAGAATTCTCACGTCATTCAAACAATCCAAATTTTAAGAATGGTGCTAAAATGAGTTTGCAAGAAGAAGCTATTTGGTCTTTTCAATTTTGTTTCGATATGGGAGCATGGTATTTACAAAAATATACGTATAAAAGTTGTTATTGCGTCAGAAATGAGGCATGCTTTTGATATTTTCCTTAAAAGTAATAACGTTATTATAAAATAATTTCATTTTTGAAAAATAGAAAATATAAAAAAAACCTACATAGGTTGAGAGAGACCTATCAAACTCTGTATTAGAGAGCGAAGTTCCCCCACGCTAAACAAGAGACTTATCACCTAGAGTCAGGGCAAAATGAGTGTAATGAGAGAAACTCAAATTTACCACAGTGATTATTACCTCTAAGCATAACATTTTTCTAACGTATTTTTACTTATGAAAATCCAAAATTCATTCATATAATAATCGTCAAATTAAGCAATCTCGACAACGACAAGGCATGGCACGAACATAACCGGTCGTACTAAGAGGGCTCGAAAATTGTCATATGGAGTAAGCGAGTCAAAGCTCTTGCCCTTGAGGAAATTAAAGTGCTACCAGGCGTAACTTGCCCTAGTTGTGGCAAGTCACGTTCGCCTCGTAGCTGCATACGGGACATGGAATTGGTGGCGCGACCAAAACCACACGTTAGACGGTAGGCCATCCATGCCTTTATTGCATGAAAATGTCGATCATCTTTTCTTTCGTTTTCTTTGGCCGTTCATTGCACGACACTGCCAAGTCCAACCGTCCCACGTTGAATTCAACTAGGCATCAACTAAAGGCATCAACTAAAGATAATCATATCTGGTGGTGCGTAACGGCATGAATCGTTTTAGGGCAAATGAAATATTCCGAACAGTGGGACATGACCATGAAGATTTGAACAAATTTCGGATTGAAACCCTTTTAAAATTAGAAAATGTCTCGATCCCGCAACATGATCTTGAAGATCGAAGGCTCTCGACCACCAAGAGAGTTGAGAGGTTTAGGTTTATATAATTAAACAGTTCAAATTATGCACTACAATTTTGTCTGAATCACAACGATTTAAAATAGTCTCACTAAAATTAACAAAAAATGGACAATCTTGGAGTGGCATATGCTATATCGCTAAAGTATGGGTTGGTGCGGCTTTTTCTTTTTTGTGCTAATTCTCATTTACGCAAGTAGTAAAAATTTATAATATACAAGATCAATGCTACATGAACGAATCCTAGTGGGCAAGGCAATGCCTGCTAAGCAAATAGCAAAATACTATAACGGCTCGAGCAAATGAAGGGATCATTGTTGACAAGAAAATGCTTTGTCGTGACGCGATCAGCTCTATTTGAAGAATTTTAAGAAATATGTTTTTGTTTCATGGTCCATGAAAATATGAGTGATGCTTGGGTTATCAAATGAAGAGTGAGAATGCAGATGGGATGAAAACAATTGGTCCATGGAGATGATGTTATTATGACAGTTGGTACTAGGAATTCTAGGATCAAAAGAATACATTATTTAAGGGCTTTGAAGGCGGGGTTGGCCTCCTATGTGCAAATTGGTCGGGAACTTATATCGCTTTCCTAATGAGGCAATGGTAGGGCAAAACTAGTTGTTGAGCTTAAAGAGATCTGATGTCTCACTTAATGAACTAGACGCCCAAATTAAGCTGGGTGTGGGACAATATTGGCTAAAGAAGCTATTCACCATTTGTTTTTTGGACTAATTATGGAACAAAGGCTGGCAGTTCCTTGGCCACGAAATAATCCGTGTGCAGTTTGGTGAGCTGAATTCACTAGGCTAGACTTTGTTTCATAGTTGTTCTAGAGAACAAATGGCAAATAACTTCCTTAGCTAAGATCATACCACGCCCAACTTAACTCGGGTTTCTAGTCTATTGAGTAAGACAAGAGATCTTTTAATGATGAATAACTGGTTTCACCCTACCATGACCTCATTAAAAGAGTGGCATTAGCTCCCGATCCGTTTGTGCATGGAATGCCAACCCTACCTTTAGAGCTCCTAAGTAGTATAATCTTTTGATCCTATAATTTTTAGCGTTAATCGTCCTGATGCCACTCTCACTAATCAATTTTATTCATCCCTTCTGCATTCTTACTCTTTACTTGATAACCCCAAACACTACTTAAAAGTGTCACAAGTATGAGAAGATTTATGGATTGTGATACCTTCCCACCAAAATCTAAAAAAATTATAAAAAAGGTATCGATATTCATACGTTAAAGTTTTAGATAACATTAAATCTATGCATGGCAAAGTTTAGATTAGAAAAACTTTAAAAAATTAATCTTATGTCATTTCCGGCTTGAGTACTGTCTAATCAACCGACCGGCCGCCTTAAATTAACAGTCAATGCATAACCAAATCTTTGCTTTCACATTACTTTTTTTTTGGTCGAATATAATTACATTACTTTACAAAAGCAATATTTTAAGTTTTTAACTAACCCCACGGGAGCCACCACACGTGCGGGACAGCTATGAATGGGAAAAAGGCGAACAATGCGATTGATGTCATTATACAATGAATTCGAGCAAAAGTTTCAATTATTACCAAAAAGCCAAAAATCCGACCTTAAAAAAAAACAATGAGCAAAAAAATAAATAAAAATAAAGGAGCTAACCGAAAAGGCATCGAAATCTCATAGTGGAATTTCCTGTAAAAGTAAAAATACTTTTTTCAGGAAAAATAAAGACTGCTTTAATTTTTTTAGTTGTGAAAACTTTTTTATGCTTTTGAATATTAGTATCTTTATATTTTTAAAGATTTTGGATGTTTAATATGATAAAAAGTTATGACTTGATATTCTCGGAGTCAGGAAAAAGTTGAAAGTTAAAAAGTGAAAAGCATATCAAACACTATCCCATTCCATAAAAGATTGACAATTCTTCATTTTTGCTTAGTGTGATGCTTTTAACTTCATAATTGTCTACTTTTCATAGAAATATCTAATATCCGTGATGGATGTTTAGAGAAAAATTTTGTCCAACAATTTTGAAATGTGACCATGCAAAATATGTGATGTGGCTTTTGCAGATTTGGTTCATGTTATTTATATAGATTTGAATATAGATAGATAAAGATGTTGTAAACAAGCTTTTGACTAGATGTTTTCTATCCAAGCCCGCATAGCCATGCACTCATCTAAAACCTAAGGTGACTGACAATGACGACGCTACGAGCACAAAACTTCAAACGTGGAGCACTAAAATGAACGAACATTCACGTTTGATTCGTGTTTTGTGCAATTGGGATCAAATGATAGCTGGCTAGTTACAAACTCCTTTAGGCCCACGGGAGTTGCATAAATGTAGACTATCAAGGGAAAATATTAAAAATATGTTTTATCTTTCATCCAATGCGCCATCTATATACCTCATGCTTTTGAAAATACAAAATACATATTTGAGTTTTACATTTTGAGACCCCTTTGCACATTCACTTCAATTACCCTTGTATAATTTAGGCACAACAATGTCATTATCTTTCCAAAAATATCCAGCCTCAATCCTGAATTCTCACATCACCTGAAAATTCAAAACCGAACCATCTAAACTTTTAAGCAGGATGCTAAAATCAGTTTGCAGGGAGATGTGATTTTGTCTTTTTCGATATGGGTTTTGCTTATATCATGCATGTGAATGGTGTTTGAAAGAATAAACGCAACGACATCCAACAAGTACAGAAAATAAATGGTACAGACAAGATAGCCTTGATGGACTTGCATTTTGGATGATTATTTTCATCTTCGATGGGCCGAGTCGGCCCATATTCTGCCGACACTCGGCTCATACATTTCTCTTCCTACCCAAAACGGCGCGCATTAGTTCCTTCCTCCTGTCGTTTCGCTCTTCCGGCCATCCGAAGCCGATTTATCCCAGCTCTCGCGTGCGAACCGCAGCACGAATCGAGCTCTCTCTCCCTTCTCAGCTGTCGAAGACCGTCACCAGGGTTTCTCCGGTGAACCCCTCCCGCAGCGCCTTTTGGATCCATCTCTTCTCCACTGGCAAGAGCCACCGCAGCTTCATGGAAGACTCTCCCGCTCGGACACTCAAAAATCTTCGTGGGACATGTGGCATGAATGAAATCAGTAGGTTCAGTAATTGGATGGGCGAGGCATTCCCTCATACCACGGAAACAATCTTACACGACCATTTCTTTCACTTCCATCCAGCACCATCTTCTTCTCGCCCCTCTTTCGCCCCAAAAAAAAGTCCTTTCTGGAAGGGACATGTGTGATGTTCAATCTTGCAGCTCAAAGGGGTTGCTGTCACATACTTGATGATGTCCAGTACTTTCCGTGAACCGAAGCTGGATTTAGGTAACCCTTAAAGAAGCAAGTATTGTTTTGTTGGATTGGCAGTGTCGAGAGTTCTGAACTTCGGCAATAAAATTTTTTAAAAAATCGGCATAACCTTCGTTGGATGTAAAAAGCGCAGGTAGACAAAGGATTCTCAGTCATGGTCTCTGCTAATTTAGGGCATGATATGGGGAGGCAACTTGAAAGCAAAGAGAAAAGATGGATCTTAATATCGGATCAACAGAAGTTATCTTTTCATTTTCTTTTTTTTATTTTTTGCCTCCGTTATGGATTTATTCGTGTCTTGCCTCGTAAATGCTTTTTACATATTTAAATTCACTTTTAAATTAGATATATATCTTGTAGAGATTAGTTTTAGCTATTTGAGAACTCTCACCATAGGCAGAACATAAAATGTACACTTGAAATATTTACGCAAATTGGAGGAAGAACGGCAAAGGCAAGGCTCGACAAAATCTTTTGGAGGTGATCCAAATCGCTGAAATCAATTCAAGGTCGTTGGTGTTTGCGTGAAAGTTAGGATCCAGCTACTGCATTTTTCTATAAAATTCCATCGGACGAGAAGATCAATATTTCTTTTGGAAAATATTGATTCGCCAAAGGATAATCCTCTCAGAGTTCATATGCTTTCGTCTCCTTTATCGTATGGAAATGAACTTGAGTTCCTTTAGTTTTTTTTTTTTTTATGTGTTAAGTTTTGAAGTAAATAAAAAGGATAAGTGGTTGCAAGGGGCGGTGCCAGTTGTAGTCTTCTTGTGTTCTAAAGGTGGTTTTTGACATTTTTGTATGATCCTTTCCAAAGATGGGTGGGGGTGTTGTCTCACTAGAAGCAGGCTTATGGGTGGAGGTTTTGTAGGATTTGGATAACTTTTGGGGTGTGCATGACAACACTTCTTGGTTGGGGAAGAGTTTTTTTTCAAAAATAGTTCTTTTCTATTTTTATTCCGAGGAACAATTTCTGAGTAAAAGAATGCGTTTAGTAATTACACAAAATTTCTACTCTTGAAATAGAAAAAGAATAGAAATGCGTTTGGTAACGCAACAGTTTCTTTTTTGTATTTATTCGCTTTTTATTCTTGATATCACGGATCGCTGACCGCCAACCGTTGCTACCCGTTGCTGTCGCTGCATGGCCGCCTTTGGCGGTCAGCGGCAGGCGATCGTCAGCGGCCGATGGGCTGTGCGGCAACGGTCAGTGGTGACAGTCGGCGGTGGCTTCGGGCGGTTGGAGGTGGCCGCGGCAAGAAAGAGGAATAAAAGAAAATTTGCTTATTTCTAGAAATTGTTTCCGGGAACAATAAGCAACTTTTTTTTTTATTTCTCGTTTCTACTCCAAATTTATTCTTGAGAACAAAAAAATAGAGAAATTGTTCCCGGGAACAAATGTTTTATCAAACGGATTTCTGTTCTTTTTTTATTCCGAGAAACAAAAGAACAGAAATTTGGAGAAACAGAAACATTACCATGCAGGCCCTTGATGTCCATGAGATGTTCTTTCCATCTTTCTTCCTGTCAGTAGAGGGTATAGGGCATAAGCTTATGTTTTTGTTACGGTTCTCAACCCCTACTCCACTCCACCCCACCCCTGATGCCGTGAAAAAATATTAATGAAAGCATGAATGTTATGTTCTCTTTAATTCAAGTACTTCCGAAATTATGGGGATTTGGAAGAAAATAAGCCGAAACATTAGATCGATTTTAATTCAAGTACTTTCAAAATTTATATTCTAAAGTATTCTCTATTATTTCGAAGATAAATCACAAAAGTCTAAACAAAAATAATGGGGATTTGATGACAATAATAAGATTAGATGCTCAATTATGGAACATTAGTTGTTTAGTAATCAAACTTGAATGAATTGTTCATGAAAGACATTACCTTTGCGTTTGAACTTTAGCGATAATTTTAAAAAAAAAAAATTATTAGCATAACCTTCATTGGATGTAAAAAGTGCGGATTTGAGTCATTGTCTTTGCTAATCTAGGGCATGGGGAGGCAACTTGAAAGCAAAGACAAAAGATGGATCTTAATATTCGATAATAGAAGTTATCTATTCATTTCTTTTTTTTTTTGCCTCTGCTATGTATTTATTCTTATGTCTTGTCTCCTAAATGCTTTTTACATATTTAGATTCACTTTTAAATGAGATATATGTTTTGCAGGGATTAAGACATTGTTTTGTTCAGTTTTGCAAATGGGCTTTGGGATTCTAAAGTCCCTTGGCCAAATGCAAACGCGTTTGGTTCATTTTTTTGTGCAATTTTGGCAATATGCAATTGCATCTCCAAAGGAGTCTAAGGGCTTTTAGCCCAATGGAGGTCTTGAGCTGCTTTGAGAATTTGCATCCTGGGAATGCAAGTCGGTATTGTTCATCTTCTCCAAGCCACCGACGACTGCCGGCCAAGGGATCGCGCGCGTCAGCGATTGTCGCCTGAGGGTCGCCCGACCCTGGCGATTGTTGCCGGACCTTAGGCGACGCCTGGGTTGCGCAATTCAGGCCACTGATGGCCTAAGAACCCAAGGGACTAGGCGGCCGTTGCCTGGGTTCGCGTGGCCTCAGGCGGCCGTCACCTGGGGTCACCCGACTTTGGCAACCGTCAGGAGGCTAGATCCATTTGCCGGATCCGGGCGGTCGGTTTTAATATATATGTTTACTTTTTAAATTTAATAAAAATCAATTACAAATGCAAATTTTACCAAACGGTATTTTGGCCAAAGTTGTTTCTCAATGCAAATTTTACCAAACGATATTTGCATTTCGAAAAATCCCATTCACTCAAAGGTATTTACATTTTTGCAAATGTATTCCTCAAAAGCCGAACCAAACGGGCCCTAACTTTAGCTATTTAAAGGAATCTTGTTTCAAATAAGGAGAAAGGCCTCGTTATGTTACAAACTGTTTCAAAATAAAGTTAAATTAATTAGCGAGAAAAAGTATCCTAATGGTTTACACACTGAGCATGAAGTTAAATTAATCTACTTCAAACTTAGACTTCAATTTAATCAAAATGAAGTTAAATTAATTAGCAAGAAAAACTATCCCTTTAGTTTCTAATGGTCTCTCTCAAAGTATAATTTACTCGTTGTTTTTCACAAAACATAGTTTAGTTATTGTGCATCCATAAAACAAAATTCAATTTAATCAAAATAAATTCATAAAAAAATTAATTTAGAGATAGAAACTATCCAATGATCTACTTAGTCCCAAAATATAGTTTACTTCCTGTGTGTCTACCAAAAAAACTTCACTTTAATCAAAATAGAATTATCAAAGTAAATTAATTAGCCATAAAATCTATCGCAATGGTCTATGGGGATGGTAATTTAGTTTCCCAAAATATAGTTTACTTCTTATGTGTCTATTAAAGAAACTTAAATTTCAGTTTGAGTTTAATCAAAATAAAGTAAATTAACTAAGGAGAAAAACTAATCCTAGCCAATGCATCGTGCCGCCTGACGAGTTTGAATTATTGGTGCCATTATGGTTGGCAACTGGTTGCAATTAGATGAGGTGATGAAAACAAACCAATAAAGATAGAATTGCCCTTCTGACCCAGTGAGATCTTCTGATTCCCACTCAGCACTCGTTTCTTTCCGTTGAAGTGACGAGACTGCCATCATTTGCAGGGGTGAGCAGCCGGACTGATGGATTTACGCGATTTTCCAAGGGCGTCCATCCGAATCCTGATTTCATCGTATCGAAATCGGAGATTTTCGATTTGATTCTCGACGAGACTGGACCAGACCGATGATCTTTTATTTTTATTTTTTTTATCACGTAAATTTCTTTTCCTCCCATTCTCCTCTCTCCTCTTTCACTCTCGAGTCCTCTCTTCTCTTTCCCTTCAGAAACCCTAGAGCTCTCGTCTCGCTCGACCTCTCGCCTCTCAGCTCGGCAGAAGACGACTTGGAAGGGCTGTGCCTCTCACGCGTCTCGACATCTCGCTGAGTTTCGTGGCTTCAAGGTTACCCCCATGCGTCTCCACATCTCGTCGTCGTTTCTTTCTTTTTAGACTGATCATGTTGTGGGTCTTTCTTCTTTTCTGAGAAGTCGTTGGGCATTGCATCTCTTCTTTGTTCTTACATGTCAACATTTTCAAGGACTGGATGCGTTTCTCCTTTTGCTTTGCTTTAACTTCTTTTGGGTTCCTGGGTGGGACTAGACCAGAAGCTTTATGAGTTATTTAGGATCTAGCGAGATTCTATTTTTCCCCGGCGATCAACCATGTGTTTCCTCCATGTTGTCCATCCTTATAAAGTATTTATAGGTTCAGACTACTCGACCTCTTTATCGATGGAAATCTAAAGGTCCCGCTGGTGTTGGCTCATTCTTAGCTATGCACTCGCCAGCGACTTTGAGGAGGTCAGCTTATCAACCACCGGAAATGACCATGGGCACGGGGTTAGGATTTTGGAGTCGTGTGAGAGCAGTAGCGACCACGAGGGAAGATCAACGAAATGTCGTGGAATTAAAGAAGTTTAGCTATAAAAGAAACAGAATAACAGGAGAGAAAAAAATTGTAAATATTAAGCAATGTTTATTACATGAGTTTGCCTTTATTTTATGAACTTGCTCTATTAACACAGTTAGGCATTTCGTTCTGGGCATTGATTTTAACTTTATGATGTGATCTTTCTACTGCACAGGATACGCTTTGGCAAGAATTGTTGTAGTTAATTACCCAAATTGAAAGTCCAAGTCTTATCGATATGTATGGTCAAAGGAGTAGATGGATAGAGAAGTGAGGAGGAGGCCATAGCGCTACTTGAAAAAATTCTCCCTTGGATAGATTAATGATAGATCAATAAGGGGAGGAGGAAGTAAGTAATTGGAAAGTGATGAGAGTTTTGAGTTTTTACATGTAAAGGATAATGGGAGTTTCACTAATAATTGAGATCAATAGGAGTAGGCTGAAAAGGTAGAATATGATGTAGCCTGAAAAGTAATATCTTGTTTTTCTAGGATCACATCATATTCTATCTTTTCAGGCCGTCCTTATTAGTCTTAATTATCAGCGGATTTTTTATTATTCTTTACATGTAAGGATTCAAAACTTTTATTACTTTCTAACTTTCTCACTTCCTCATTCCCTTATTAGTCCATCCAAAGGAAAAAATTTTCAAGCAACACTATTGCCTCCTCCACTTCTCTATCCATATACTCACACATCGTTATTGGCTCCCCCATTGATCTAAGAGTATGCCAACTGCCCAAAAAGTCCTACAAGAAGGCCTTCAACTTCAAAATTGAAGAACAGTCGAGAGAGAAACAAACTAAGAAGAGACTTTCTCTTGTTACTTTGGCCTATGGCGGTGCATTGCAGTTGTATGGACCACCTATCATGCACAATAACCAAAGCACTTTTGACAGATTATCAAGTACTTAAGCGTGGGTTTTGCTGGTCCAACCGTGTTCAAGAGACCCTAATGAATAAACTAATTGAATTCTTATGTTCTCGCAGGGACTCAAACGGAGTTATTGTGGAGTAAGATGACCTTTGTAGATGCTATCATCAAACAATTAGAGCACCCGGATATTAATAGAGAGACTGATGTGATTTAAAATGCATAAGCATTTTATAAAATGACGAATCATGAGCACAATGCACTTGTTCTCTAGTAGAGGGACGGAAGCATTGTGCTTTCTGACAATTCATTTGGTCCAATGAAGAAGCCACGCCCATGCCAAAAATTGACCTTAATGAAGAAACTAGCGGAATGTGGACGCTTCTTTTGGAAAATATAAGTAGCGAAGGTATTGATGGAACAGGAGAGAAGAAAAGGGAAGATGGTGGGAGGAAGAATAGAGAGTCTTCTAGGGGCATGTAGACTCATTTGTTACCCTTATGCATCTTGTACAAGTTATGTTATCTATATTCAAAGGCTTTGTACGACTCCTAAAATCAATATGCCCACTAGGTGAATAATGATCCAGTCCACCTTCTACCAAATTAAGAGAGGCTGATTAAGTTTTTCCTCATCACGGCCCAATCAATTTACTTCCCTACCTGCTCATGCGAATTCGCCTCCGTGCTCGCTTGTCTTTTTTCCAATGAATGTAGTTAAGATCACTGTGTTAGTTCTAGAATTTGATGATTCGCTGCTGGAATTTCTTCTCCATCTCACACATGGAGCTGTCGTTTTTCTTGTTGAGTTTCTTTTCCTCGTTCTAATTTGTGTGATCGACATGGAAAGATCTGTTAGCCACAGCATCACGTGGCGTCACCCTCTTGTGGCCAGGCGAGTGAACATCGAAGGAGCAATTGCATTTGCAGTCGCGGGTTGGTTTACACTTCCTATTTGTTTGTAAAAAATTCTCTTTTCTTTTTTGTATTTTTTTTTTATTATAATCGATGAGGGCTATCGGTCCATCGTTGGTACTCGCTTTGGCCATTATCATGCTGCAAGTTAGGGCCACGAAAGCCCTCATCAAAGTGTCACGGCCTAAAAGAAGATTGATCCAAGAGGGTTTTAAGGGATGGCCGTGACACATTCGTGGATCAAGCGATTCTCAGCTCGTATTCCCAAGTTCTAAGGTTTTCTTGAGTCTTCTAGAATATTCGTAGGGGCGGACGATACGATAATTGTATTCGTATGTAATAAATGCGGGTAGTTGGTAATTGGGGAGATGCAATTTCCACCGTTAGATCGAAGAGAGATCTACGGATATCGTTTGCCTTATATTAGTATATATATGGGTCTTTTTCTCTTCATTGTACTCATCTCATTCACAAGTAATACAATTCAAAATTTCTCTCTCTAAAGATCCTTGTGAAGTGTGTGAAAGGTTGCTTGATAGAAATCCTAAATCGCACGGGTAAGGGAATTCTAGATCGATCGACCCGTGACAAAAGGTTGTGAGGGTGCTTTTCTCCAAGGGTGTGAGGGCTCGACCCTCACCAGAGATTAAGCTTGTCAAGCAATTCAACAAAGTTCACCATTGATGCACTTCAAAAATTTACAAGATAAGTCGATAGATAGTGAAAATCAAATGGTTTTCTTAGGTCCTTTACATCTCAAAGCCCTAATAAAACCATTTTGATTCTCATTGTCTCTTGGTTTGTCTTGTAAATTCTTGCATGAATTCTTGAAGTGCATCAATGGCGGACTTCGTCACTTCGCTTGACAAGCTCAAGCCCTCGCCGGATTGCCTTGGCAATGTTGCAATGTTCTAGATATGTTGTAAGGTCCTTTGCATTTCAACGCCTTACTGTCCATTAACTTGTCTAGTAATTTCTTGAAGCGGATCAATGGTGAGCTCTGTCAAATCACTTGACAAGATCGAGCCCTCGCTAGTGAGGGTTGAGCCCTTGTGGCCTTAGAGGGGTGCCCTCATGGCATTTGGCTAGGGCTTAGCAACCCTCTACTCGCAATTGCTAATGACTTGGGTGAGAGTTATGACCCTTGCCAGCGGTTGGTACTTTCTCGCTTTGGAGTGTCCGCTTTTGAAAGTCATAGAGAAAGGTAATTGGTCTTTTAAGTTAGAAAGGAGCTTTTTGAAATGCAAATTATCTTTATTATTATAATTTAAAATTTTATTATAAATTAAATTTGGATAAAATAGTATTTGGAAAAATTATACTTGTCAATAAATTTTCTTATTTTCTAATTGAAAAAAAAGAAAAAAAAATTCAAACCCTTCGCTATAGACCTACAAAGGACTCGGGTCTCTAGCGATGTGAATCTGGTGCCCGCAGTTGTCATTTGAGGTCACACGACTGTAGGTGACCTTTGGTTGACAAGGGCTGCTTAGGGTGGCATGATCTTGCCAGCCTCTTGCAACCATATTTGGTCACGCTAGCCATCCTCACGTAGAGAAGACGAACACCAAACAATTATAACGAGGGCCAAACCTGGAAAATAAAAAAAAATGGTGTGGGTAATTTTGGAAAAAAAAGTTATTGACCTAGGACTTGTATGTCGAAAAAGCTGAAAGGCCAAGATATCCAAAATAAAAAAAAATGGTGCGGGTAATTTTCAGGTTGCTTCTATTGGTCTCAATTATCAACGGAATTCTTATTATCCTTTACATGTAAGGACCCAAAACTCTCATCACTTTCTAATTCCCTCACTTCCTCCTCCCCTTATTAGTCTATCCAAGGGAGAATTTTTTCAAGCAGCACTATTGCTTTCTCCTCCACTTCTCTATCCATATACTCACACATCATTATTGGCTCCCCTGCCCTCGCCCTCGCCACTGCCACTGCCATCGCCACCTCCCCCTCTCCGACCTCCACTTTCACTTGCAATGAGAAAGGAGTGGAAAATGCAAACAAAGAGGAACAAAAGAGAAGCAAAAGCTGAGGGGAGATACTACCGGTTCAAGTGGCAAAAGCAAAAGGCGATAGAGAAGCTGGGGGTGAGGAATAGGAAAAAAAGAGCAGCAAAAGCTCAGAAGAAATTATCCTCAACCTATGATAAGCATACTGACTTCGATAAGAATATTTGTTATATGCAAATTAGGGATATATCGTCAAAGGGGACTAGTGTCAAACTTTCTCGAAACTTATGCAACGGGCCATTTGACTCCATGCGCTTCAATATTAGTCAAATTGTATCATGTGCATTGGTTGCTCAATATGAAACTTATGCAACGGCATGTCATGCAGATGAGCTTGCGACGCATGTGACCTAAACTTGCCACCCTCATCAACTGAAGATGCAATGTCGAAAGGTTCTCTTGATTTCGCTCCAATTACTTCAGAAAAGGTTCTCAAGACAAAAGAAAAAACTGTTTCTCAAATGCGCAACACATGTGCTTATGAAAGGCTCGAGCATAATCTGGTCGAGGTGGATAGAGATGCCACCAAGAGGCTCATACTTGAGATCGGTCAACAAGATAAAGAGCTCTAAGAGCCTGTGATGGGGTTGTCATCTTCAAGCTGTTTCTACATTGATGGAGAATCACGACTCTCAGAAGGGAGACCCCTAGATCATGGGCTTGAATAAAAGACACTAGCTGAAAGTGGTGAAAGAGGGAAAGTTGAAAAAGACTTCGAGGTCTACATCTTGAGAACCTTCTAATGGGGGGAAGACCCCGATTAAAAGAAAATATGTGAGGAGAAAAGAGTTGAGATACCAAAGCTTTACCCAGAGAAGGGGCTGAGGACTCCTACATTGATCTAAGAGTACGCCAACTGCCCAAAAAGTCCTGCAAGAAGGCCTTCAACTTCGAAATTAAAGAATAGTCGAGAGAGAAACAGACTAAGAAAAGACTTTCTCTTGTTACTTTGGCCTATGGCGGTGCATTGCAGTTGCATAGACCACCTATTATGCACAATGACCAAGGCACTTTCGATAGATTATCAGGTACCTAAGCGAAAAGTGATTGATCCTTTGGGTTTTGCTGGTCCAGCCGTGTTCGAGAGACCCTAATGTATAAACTAATTGTATTCTTCTTTTCTCACAAGGATTTAAATAGAGTTATTATGGAGACAGATGACCTCTGTAGATACTATCGTCAAACAATCGGAGCACCTAGATATCAACAGAGAGACTGATGTGATTCAAAATGCATAAGCATCTTATAAAATGACAAATCATGAGCACAATGCACTTGTTCTCAAGTAGAGGGACAGAAGCATTGTGCCTTCTGACAATTCATTTGGTCCAATGAAGAAGCCACGCCCATGCCAAAAATTGACCTTGATGAAGAAACCAGTGGAGTGTGGAAGCTTCTTTTAGAAAATATAAGTAGCGAAGGTATTGATGGAACAGAAGAAGAAAATGCAAGATGGTGGGAGGAAGAATAGAGTCTTCTAGGGGCATGTAGACTCATTTATTACCCTTATGCATCTTGTACAAGTTATGTTATCTATATTCAAAGGCTCTATGCGACTCCTAAAATCAATCTGCCCATTAGGTGGATAATGATCCAGTCCACCTCCTACCAAATTAAGAGAAGCTAATTAAGTTTTTCCTTATCACAACCCAATCAATTTACTTTCCCACCTGCTCATGTGAATTTATCTTCGTGCTCACTTGTCTTTTTTCCAATGAATGTAGTTAAGATCTTTGTGTTATTTCTAGAATTTGATGATTTCGATTCGCTGCTGGAATTTGTTCTCCATCTCCATCTCACTTGTGGAGCTGTCAGTTTTTCTTACTGAGTTCCTTTTCCTTTTTCTAATTTATGTGATCGACAAGGAAAGATCAGCTGTTAGCCACAACATCACGTGGCGTCACCCTCTTGCGGCTAGGCGAGTGAACGTCGAAGGAGTAATTGCATTCGCAATCGCGGGTTGGTTTACACTTCCTATTTGTTTGTAAATTTTTTTCTAATTTTTTTTTTTTTTTATTATAATCGATGAGGGCCATGATCCATCGTTAGTTGGCCCTTGCTTAGGCCAATGTCATGCTGCAAGTTAGGGCCACCAAAGCCCTCACCAAAGGTTGTGAGGGTGCCCCCTCTCCAAGGGTGTGAGGGCGCGACCCTCACCAGTGAGAGCTTAAGCTTGTCAAGCGATTCAACAAAGTCCATCATTGATGCACTTAAAAAATTTATAGGATAAGTCGATAGATAGTGAAAATCAAATGGTTTTTTTAGGTCCTCTACATCTCAAAGCCCTAATAAAACCATTTTGATTCTCATAGTCTTTTGGTTTGTCTTGTAAATTCTTGCATGAATTCTTGAAGTGCATCAATGGCGGACTTTGTCGCTTTGCTTGACAAGCTCAAGCCCTCGTCAGATTGCCTAGGCAATGTTACGATGTTCTAGATATGTTGTAAGGTCCTTTGCATTTCAACGCCTTACTGTCCAACAACTTGTCTAGTAATTTCTTAAAGCGGATCAATGGTGGGCTCCTTCAAATCACTTGACAAGATCGAGCCCTCACTAGTAAGGGTTGAGCCCTCGTGGCCTTAGAGGGGTGCCCTCGTGGCAACAGCCCTCGACCCGCAGTTGGTGATGACCTGGGTGAGAGTTATGACCATTGCCAGCGGTTGGTACTTTCTCGCTTTGGAGTGTCCGCTTTTGAAAGCCATAGAGAAAGGCAATTCGTCTTTTTAAGTTAGAAATGAGAATTTTGAAATGCAAATTATGTTTATTATTATAATTTAAAAGTTCATTATAAATTAAATTTGGATAAAATAGTATTTGGAAAAATTATAATTGTCAATAAATTTTCTTATTTTCTAACTGAAAAAAAAAAAAAAAAATTCAAACCCTTCACTACAAACCTACAAAGGACTCAGCTCTCTAGCGATGTGACTTTCGGTTGACAAGGGCTGCTTAGGGTGGCGTGATCTCGCCAGCCTCTCGCGACCAGATTTGGTCACGCTGGCCATCCTCACGTAGAGAAGACGAACACCAAACAATTATAACGAGGGCAAAACCTGGAAAATAAAAAAAAAAATGGTGAGGGTAATTTTGGGAAAAAAAATTACTGACCTAGGACTTTTATGCCGAAAAAACGGAAAGGCCAAGGCACCCCAAGACTTGCTCGGGCTTCCGGCCTTGCCAAAAACCCAAAAGTTGGCCAATGGGCTTTGGACAAGCCTTGCCCGAACGGGCCCAATAAGCTCGCCCGACCCGAACGCACCGGACGACTCGTCGTCGTATCCCGTGAAAGCACTTCCCCGAAAACGCCACCCAAACCCAACCACCATTGGACGAATCTTCTGACCACAAAAAAAATAAAAAAAATAAACAAAGACCGCCATTGACGAATCTTTTGACCAATGAAAAAAAAAAAAAAAAAAGAAAAGAAAACCAGCATGGACGAAAAGCAGAGCAATCAGAGTCCGACTCAGCCGGCGTCACGTCCTCTGCTTTACTCACTCGAACGCGAAGAAGAGGATGACTTCCGTCGACCGGCCGACCCGTCATGGTCACCAACGACGACGGCATCGACGCCGCCGGCCTGCTGTCCCTCGTCCGCGTCCTCGTCTCCTCCGGCCGCTACAACGTCCAAGTCTGCGCTCCCGACTCGTACGTCGTTTGCTTAACGTTATTTCACTTTCCGCCGTCGCATGCTTGCATACATGGGACGCGGCGGAGCTCCATCGTACGAGTCACGACCTTCTATGGTTCTCGGATTCTGTCGTGCGGCAATGTCGATGCGTCATTTGATTAAGTAGGCTCTGCACCTCAAGTTATAGCCTGCGATGCTCATGTGAATTCATCTCCGTGCTCGCTTGTCTTTTCTTTTTTTTTTTTTTTATGAATGTTGTTAAGATCACCCTGTTAGTTGTTCTAGAATTTGATGATTTCGATTCGCTGCTGGAATTCCTTCTCCATCTCACTCGTGGAGCTGTCGGTTTTTTCTCGCTGAGTTTCTTTTCCTTGTTCTAATTTGTGTAATGGACAGGGAAAGATCGGGTGTTAGCCACAGCATCACGTGGCGTCACCCTCTTGCGGCTAGGCGAGTGGATGTCGAAGGAGTAATTGCATTTGCAGTCGCGGGTTGGTTCACACTTCCTGTTTGTTTGTAATTTTTGTGATGATTTTCAGCTTGCAATGTGTTGTTACAAGAGTAAGATTTGTCCCTTTCTTTGTTTCGATGCCTTACTCTTACTTGAGGATTTGAAATGCTCGCGGCTTTTTAGGCTATACGTGTACAGGGAAGAGGCAATTTGCTGTGAGAGGCCTGGATACGTACCGTTGTAAGAGAAAGGAAGAAGAATGATGTACATGTACATAGTCCTGGTAGAGATTGAATATTTGCGGAAAGTGAGGATAATTAGTTTGGAAGAAGCAAGAGAAGAGTTTTATTCCTTTCCAAATTGGAAGGCCTGAATCTTATTCCTACTTTTCTCAATTTGCTATAATTGTTGTAATTGAGCTATGAAGCTCGTAGGAAGCTTTGTGTCTCATTACAGAAACCAAAACTTTTGCTAATTATTGCGAAAGTGCTAGTTTATTTATTCAAGATCAAAGGATGGAGAGTGATGCATCCCGGATTGGCACCTAGATGAATTGCCGATGTTGCAGAAGACTCTCGCATACTTTTGCTTTTCCTAACTTCATATAGATGTTGTTTTCTATCTTTGGGATTTCTCCCTTTGGTACCATTCCATGGCTCATTTGATGCAGCAAAAGCTACGAAACTAGCCGCAGGTTGTATCTACTATGGGGCCTTTTTTCGTGAAAGAAGATCCAAAGAGACAGAACGAGACTTCTGCGAAAGACACTCTGTCAAACGCTCTGGCGAACGAACCCGATCAGTGATGTAAGGAGGAAGAAGATGACCTCATCTGGAGCACAAAGCGGATTAAATAGAATTGATTTCTTTTTTTCGTTGATTCAAGAAACCCCTGTAAAGCTTCTTTCCCAAAGGTAAAATTCCCCACTACAATCGGCTTTGTTTGGGAGGTGCGGAGTGGGGGAGGTGAACGGGCAGAAGTGTGAAAATTTTTGAAAGAGTGAATTTAAGGGGAACTTCGAAGTGTTCTTCTCATGTGAAAACAGAGCAGTTTCCGACGGCAAACTCAGTGGAACGACCAATTTCAGAAATACAACATCAGTGAATAATAATTTACCTCACAAATAGTGTGCACTTTGCGCATAAGATCATCCATGACTCGTGCAATCGGCATCACAGACAAAGACCAATTGCGTTTCTACATGGCTTATACTGGAGTACACTCAAAAGCTGACAAAAACGACCATATAGTCTCGTTCTTGTTTCTTGTTTCTGTTGCTTCAGCAGTACATTGAGAACTCTTGACAATGCCAATCGATCAAACAATGCTTGCTTCTTCAAGGGCTACCCAAATCCAGCTTCAGTTCAATGAAAGGATTGTCCTCATCAAGTACGTGATAGCACCCCTTTTGAGCTGCAAAATTGAATTGCATGTAGTTATGAGCATTGCTCGAGTTATGGCACCAGTCAATCACCAGATTATATAATCAAACCGTCTTTATGCAGCATATGCACGAAAGGCAACTCATCGTACAGATGATCAAATCTCCCTGGGCTGCACAACTAGCCTGTGCTGCCTGAACTCACACACCAGCATCGAATATGGACACACATCTGAGTGTCTGACTTGTCTAACCTCAAAATCTGGGATATGAGGACTCAGCCGAACAGGAGACAAGGGTATGGGGACTGGTCAAGCATTCAAGTCAATCATACATTACCTAGCTAGCTGATTAGCAATTAAATTAAACTCTCATTACGACCTAACAAAAAATTCTGGTCCCATCCAAAAAGGATATTTCGGGCCAAGATGATGCTGGATGAAAGTGCAAGAAATGGTCATGTAAGATTGTTTCTGTGGTAGGTGGGAATGCTCACCCGTCCAACTACCGAATCTACTGATTTCATTCGTGTCACATGTCCCAGGAAGATTTTCCAGGCTTCCAAAATCGCCCAATATGGATCTGTGACTTTGGATAATTTTCAAGGATGGTCTTTACATACATTAAGATTGTGTGCATCTCAGAGAGCAACTTAAGCCTGATGTGACAAATGATGCTTCTGTCATATGAACAAACAGAGTTCGCGCTTTGCAAAGCTAGAAGTCACTTTGAGTGAAAAGCAGGTAATATACGCTATTATTGACAAAACATACAAACTCCCTAAAATACAAAAGCATCTCAAAATGTTCAACAGGACTAAACATAATAGAGAAATGTCAGGCTTGTCATTCAATATTGGAACGAACAACTAAGGTTCATGGAGAAGCTACTGGAATTACAAGTTTTATAGGGGGAAGCCAACTTATAGCAGAAAGTCAAAGGGCTTAAAACTCAAGGCAAATTTTAATTATATGCATTTCCAGAACC
This sequence comes from Eucalyptus marginata, assembly GCA_014182565.1. Classification (NCBI taxonomy): domain Eukaryota; kingdom Viridiplantae; phylum Streptophyta; class Magnoliopsida; order Myrtales; family Myrtaceae; genus Eucalyptus; species Eucalyptus marginata. Next base: position 38,811,707 of record CM024592.1, on the reverse strand, counting down.
CACAGGTAATGTTATAATGAGAAACTATCTGCTAAATGCTAATATCATAAACATTCAATACCAATCTCAATCATAAGGCCACATGAGTCTACAGTAGGCTGGAGTCTACTTGATTGACTCATCGAAAGGGCTGAGTGGGTGGGACCACAAAAAGTGCTGGAAGAAGTCATTTTGAACTGGGTGCAGAAGTGATAACTTTCTACGATAGCTTCAAAAAAATTCCCGACAAACGAAACTTGCATTGAATAACATAAAGCATTTGGAAAGGCACAACGATATGGGCACCAAAACATGATACCTCGGAATGGTCCCTTGGCGCCGTAAGTCACATTCTGTAGCTTGTCTAAGAGCTCTTGCGAAGGCTTTAAATGTTGCCTCAATAATATGGTGTGAGTTTTTTCCAGCTAGCTGCCCTCAGACATTGAAATAATATTTTAGAATGAGAGAGCAAAAAATTAAAAAAATAATAATAATAATTATAGAACTGTCTTGAGTATCATGAGAAAGTAGACATAACTTCAACTCTGTTTTACACACTAGTACAGTAAATAAAGGATTGCAATGAGGACAAATAATATTTACCTGCCTTACGTGAAGTGTCATGCCCGAAGTATTCACCAAAGACTGGAAAAAGTGCTCCACCAACCGATACAAAAGATAATTCGATCAGAACTCATTAACATTGCACTAAACATCCTATAAGCATAAGGAATAGAGTAAGAAGCAAAAGTTCTCCTTCCTTACACTTTTCACCTCCCCAATCCGATCACCTGAGTACAAACAGTACAACCAAGCACTCAATCCAGCTCGAATTCGACAACGGAGGAACTTCGCACAAACATGTTGATTGCAGGCGCGGGCAGCAGCTCTGTTGTTCTGGGAAGAAAAAGAAGAGCACGAGACAACGGGACTCCAAGCTGGAGCGTCTTCCATGAAGCGGGCCCTTGCCGGCAGAGAAGAGGCGCCGCCGGAGAGGTTCGGCGGAGAAGCCCTAGCGACGGCCTTCGGTGGCTGAGCCGAGGGAGTGGGATTGCAGCAGGCGAGATGAGGAGAGAGGGAGAGTTCCATTCGCGCTGCGGCTCGCAGGCGAGAGCTGGGAGAGATAGATGGCCAGAAAAGAGCGAAACGACGGGAGGAATACGAACGATCATTTTCAAAAAAATGTATTCGAAATTCTCGGCGAAGGCCGTCGCTAGGGTTTCTCCGGCGAACCTCTCCCTCGGCGCCTCTCGGCTCCGCCTCTTCTCCGCCGGCAAGGGCCGCCGCTCCATGGAAGACGCTCCCGCTCGGAGTCCCGTCGTCTCTCTTCCTTCTCTCCCCAGAACAATGGAGCGCTGCCCGGCAACGCCTGCAATTGGCACCGGTATGTTTGTGTGAAGTTTCTCGATTGTCGGATTCGAGCTCGATTGAGTGGTTGGGTTTTGATGGCGCGTGCGGTTGCACTGTTTGTGCTCAAGTGGTCGGATTGAGGAGGTAAAAAGGGTTACGAAGGAGACGAATGTGGCTGTTAAGATCAACTTGGATGGCACGGGGTCACCGATAGCAGCACCGGCGTTCCCTTTCTCGATCACATGTTGGATGTGGGTGGAATATGCGGTCGGCTTTAGCTTTGTTCTGCTTTTGGGATTGGTCAGTTCTTGTGTGCAATATGCAATTTATGCTGTTCATGGCAAGAGATGGAGGAGAGAACTTAAATTTGTTATCTTTTGATTCATGTGGTGCTCATTTCAATACTTCTGGTTGGTGTGAGAGCGTTAGTCATGCACTGGCTGGAACTATAGTGCTATTGCTCATAGCTGTGTTAGCCTTCTGAGTTGGATTGGTGAAGCTAAGTTTTGCAGTCGATTTCAGTCATAGTTTTGAGTCCTGAAATGCTTTGTGTCTGTTGCTAGAACTTATTTACACTGAAAATATGCATGTCTGTTTGTATCAGCAACTCGCTTCGCATAGCCTCTTCGATGTACATGTAAGGGCAACTGGCGACATTTACATTGACAATCATCACACTAATGAAGATGTTGCTCTTGCAATTGGAACAGTGAGTATTTGCTCCTTCTCAGACTTTCATTCCATGGTCAGCTCTATTGTTACTGAAGAAGAATCGTCTAATGGAGGTGGTACTTAATAAATATATTAGAGAATGCAGTTGTGAGATGTTCTCCTCTGACTATCCCCTTTTGTCCAGCTAGGTGACCGATCCTTTTTTGTGAATGTATTGACTTGTAAAAACTGGAATATCGTTTTTAGTGCAAAATCCAACTATTCCCATGTTTCCATTGATCCTGCTATAGCTCTTTTTTCTCTGGTCTGTAGGCCTTGCTGCAAGCACTTGGTGACAGAAAAGGGATACACCGGTTTGGTGACTTTTCAGCTCCTCGAGATGAAGCACTCGTTCATGTTGCACTGGTATCCGTACAATCACTTTTGAGTCTTCTAACCGGTTTTTGTCAACAACTAACCACACCACTCGACTTAGGAAAGAAATTCGCTGGTGAAGCTACTTCATTATCAACCGACAGTTAGGCCATTAAGGCTGCGTTTGTTTTCGTTTCTTTTTTCTGTTTTTAAACAACTTTTTTGTTTTTTTGTTCTTGGGAACAAAAAAGGAACATAAACGCGTTTGTGTGCGTTTTTGTTCCAAAATTATTTTTTTGTTCCCAAAAACACATCTGGAATGCAAACAAAGAAAAAAAAAAAGTTGTTTCTTGTTTGGAACAAAAATTAAAAACACATTTTCTCTCTCCTCTCTTTTTCTTCTTTTTTTTCTTTGGCCGGTCACCGGCCTCGACCATGGCCGGCGACCGGCCAAAGAGGGCCGGCGACCTTGTCGGGGTGTTGCCGAGGTGTCGTCGGCCCGGGCGAGGCCGAGCGTCGCCGGCCCCGGCAAGGCTCGGCCTCGCCGGTGGCTAAGCGAGCTCGGGCTCGCCGGATCTAGGCGAGCTCGAGCTCGCCAGTGATCCGGCGAGCCGAGCTCGCCCAGCCACCGGCGAGGGTGGCTGGGCGAGGCCGCCGGCCATGGCCGAGGTCGGCTAAAAGAAGAAAAAAAAAAAAAAAAAAAGAAAGAAAAAAAAGAAAAAGAAAATTAAAAAATTAAAAAAATAAAAGAAATAAAAAAGAATACAAATTTACCAAACGTGTTTTGTTCATTTTTTATTCCCGCAACAAGTTTACTAAACGCGTTTTTTGTTCAAAAATTGTTAGGAATGAAACACTTTTTTCTATTTTTGTTGGAACAATTTTTAAACGAAATGTTACCAAACGCACCCTAAGTTATTTTGGTAGATGCAGCTAAAAAGTTTCTTTTAGTAATGCATTACTAAGAACGAGATGAGGAACAAATGGATGTCGAACCGGATGAAGCAAGGATGGGTTTGAAATTTGAAGTTGCACTAATCAGTCCTAAGCACCACAGGCTTTTCTTTTTAGAAGAATAATGACCTACAGAAACTTCATGTTCAAGCCACCTACACTGAAATTGCTTCTCAATTAAGTAGTTTGTATAATCATTTGCTGATCACCCCATAAAACCTTTTCATGGGGCCTTGTAGTTGTGCCTCTTTATCAGTTGTGTCAAAGGAAGGGGAAATGGACATAACATAAAAGTATCTGAGTCAAGTTGACAAAGTTTGTGTCTTGAACTCAACTGAATTAACAAGTACTTTACATCAGTTTGATTGAGCTTGCTTTTGAGCTCAGTCTACACATGATAAAGCGTTCTTTGTGGCTGAGCTAGATCATCTTGGCTCGATAATCAAAAGAGTCAAATATGATAAGCTTAACTTAAGACTAAACTCAATCTTTTAAGGAATGATAAATTGAAAACTATATTGCTCTTAGATTTGGAGTATAATATATAATAGAAACAGATAGAAATTTCGACTGCTTGATTTAATTCATGAGGAGCTTGAGTATATTTCTCTTACAAAGTAATCAGGTCAAAAACCTCTAAAGATCCTAACCAATGATGCTGCTCAAGATTCAATTCTTTCTTAGGTTTTAGATTCTGGGAGATTACAGATCTAAGATATGGGACTGGGGTCTGAATTCAACAACAATGGATTCCCTACACTACACTAATTCATATGCTGACAGCTTGCTTGTTATGTCTGAAACTTTCCTGGATAATATAGCTTGGCTGACTGTAAGGTTGTGCCTAGAATCTCACATCTCTAGATGTTTATCCATTCAATTCCCTCTTTCTGAGTTTAGTGATGTACTCCATCTTTCACATACAGGATTTATCTGGCTGAACACATTTAAGTTTTGATTTGCAAATGACTGTTGGAACATATGACACTCAGGTATTCTAGTATCTTACTTGTTGGAATTGTGTATGCATTATGCATGTATCTCCAATTTTACTTTCCAGGATTCCAGATACATGAATTCGTGCAGCATCTAATAGAATTTCTGATTCTTACTCTATTCCTTATGCTTATAGGATGTTTAGTGCAATGTTAATGAGTTCTGATCCAATTATCTTTTGTATCAGTTGATGGAGCACTTTTTCCAGTCTTTGGTGAATACTTCTGGCATGACACTTCACATAAGGCAGGTAAATATTATTTGTCCTCATTGTGATCCTTTATTTACTGTACTAGTGTGTAAAACAGAGTTGAAGTTATGTCTACTTTCTCATGATACTCAAGACGGTTGTATTATTATTATTTTTTATTTTTTGCTTGCTCATTCTAAAATATTATTTCAATGTTTGAGGGCAGCTAGCTGGAAAAAAACTCACACCATATTATTGAGGCAACATTTAAAGCCTTCGCAAGAGCTCTTAGACAAGCTACAGAATATTGACTTACGGCGCCAAGGGACCATTTTGATGTATCATGTCTTGGTGCCCATATCATTGTGCCTTTCCAAATGCTTTATGTTATTCAACGCAAGTTTCATTTGTAGGAATTCTTGAAGAGCATCAATGGCGGACTCTGTCGCGCTTGACAAGCTCAGGTCCTCGCTGGATTGCCTAGGCGATGTTACAATGTTTTAGATATGTTGTAAGGTCCTTTGCATTTCAATGCCTTATTGTCCATCAACTTGGTGATGTTACAATGTTTTAGATATGTTGTAAGGTCCTTTGCATTTCAACGCCTTATTGTCCATCAACTTGTCCAGTAATTTCTTGAAGCGGATCAATGGTGGACTTCGTCAAATCACTTGACAAGATCGGGCCCTTGCTAGTGAGGGTTGAGCCCTTGTGGCCTTAGAGGTGTGCCCTCATGGCCTTTGGCTAGGGCTTAGCAGCCCTTGACTCGTAGCTGGTGATGACTTGGGTGAGAGTTATGACCCTTGCCACTGGTTGGTACTTTCTTGCTTTGGAGTGTTTGCTTTTGAAAGCCATAGAGAAAGGCAATTGGTCTTTTTAAGTTAGAAAGGAGGCTCCAATCCCATCACTGAAAGCGCATCTCGATCAGAGCTTTTTAAAATGCGAATTATCCTTATTATTATAATTTAAAGTTTCATTATAAAGTAAATTTGGATAAAAATAATGTTTGGAAAAATTATGCTTGTAAATGACTTTTCTTATTTTCTAATTGACAAAAAGGAAAAATATTCAAACCCCTGGCTAGAGACCTATAAAGGGCTCAGGTCTCTTCCGACGTAAATCTAGTGTCGGCAGCGACAGCGGTTGTTTGAGGTCACACCACCGTAGGTGGCCTTCGGTCGGGGCCGATTAGGGTGGCGTGATCTCACCGGCCTCTCAACCAAATTTGGTCATGCCTGCCGTCCTCACGCAGAGAAGACAAACACCAAACGGTCATAACGAGGGCAAAACCTGAAAAATCAAAAAAATGGTGAGGGTAATTTTGGAAAAAAAAAATACTGACCTAGGGCTTGTATGCCGAAAAAGCTGAAGGGCTAAGGTGCCCCAAAGACTTGCTTGGGCTAAGGTGCCCCCAAAGACTTGCTTGGGCTTTCGGCCTCGCCAAAAACCCAAAAGTTGGCCAATGGGCTTTGGACAAGCCTTGCCCGAACGGGCCCAATAAGCCCGCCCGACCCGAACTCACCGGACGACTCGTCGTCGTATCCCGTGAAAGCACTTCCCCGAAAACGCCACCCAAACCCAACCACCGTCGGACGAAGCTTTTGACCCATGAAAAAAAGAAAATAAAAGAAAAGAAAACCACCATGGACGAAAAGCAGAGCAATCAGAGTCCGACTCAGCCGGCGTCACGTCCTCTGCTTTACTCACTCGAACGCGAAGAAGAGGATGACTTCCGTCGACCGGCCGACCATCATGGTCACCAACGACGACGGCATCGACGCCGCCGGCCTGCTGTCCCTCGTCCGCGTCCTCGTCTCCTCCGGCCGCTACAACGTCCAAGTCTGCGCTCCCGACTCGTACGTCGTTTGCTTAACGTTATTTCACTTTCTGCCGTCGCATGCTTGCATACATGGGACGCAGCGGAGCTGTCAGTTTTTCTCGCTGAGTTTCTTTTCCTCGTTCTAATTTGTGTGATCGACAGGGAAAGATCGGGTGTTAGCCACAGCATCACGTGGCGTCACCCTCTTGCGGCTAGGCGAGTGAACGTCGAAGGAGCAATTGCATTCGCAGTCGCGGGTTGGTTTACACTTCCTATTTGTTTGTAATTTTTGTGATCATTTTCAGCTTGCAATGTGTTGTTACAAGAGTAAGATTCGTCCCTTTCTTTGTTTCGATGCCTTACTCTTACTTGAGGATTTGAAATGCTCGCGGCTTCTTAGGCTATACGTGTACAGGGAAGAGGCAATTTGCTGTGAGAGGCCCGGAATACGTACCGTTGTAAGAGAAAGGAAGAAGAATGATGTACATGTACATAGTCCTGGTAGAGATTGAATATTTGCAGAAAGTGAGGATAAATAGTTTGGAAGAAGCAAGAGAAGAGTTTTATTCCTTTCCAAATTGGAAGGCCTGAACCTTATTCCTACTTTTCTCAATTTACTATAGTTGTTGTAATTGAGCTATGAAGTTCCTAGGAAGCTTTGTGTCTCATTACAGAAACCAAAACTTTTGCTACTTATCGCGAAAGTGCTAGTTTATTTATTCAAGATCAAAGGATGGAGAGTGATGCATCCGGGATTAGCACCTAGATGAATTGCTGATGTTGCAGAGGAGTCTGGCATACTTTTGTTTTTCTTAACTCCATATAGATATTGTTTTCTATCTTGGGGTAACGACATTTTACATGTGAGTAAACTATCACTTTTGCAAATACCATAGCTCACTCGACATAGTATGATGTTCTTCTTGCCGCACCTCTTTTGAAAATTTTTATCACCATTAATCAGCTTTAAAGAGAACTATGCAATAATAGCCTTGATCCTTCAACAAGTACTCCCAACAAGGTTGGAGAGGCCCTATGTCGGATTCCATGTTCTCCCAGTAATGGCTTTGCATTTTTCAGGGACACCAGCAGATTGTACTTCATTGGGAATCTCTAAGGCACTTTTCCCCTTGGTCGCTGATCTGGTACTTTTCAGGCTTTAACCGGGTAGTCATACCTGCATCAATGAGCATGAGCAAATTATAGTACAAAAATCTAGTTTTCGCTAGTTTTTCTGCCCATCAACTCTTTTTGAAAGAAATGCTTTGCCTCCTGTCAACAGAGTTTGTCACAAATTTTGAGATTCTGAATTGCAGATTCAGTCATTCTGTTGTATGAACAGATGGAATGTGGGTAAAAAGCACTAACAATATGGCAATAAGCACCACATGCAGAGCCCCTTACCGTTCTGTCATTTATACCTCTTGTGTTGAAGTGTTTTCACGTCATGAGAAAGTTGCAGTTGCTCTTTGTTTGATTGAGCCCTGTTGTTGTTGTTTCTGTGCTAGATGACTTGATTTTGATGTTGTCTGTCTCATGCATTCCTCTTATCTCTGTGCAGGTAATCAGTGGTATTAACATGGGTAGCAACTGTGGATATAACGTGTCAGTGCAATTTTGCCTTCTTTGTCTCCACAGTTTTGCGCTTAATGCAATCTTATTATAGATATTCCATTCTAAGTTACTCATCTTGCTCCTGCTTATCGTTCATCCCTAAGTTAGGAAGATAATACTGAAGCAGAGTCACATGGACTCTCCTTGTTTTATAAATAACAAAAAAGTTGGAAAAGAAAAATGAGATCACTGCTTAATCTTAAAATTGGGAAGAAATGGTTAAAACTCTTCAACCATCGAAAATTGAATTGTGTGTCAGAGCCAATAAACAAGACATTCATATCGTGACTATTACTTGAACAGTTGTATTGGACAGTTGTCTGAAATATTTTTATAGATTAACACAACTATTTATACTAAGTAATGGAAAGAGCATGATGAGTTGTATCCAATGTACAAACTCACAATATGCAACATGAAGTTTCTGAAAAGACAGGATGCATAAGTATCTCATTCTTTACATAATAGGATGCAGAGTGCAGCTTTCTGTAGTTTTCTACGAAGTTTTAAAATCTTAGGTTTTTCATTCTTCAGGCCATGTTTAAGGTCCATATATGCGGTCATTGGTTAAGTGGAAAGAGGAATGTTGTGATTATTCTACATTGCTTGGCAGCCTAGCCTCTCAAAGGATACACAATTGTATAAGTATCTCGTTTTCTTGAATTTGGATTTTAAAAATTGAAACTAGGCATTTGTCTAAACAAGAACTATTATATTCACTGAAGTCCTTGCCCTTTCTTACAATTTTGGCAGCATGATTTTGCAGTGTCTGTTCTGGCACGGTTGCCGGTGCTCGTGAGGCGTTCTTCAATGGGGTGCCATCTATTTCAATATCGTATGATTGGTGGGCATACTGTTACACTAATTGTTTCTATCAAGGCCATCTCTCATTTAGTTCCTATTCATCCTTTGGCAAACAATTTCATTTTTCTTGCATAGTAATATTTTGTATTGGAATTCCAGGGTTGGAGGTATAAGCAGCGTGCAAGACTACACACTTGCTGCCGAGGCTTGCTTACCTATCATTGGTTCGATTTTGTCTGAGATCAAGAAGAGCAGTTATCCCAGAAACTGTTTCTTGAATATAGATCTGCCAACAGATGTTGCAAATCATAAGGTAAAGGGGCTGCTGCATTTTTGGGAAAACATGAAATGGCTTAGCTGTTCGGATGCATCTTGTGCTTCTCTCTAGAGCTTTTGTCTCTTTTTATTTATCCTTTGGGTAACTTAAAACAGTAATTGCCTGGTCAGCATTGTCTAAAGGTGGTAACATTCTCCATTTCATGTGCCCACAAAAGGGCTATAAGCTCACTAAGCAGGGTAGAAGCACAAATCAGGTGGGATGGGAACCAATGACCTCAGACATGCATGGAAGGCAGATGTTATCAACAATGGTGACAACAACTATGTCTCAGGAACATCTTCTATTTAAGAGAGTGAGAATCTTAACTTTGGTTCCTCGTATTTTTGTGTTCGCCATATTTATGCTTTTTGGATTGGTTCAATGATCTCAACAGCGTAACTCATGAATATGCTTGGTTTTTTCCTTTAATGACATCTTAAGATTTACTATTCTTGCCAGAAAACTAATAAATTATCACAGCTTAATTTTGATATCAGGCTATGAAAACAAATAACACTTGCATGAATTCTGTTGTGTTTGTCATCTTATGGTTTTGTTATGTATCAGTTGAAAAGAATTTTTCTTGAATAAAATCTACCTTTTATTATAAAGATGCTTTCTGAAGTATTCTTACACTTTAAGTTTGTTGGTTTTGTTTGTCTAAAATTAAAAATGTTTTGGGTTGGTTGAAAATAGTGTTTTTCCAAATAAAATCTACCTTATGCTCTAAGGATGCTTTCTAAAGTCTTCTTGCACTTGAAGTTTGTTGATTTTGTAAGGCTTAAATTAATAATGTTTCTGTTTGAAATTTCTAGGTGAGAGGAGCCCAAGTTGATGATGCAGATCATCGATCTCTGAAGGAAGGATTTGTATGTAGTCTGCTCTATCTAATGAAATCGTTTGGTTTTAGCATAGGGCATAACTGATGCATGATTTTGCCAGATCACTGTTATGCCTCTTGATGCTCTTTCCCCAGCGAATGTGGAATGCGAGACTTTTTTCAAGGATTGGCTGCCAAAAGTGGCCTAATGCCCTTCACTAGCTTCCTAACGCTGTCTGCCTTTTGTGACTAATGCAGATGAATCGAGGTGTGTACCTTTCCATTTGTTACGCAGTCTATCAAGAATTTTATTTATTTATTGTGATGATCATATTTTCAGTGAAGTGTATCTATGGCATCATGTTAGATGGAATTAGGCTCGGATGGAGATAGTTCCCGAGCATTCTCCTTTTCTTCTAACCTGTTCTTTAGCTTGATGAATTTGCTTTGGTCGGTTCTAGTAAGTAATTTACTAATTTCTTCAGCACTTCATATTATCTATGTTTGAATAATGTAAATGAAGGTAAATAATTTGAAAGGGCATTGGAAAGTTGAAAAAAAGCGGAGTTTTTCTCTAATTTTATACCAAAAGAAGAAAAATTAGCGAGGACAAACTGATTTATCAGTGTATCTGTATTCAACTGTCTTCTTTTGTACGAGAGTTTTTTTATTGTGTTCTGGGTTCAGGGCTTTCAGTTAATTCTTGGGTTCACTTCCTTCCATGACCAAAATAGAGAGACATTCCCTTTACATTCTTAGGCTGAGGTGAAGATGTTTAGTGAAACTTAAGATGGAACGCTTGAAATGGCAAACCTCTATGTAAATAGCGTGTCGATCTAGCAGTTTGCTTTAACGGATAAAACGATGAAGACAACTGTTCGCTATTTTCTGTAGTCTCTTTCTTTTTAACATGAAAATTGCTCAGTTATGCAGGATTGCTTCGCCATGTGGAGAGTATATGCTTGGAACTCAAGTTATTTTCAAGGTCATTTTTTTTTAAGTCCATGTCTTGTGCCATCTCGTTGCCTGGGGATCTTAAGCTTAGGTGCAAAGTTGTCAATGTCAATTAAGAATTGTACAAGCTTTCAATTTCCCCAATTAGTACAAACGGGGGTATGTTCACATTTGTCTATTGAAAATAATGGCATCTTCCCAATGCAATTTATGTGTAGGATTGATCTTAATGTTGCCCTGTTAAATTTCATTACCCTGTTCTCTGTGATTGAGGTTCACTTACAGTAACACTAGGAGGACTGGGCTATTATGTTACGTATTCCTTTGCTTTTGAAAACAATAAAGGCATGCTTAAATTTTTACCTTTTGATATTACTTTGCACATTCACTTCAACAATAAAGTATCATTTTCTAGGGATGTCGGAACCGAACCAAAAAACCAAACCGAAATCGAAACCAAACTGAATATTTTCAGTTCGGTTGGGATAATGAAAAGATAATCATTATTTTTGGGTTCAAGTTATTTCGGTTTGGTTCAGTTAATCAAGTCGAACTAAAATTCTTAATAAAAACCAAATGCTCAACTTAAAATCCCTCTTTCTCACTTCTTATTCTATTCGGTTCCAATAAGGAAGGCAAAAACTGAAAAATCGAAAATCGAATCGAACCGAACTGAATTAGATTTTTGGTTCGGTTTGTATTTGGTTTGGATTGTGTTGGATGATATGCGGCAATTGCTCGTGATATTTGACAAAAGATTTGATCCAATTATGATTGTACATAAATCAATTAAAGATTAGATTTAGATTTAGATTGATTCATAGAATCCTTATTGAAGAGATAATACAAAAATCTTCCAAAATTTTCTCAGTCACGATTCCTTTGCTTCCTTTAGTTTCTTTCAGATTGTGATCCTATTCGATTTAGTTGCTTACCTTATTGGTTTGGTTCAGAGTTTCTAAAAATCCGAACTAAATCGTATCGTTAACATCCCATCATTGTATAATTTACTTAAAAGAATGTCGTCATCTTTTCAAAAGTACCCATCCTCCCGAATTCTCACATGCACTCAACCAAACCATCCAAAATTGTAAGCGAGACGGTAAGATAAGTTTGCAAGGAAACGTGATTTTGTCTTTTTTATGGGTTTTGCTTAGACGTTAGCAAGTAATCATTGCGCCCTATTGAGGTGCGACCGCTGCAACAAAAATAAAAAATAAAAATAACCCAACAACATTTACATTATATACGCTCATCATGGAAGTGACTATGATTTTAAGGTATAATTTGGAATCGAAAAATTGAACCGATGAGAACTTGTCCAGTTTTAGGTTCCAAGATATGCATGATAGATTTCAAGTTCTAAATATCGGGAGACCTATTTTGAGTCGATAGATATCGGGTTCTAAATAGGTAGAATCTGAAATTTGAAATAAGTTTTTGTGTTTTTCTCGATCTATATTTTCGTGCAATCCTGCAATATTCCATGATGTATAATAGTTTGGGTTTTCAATTTATGATGGAGATTTTTACTTCATTAATGTATATAAATATAAGTTAAAGTCGGTAAATTGTAGCAACAAGTAATAGTTATTAAATGTGATAATTTATTATAATCGTTCAATTAAAAATACATGTGGAACATAGATAAAACCTAAAATCAATCTTGAAACTTGTGACAAAGTAAGCTTTAGGGTATATAGGGTATGTTTCAAACTTCAAAAAATAAGGAATGTGTTTCAGTAGATAGATTTCAGTTTGCAGGTGGAATTTATACAAAACTTGGAATCGCTCATCTTGTATGTAAAGGTGTTAAAAAGCTACCACATCAACACAATGCTGTCTAAGAACTATAGAAAATAAATGGTACAAACTAAATTTTCTACCTCAAAACTTCATGATTTAACTTCCAAGTCAACACCGTGGCCCAAAATATCTTTTCTCCGTAGCAAATCGAGGCAAATCTCTTCCTACCCAAATTAGCTCCTTCCTCCCGTCGTTTCGTTCCTTTCTGGCCATCATCTCTCCCAGCTCTCGCCTGCGAGCCGCAGCGCGAATGGAACTCTCCCTCCCTCCTCATCTCGCCTGCTGCAATCCCACTCCCTCGGCTCAGCCACCGAAGGCCGTCGCTAGGGTTTCTCCGGCGAGCCTCTCCGGCGGCGCCTCTCGTATCCGCCTCTTCTCCGCCGGTAAGGGCCGCGGCTCCATGGAAGACGCTCCCGCCCGGGGTCCCGTCGTCTCGTGGTCCTCCCTCTCTCCCCAGAACAACGGAGCTCCTGCCCCGGTGGCGCCTGCGATCGGCACCGGTATGTTTGTGCGAAGTTTCTCGTTTGTTGGATTCGAGCTCGATTGAGTGCTTGGTTTTGATGGCGCGTGCGGTTGCGCTGTTTGTGCTCAGGTGGACGGATTGGGGAGGTGAAAAGGGTTACGAAGGAGACGAATGTGGCTGTGAAGATTAACTTGGACGGCACGGGGGTCGCCGATAGCAGCACTGGCATTCCCTTTCTCGATCACATGTTGGATGTGAGTGGAATATGCGGTCGGCTTTAGCTTTGTTCTGCTTTTGGGATTGATCGGTTCTTGTGTGCTATATGCAATTTATGCTGTTCATGGCAAGAGTTGGAGGAGAGACAACTTAAATTTGTTATTTTTGATTCGTGTGGCGCTCATTTCAATACTTGGGGTTGGTGTAATAGAGTTAGTCATGCACTGGCTGGAACTGGCGGTATTGCTTACAGCTGTGTTGCCTTCTGAGTTGGATTGGTAAAGCTAAGTCCTATGGTTGATTTCAGTCATAGTCATGATTCCTAAATGCTTCGTTTCTGTTGCTAGAACTTATTCAGTGAAAATGTGCATGTCTGTTTGTATCAGCAACTTGCTTCGCATGGGCTCTTGGATGTACATGTAAGGGCAACTGGCGACATTCACATTGATGATCATCACACTAATGAAGATGTTGCTCTTGCCATTGGAACAGTGAGTATTTGCTCCTTCTCAGACTTTCATTCCATGGTTAGCTCTATTCTTGCTGAAGAAGAATCTTCTAACGGAGGTGGTACTTAATAAATATATTAGAGAATGCGATTGTGAGATGTTCCCCTCTGACTATCCCCTTTTGTCCAGCTATACTGGTGACTGATCCTTTTTATGAATGTATTGACTTGTAAAAACTGGAATATCGTTTTCAGTGCAAAATCCAACTATTCCCATGTTTCACTGATCCTGCTAAATCTCTTTTTTCTCTGGTCTGTAGGCCTTGCTGCAAGCACTTGGCGACAGAAAAGGGATACACCGGTTCGGTGACTTTTCAGCTCCTCTAGATGAAGCACTCATTCATGTTGCACTGGTATCCGTACAATCACTTTTGAGTCTTCTAACCTGGTTTTCGTTGACAACTAACCACACCACTCGACTTAGGAAAGAAATTCGCTGGTGAAGCTACTTCATTATCAACCGACAGTTAGGCCATTAAGTTATTTTGGTAGATGCAGCTAAAAAGTTTCTTTTAGTAATGCATTACTGAGAACGAGATGAGGAACAAATGGTTGTCGAATCAGATGAAGCAAGGATGGGTTTGAAATTTGAAGTTGCATTGATCAGTCCTAAGCACCACAGGCTTTTCTTTTTAGAAGAATGATGACCTACAGAAACTTCATGTTCAAGCCACCTACACTGAAATTGCTTCTCAATTAAGTAGTTTGTATAATCATTTGCTGATGACCCCATAAAACCTTTTCATAGGGCCTTGTAGTTGTGCCTCTTTATGAGTTGTGTCAAAGGAAGGGGAAATGGACATGACATAAAACTATATTTGAGTCGACAAAGTTTGTGTCTTGAACTCAACTGAATTAACAAGTACTATACATCAGTTTGATTGAGCTTGCTTTTGAGCTCAGTCTACACATGATAAAGTGTTCTTTGTGGCTGAGCTAGAGCATCTTGGCTCAATAATCAAAAGAGTCAAATATGATAAGCTTAAGTTAAGATTAAATTCGATCTTTTAAAAAATGATAAATTGAAAAATATATTGCTCTTAGATTTGGAGTATAATATATAATAGAAACACATAGAAATCTCAAATGCTTGATTTAATTCATGAGGAGCTTGAGTCTATTTCTCTTACAATTTGATCAGGTCAAAAACCTCAAAAGATCGTAACCAATGATGATGCTGCTCAAGATTCAAGTCTTTCTTAGGTTTTAGATTCTAGGAGAATACAGATCTAAGATATGGGACTGGGGTTTCGAATTCAACAAAAATGGTTCTCTACACTACACTAATTCATATGCTGACAGCTTTCTTGTTATCTCTGAAACTTTCCTGGATAATATAGCTTGGCTGACTGTAAGGTCGGGCCTAGAATCTCTAGATGTTTATCCTTTCAATTTCCTCTTTCTGAGTTTAGTGATGTACTCTATCTTTCATGTACAGGATTTATCTGGCCGACCACATTTAAGTTTTGATTTGCAAATACCAACACAGAGGGTTGGAACATATGACACTCAGGTATTCTAGTATCTTACTTGTTGGAATTGTGTATGCATTATGCATGTATCTCTAATTTTACTTCCCAGGATTCCAGATATATGAATTCGTGCAGCATCTAATATAATTTCTGCTTCTTATTCTCTTCCTTATGCTTATAGGATGTTTAGTGCAATGTCAATGAGTTCTGATCAAATTATCTTTTGTATCAGTTGGTGGAGCACTTTTTCCAGTCTTTGGTGAATACTTCTGGCATGACACTTCACATAAGGCAGGTAAATATTATTTGTCCTCATTGCGATCCTTTATTTACTGTACTAGCGTGTAAAACGGAGTTGAAGTTATGTCTACTTTCTCATGATAGTCAAGACGGTTGTGTATATATATATATTTGGCTTGCTCATTCTGAAATATTATTTCAATGTTTGAGGGCAGCTAGCTGGAAAAAACTCACACCATATTATTGAGGCAACGTTTAAAGCCTTTGCAAGAGCTCTTAGACAAGCTACAGAATATGACTTACGGCGCCAAGGGACCATTCCAAGGTATCGTGTTTTAGTGCCCATATCATTGTGCCTTTCCAAATGCTTTATGTTATTCAATGCAAGTCTCATTTGTGGGAATTTTTTTGAAGCTATCGTAGAAAAGGAGGTGTTTGAATGTTTTGTAGAAATTCTCTCTTTTATAAGAATCAGTTTATCACTTCTGCAGCTGGTTCAAAATGTCCTCTTTCAGCACTTTTTTTTGGTCCCACCCACTCAGCTCTTTCGATGAATCAATCAAGTAGACTCCAGCTTACTGTAGACTCATGTGGCCTTATGATTGAGATTGGTAATGGATGTTTATGATATTAGCATTTAGCAGATAGTTTCTCAGTATCACATTACCTGTGGGCTCTGGAAATGCATATGATAAAAATTTGCTTGAGTTTTAACCCCTTTGACTCTCTGCTAGAAGTTGGCTTCTCCCTATAAAACTTGTAATTCCAGTAGCTTTTCCATGAACCTCAGTTCGCTCCAATATTGAATGACAAGCCTGACATTTCTCTATTATATTTAGTCCTGTTGAACTTTTTGAGATGCTTCTGTATTTTAGGGAGTTTGTATGTTTTGTCAATAATAGCGTGTACTACCTGCTTTTCACTCAAAGTGACTTCTAGCTTTGCGAAGCGCAAACTCTGTTTGTACATATGACAGAAGCATCATTTATCACATCAGGCTTAAGTTGCTCTCTGAAATGCACACAATCTTAATGTATGTAAAGAACATCCTTGAAAATTATCCAAAGTCACAGATGCAAATTGGGTGGTTTTGGAAGTCTGGAAAATCTTCCTGGGACGTTTGACATGAACGAAATCAGTAGATTCAGTAGTTGGATGGGTGAGGCATTCCCACCTACCACAGAAACAATCTTACATGACCATTTATTTCACTTTCATCCAGCATCATCTTCTTTTGGCCCCTTTTTTGCCCCTGAAATATCCTTTCTGGATGGGACCAGAATTTTTTGTTAGGTCATAATGAGAGTTTAATTTAATTGCTAATCAGCTAGCTAGGTAATGTATGATCGACTTGAATGCTTGACCAGTTCCCATACCCTTGTCTCCTCTTCGGCTGAGTCCCCATATCCCAGATTTTGAGGTTAGACAAGTCAGACACTCAGATGCGTGTCCATATTCGATGCTGGTGTGTGAGTTCAAGCAGCATAGGCTAGTTGTGCAGCCCAGGGAGATTTGATCATCTGTATGATGAGTTGCCTTTCGTGTATATGCTGCATAGAGATGGTTTGATTATATAATCTGGTGATTGAGTGGTGCCATAACTTGAGCAATGCTCATAACTACATGCAATTCAATTTTGCAGCTCGAAAGGGGTGCTATCACGTACTTGATGAGGACAATCCTTTCATTGAACTGAAGCTGGATTTAGGTAGCCCCTAAAGAAGCAAGCATTGTTTGATCGATCGGCATTGTCAAGAGTTCTCAACGTACTGCTGAAGCAACAGAAACAAGAAACAAGAATGAGATTTTTTTTTTGGTCGGTATGGTCGTTTTTGTTGGCTTTTGAGTTTACTCCAGTAAAAGCCATGTAGAAACCTGCTCTGTTTTGACAGGAGAAGAACAATTCGAAGTTCCCCTTAAATTCGCTCTTTCAAATTTTTTCGGACTTCCTGCCCGTTCACCTCTCCCACTTGGCCCCTCCCCCACTCCCCACCTCGCAAACAAAGCCGATCGTAGTGGGGAATTTTACCTTTCGGAAAAAAGAAAAAAAGAAATCAATTCTATTTGATCCGCTTTGTGCTCCAGATGAGGTCATCTTCTTCCTCCTTACATCAATGATCGGGTTCGTTCGCCAGAGCGTTCGACATACAGATCGTCTTTTGCAGAAGTCCCGTTCAAGCCCTTCGTCTCTTTGGATCTTATTTTACGAAAAAAATACCATATTGTAGATGCATCGAATGAGCCATGGAATAGTACCAGAGGGAGAAATCCCAGCTGTCGGAAACTCGATGGGCTGACATTCCGGCCTTGACATTCTAAATCTTAATGACCCAACATGTGGATCCAATAACATTTCAAGAGTCATCGAATTTTTTATTTATGGTTCTGCAGTGCGGGAAAAACGATCTATAAAAAAATAACGAAATAAACATGAACTGTCGAATCAAAAAGATTCGTCCTGAGGGCATCTCGAGCACCGCTTTAGCTTTGGAATTCCGTCGAATTCCCGAAACGTTCGACGCGTGGGACGATGAAAATTCGATTTTTCATGACTATGGTCACCCACATATTAAACATGCTTTACGGAGGCAGTCTTTTTGTCACTGAAATTGTAATCTTCGGCTATTCAATTAATTAAAATTTAATCTCGACCAAAAAAATTAATTAATTTTTTAATAAAAATCCTCGTCTTCTCCCCCACTGAAGACGCCTCGGGACGGAGCTGCTGCTATCGTTCTCCAACCGTCTCTCTCTCTCTCTCTCTCTCGATTTGAGCTCCGATGGCCGGCGGTGGCCGGAACCACCACCCGAAGTATCACCACAAGCACTCCAACGCCACCTCCTCCACCGCGTCGTCGCACCGCTCCAACCCCGCCGCCGCCGCCGCTAACAAGGCCAGGCTCGAAGCCGCCTCCGCCCCTCCCCGCCCCTCCAACCCCACCAAGCCCAGCCCGAAGACGGCCGCCGCCGCCGCCGCCAAGCCCTCCCCCAGAACGGGGCCCTCCCCCAGCCCCGCCCGCCCGCGGCCCCCGCCGCCGTCCCCTACGCCAACAGCCCCGCCCATCCTCCCCGGGGCACCCCGTCCCACGATCCCGCGGCCCTCGGCCCGCCTCCTCCCCGTCCTACGGCTTCCACATGCTGGATCGCCGCACCGTCGTGCTCGCCGACGGCAGCGTCCGGTCTTACTTCGCGCTTCCGCCGGATTACCAGGACTTCGCGCCGCCCCTGCCGCCGCGGCCGCTGGACCCCGCGGCCGCCGCCGCCGCCGCCGGGGGCCGGTTCTTGCCGGGAGCGCCGAGGCCGGAGTTCGGCGGGCTCCCGGGCCCTGATGCGTTCCGGGGCGGCAGGGAGGAGTTGTTCGCTCGGGGGAGGCAGCCGCAGGATTACTGGAACTCGCTCGGGCTGGACTCGGTCCGGCCAGGCCCCGCGGAGGGGCCGTCAAAGAGGAAGTTTGGGGGAGAAGGAGAGGAGAGGAACCGGGTAGATGATGAGCTAGACAAGGCGAGAAAGAGGCAGCAAGTCTTGCAATATGGGAACCCAGACAGGCTTCCGGGTCCAGGTCCCAGTCCAGGTGGGTCCTTCGCTGGTCCGAGCGGAGAGTTGTTCAGGGGTTCAAAGTATGGGAGTGCTCTCGAGAGTGTGCGCTTGAAGCATCTAGAGGTCGATCAGGCCAAGCTAAAGAAGGCGTTTTTGCATTTTGTGAAGGTTATTAATGAGAATGGCTATCACAGGAGGAACTATCTCGAGAATGGGAAGAATGGCTCCGTTAAATGTGTTGCTTGTGGCAGGTTTGCTATACTTGTGCTATATGGCTTTCTTTTGTTTGTTCTGTATTATTTGAAGTTGATTGCCTTAAGGATTCTGTGGTTCTTTTAAGTACTGTTATGGATTGTTCATGGTGATTCTTGAAGGTGCCATGTTGTGTGGGTTTAGAACGTAGTCTGCGGTGTTATCAGCAGATGGATGTTCTTAGTTTTGATGTGGTAGTTCCTTTCTTAGAGGATTGGAAGAACTGGACTTCTTGACATTTGTAGTTTAGAGAGCATAAACCGATTATAGATGGTTATACTGTTTTTTCCCTCTTAATGGATTATAGATGTGAGAATCTCTTTTGTAGCAATAATCGCAGTGCATGCTTTTGCCATTTGATAATGCTGCTTTTAATTGTCACTACATTGGTCCTGCTTTGAATTTTTGGGTCAGATCACATATGTTACTTAAACAAATAAATGAGGGACATAGATTGAGAAATGAAGCTGGCCTGAATTGCATGCATTGGGTCATACAGCTGAATGTATATGTATTTGACTCATGAATCGCTATGTGAAGAGGTTTATTGAGAGGCGAACCAACCTGATCTGAACTTTATGTGTTTGGGTGGCTGAATGCGGGTCTTGTGATCATGGTTGGATTACCTAATTGAAGAGTCTGATAATGGTTTACTTCTTTGCATCTTCTGAGCAAAAGTTCTACTTTGATCAATTTTTTCCATAGTTGAGTGCTGATCTTTTCACTAGACATCCTAGTATCTGTTCTTTGTCTTTAGTTATTGAAAAAACTTAGTCACTTTTCGTGGACAGTGGAGCACAGTTTGCCTTTGATTTGATGAAACCTCTTTGCAGTCTGTGATGTCTCTAATATTGATTTCTTCGATCACTCGTGGTATGCAAAGAGAGCTCTGTGATGTTTTCAAAGCAATTTGAAATGATCTACCAAGTTTTTGTTGGAGGAAATAGCAAGTAGCTCAATTGCTTTATGCTCCATGTTGTGCATTTACAATGTGATGGATCATGTGATGCCATTTGACTTTTGCTATGCTGAATGAAGAACACTGGAGCATTGATAGGTCAACTAACACTAGATTACAAAATCGTTATACCAAGTGATGTGATTGGATTGCAAATGAGAATTTGAACAAGTGAGCCATATTGATTACCTAATTAGCATCACAACATCACATAATACCAATTCTATAGTCTAGTCTCAGTATACCTATCGTTGTTCACTTATATGTTAGGATTATGTTTTCAAGGTTGTCTGGATACCTTTGGAAGTATACTATGCTCCCCTACATATTAAATCTTGAGGATAACAAATAAAAATCCCAATGAACGGGGGGAGCATATCAGTATTGTATTGTACTACTTTCTAGTTTGTTGTCACTGCTCACTGTGGTCAAATGTGGTTGCCGAGTTAGAAATATTTACCTAGAAAATTGGATTGGGTCATGAGTCAACCTAATTTTTACAAATAGTTTTATTATTGAGTACATGGATGTGATGGTTTTGGGGAAGAAGATAATATTTGCTACCTTTTCATTTGTGGATTTGCCTCATTGTTAATTTATGGAAATTTTCATAATTTCATATTTTTATCTCGATTAAGTGGATATTGAAATTATTCAATTTGGATATCAAATATTTTTCAAACCCCTAGTTCATCATAATATGGCACATGCAAGACCCACCTGTGTTAAATAAAAATTTCTATTTGTCTTTCGTTTCGGGGTTACGAGCAAGTCAAGTTACTTATTGAAACTTGACTAATTGACTTCCTGAGTAGCTTGAGCATCAGGCTTAAAAATACATCGAGGCCTGATACTTGCATGAAAAGGTGGATAAAATTATGTTTAATAAGCATGAGAAGAAGGAGCAGGATATCATGTAATTGTTTTTATATATCGGAACTCTACTTTGAGTTTGAGAGTGAGCTAGCTTATTGCTTTAGGTGGAGATGAGCTCAACCATACAGTAGATTTTATCAATTAGAGATTACAGTTGAGTTAGGAATCTTGACTGACTTCAAGCAGTGTATCAAGTCTTGAATTAATGTGTCAGCTTGACCTATAATGATATTCTCTGATGACTCAACAGGGGCCTGTTTTGCTCATGTTGCTACATATTTATTGGCTAAAGTAAGGACGGTTCAGAAATTTGACTGTTCTCATTGTGATGCAGAAGCTTGATGCAATCTTTTCTCTGCTAGTAATACAGAGAAAAGTACTTTGATTGTGTGGAGTGAGATTAGGGCACAGCCCCAGACTAATTAGGTTCAGTAGTTGCCTTCAGAATTACATTAGCTTCTCGAATTCTGAAGTCAAACATTTTTTCAGCAATCTACTTCTGGAGCAACGTTTGATTGGCATTGTCATGTCCATGCCATGAGGATTTGACTATGTCAGTAGCTTTGTTCTTGACTGCTGATGTGCCATTATAGTTTTCATTTGTTAGCATGATGATTCTTGTTTGTTTAAGTCTGTTGTTTGGCGCTTTTTAGTTTTGGCATATTGTCCAAATGGATAGATGCACGAATTGGCTGCACTGAAATCATAGTCATGAAAAGGGGGCAAAAGGCAGAATTACAAGATATAGATCATTAAAACCATCAGCTGCCTTTAGAAGTGCCTCTTTAATTATAGAACTGGGACTAGGAACTGCTTTAGTAAATTTCTAGGCTTTCTGGAGATGGATTGTTAATGGAACCTTGGAAGATCCTGATTTTTGCTTGGCCTTAGCATTTTCTTCACCTCTGCAGTTGCTAGGAACGTTCACAAGTGCTTTCATGAAGAGAAGTGATTATATAGCCCAGAAGGGTGGAGGGATGCTAAAAAGGATGAAATCATTAATCTTATCCAGTATTTGGTACTATATGGGATACTCTGGGGAATATTATGAGAGGATCCATCTAAGCATGTGATTGATTGTTTCTGGTTGACAGGCTGATTGGTGTCCAAAACATCTGACACAACTGAAAATTTGGATCAAAGTGATCAGAAATGATGATTTCTAGGCTTAAAGAGGATTTGTTCTTTATCTACATTAGGCAGTGCATAAGCATACAACAACCTGAAGACCTTTTATGGTATGCAAAAAGTGCATTGTTACCATAAATATTTCTGACTGGTTTCCTTATGAAGGTACTGAGGGGGTACTTACCACCCCTACATGATGGCTTCATAATGAAAGACACTCCTATACAAAATTATACACAAAAGATTGCTTCTGACATTTCAAACAAACTAGAAATATGGATTGTGCTGCCTACAATACACAATGTGAAGGGAATATGACCAAGCATCACTAAAGATATCCCAAGCTGATTCAACCTGTCTTTCTAATGAGCCAAAAGAAATTTAGAGAAATCATTGCACTATCTTTCTTCTTTCCAACCCATGAACTACTGGCCCCTCTCCAAGCTCAAAGTTTGTGTAGCATTGTGCCGGAAGTCACCCTCTTTACTTTCAAAATTGCAAAAACGTAAAGTTGTCTGAGCTGATTACAATGTAAAGTGATTCACATTCTCCCTCTCATTCTTACACAAAATTACTATTGTTTTGATTTCTTTGGATTGATTGTCCAAAGTTACTATACGATGTGATCATACAATTGTAATAAAAAACTGTATCTAAGACATTGTCCAACTAATTAATTTGCAGAAAGTAACTTTTCTCTTAATTACTAGAAACCTCAAAACCAAATTGGAGTGGGACTGGATTTCAGTCCAGTTCTTGTTTTAACTTCAATTTCAGGTCAGTTTACTTCTGGTTGCCCACGAGAATTTTATGTGATTTTAGCGTGGATTTTAGCGCATAACCTAGCTGGCCTGGCCTGTTTGCACTTGTATTGCTGGGTTTGCATCTGTTAGATGTATGCTAGAGCTAAAAAAATGGGCCTTTTGAGAAATTCTTCTCTGAGTCCTTTTGTTACTGATGTGCCCTACAGTAATTTATATTTACCTATGTAAAAGAAAAAAAAAAGAGCACTCCCATGATCTATTAAATCTTCTTGATATGATTTTGTGGTTGATAAATAATTGTCATCATCTGCTTTTCAACTTCGGTGAGGCATGAAATGGAATGGATGTGGCAGTTCTTCGGATTGCCAAATTATTATAGTTAATTAGTTTGCAAAATGGCACTGGTTAATCGCTTTCGATGCATTAGATTTCCTCTTCCTATCAGAATTCATTGCCTAATCCCTCTGCATTCATAGCTTGTGGGTGCCCAACAATATTAGGATATAGTTGAGAAGTTCTTCATTTCATTTGATATCCAAATACAGGTCGTCTAAAGAGTTTCAAGATGTGCATGGTATCATCATGCATACTTACTACTGGGATAACACTGACTTGCATGTGGAACACTTGGGCTTACACAAAGCTCTATGTGCTTTAATGGGTTGGAACCATGCAAAGCCTCCTGATAATTCAAAGGCTTACCAATCCTTACCCGCTGAAGAAGCAGCGGCTAACCTGGAGGATCTGATCATGTGGCCGCCGATGGTTATCATTCATAACACAATTACTGGAAAGAGTAAAGAAGGGCGCATGGAGGGGTTGGGAATCAAAGCCATGGATAATTATGTCAGAGGTATAATCCACCGCCATGCTTTATTGTTCTTCAAGGTTCTTGCATCTGGTGTGATCTGTTTATGGTCTACGCTACTCCATCTACCAGACTTTTGTCTGCAGCCTGACCTTTTGAACCCCATTATGCTACATGAAGATAGATATGATTTGAATGTTAGGGTCTGATCTGGTATAGTGATTCCTCCATGTGTCCTGACCAAGTTTACTGGTGAGGTCATGCTTAATTAATATCTACATCTTTGAGGTTCAGTCAGTAAAGTGAGATTCTTCTAATTGATCTTTACTGTGCTGTTAGTCTGACCTTAGAATTTCCATCCTGAAGCAAAGAAATTGTTGGACTAATTCTAAAAAATTCCACTGGACAGAGCTGATAGGTTCCAGGAATACCATGCTATTTATAGTTGAAGCCTAGTAGATTGGGATTGTAATTGAAAAAAATACGCTGTTGAGTTCGTATTTTATCGAGCTTGTGAAAGTACTATATTGTAGCTTTTTGTTTTCTTAGAACCACAATACCACTTGTTCTGATACGAAGACATGAAAACTGTCTGTTAAATTATCATTAAAACCCAATGCTGTATTCCTGACTAGAGAAAACAATTTGAATTTCCGCTAATCATTTGAAAATAAGAGAGAATTCCAGTCATACTATAAGGAATGAACCATGCTGTCCTTTTTTTATAGGGTTGAAGCTTACTGAAATAAGTGATAAGTTTTGAATTTTGTTATGCTTCGCTCTGATATATGTTGTTCTACACTCACAGTGGGTCAGCTGAGTAAGTCTTTGTTAATTGGGATTGCATCGAGGCGAATGATGTATCCTAGATCTAATTACGGAAAATTTTGTAGGTGCCAGGTTCGTAAATGTTTCTGAATCTTTTAACATCCAATAGCTTTGGTCTGTGTGACTGGGGTGGGTAAGGTACCAATGACCAAGAGATTTTAACCAAAATCAAGTGGGTATATTACAACCGAGTTGTGTAATGAGTTATTTTATGACATTATCAATATGTTAGTGCTAGCTATTTGGAATTAATTTATATATTTTTTTACTAAGTATGGAAAGGGCCTTATATGAAGATTGGTTTAGCTGCTGGTTTAAAGCCCAGGGGCCTCAGATTTTGCTTTGATTCTGATTTTTTAATTTAATTTATTGATCGGTATCAAAAGTTGGTCAAAAGTCAATCCGAAAAAGTTAGAAGCAGGAGCTAGAAGTAGATGTTGCTCCTCTAGCTATTGGGCATGAGTGAAGGTGAATAAATTCCTCATAAAATGCATCTTGTCTGAAGGCTCAACTTCTAGTCTCTCTTTAGCAAAAGTGAAATGGTAGAAATATTATGAGTTACTCTTCCGAAGTACTAAATCCAACAATAGTCTCAGCTAGATCTGAAATACCAAAACTGAAAGCGTAAGTTTCTGGAGGCATGCTTTTAAACAGCATAATTTGGAGTTCCATCTGTTTGATCTTGCAAAGGATCAGATAGTGTTTCATCTGTTTAACAGCCTGATAGATGTACTTGAAGTCATGTAGCACTGAATCTCAATGTTTCGACTAAGTGTTTGACTCAAGCTAATGTTGGTCTGCTAGTTGTTGGTTTCACCTTAACTTCCTCTTTGTATAAGTTGATTAGAATTTTCATTGAGCATCTTTCAATATATTTGTTGTAATTGTTGAAGGTGCTACTGTCAATGCTTTCCTCTTCTCCCAAAGCTGCGGCAGATAGTATGTAGCGACAACAATTTAGGAACTCATTCACCCCTATATGATTGAGTATATACTAAAGCTGATCAGGGTAGAAAAGTAGCATCTTCTTTCCTCTGTGATGCTGCCGAGTCGATGTTTAGTCTTTCAGCAGGAAATAGATGTTTTTTGTACTTTGCCTTTTAAGTTTCTCTTCTTGTAAATGACATGTTTAGTGCTGGTGTCCAGCTTTGCTCGACATCTTTGCTGATCGCAATCCCATTTTTCGGGCTTGGGACTGTCTGCAGAATACATGAAACTAGCTGCTTTACATGAAAATTACTCTGGTTGACTAGTTTAGATCACTGAATTGTTTGAGAAATCAATGAGTCAGATTGGTTCAATGTCCTTTTGAATGATTGATTCATAAATTTAGGTAATCATGGCCATTGGGTCATGATAAATTATTGATTTGGAAATGACACGAGGCTAGCTGATATTTTTCTTCTCTTTTTTTTTTTTTTTTTTTTTTTTTGGGGGGTTGGTGTTGTGTGTGGGGCATATGGTAGATTCTGTATTCAATAAGCGATTGAACTTCAGTATAGATTAACCTTTGTTAGGGCGAAGATATTTGTACACTTGTAGCTTGATTGACATCATCTGGTGAAAAAAATTCAAGGGTCTATTCTGCAGTCTAATTTTCTTAAAACAGAAGCAACCAATTGGAATAGATACTGACCTAAATAGACCCTTTGCTAATGATATCCGTTTGGGTTTATTGCTGCTCGGTATATGAGATAGCGTAGTTCTTTTTGACTTGTTGTGTTCTCTTATTCTTTTGTGGTTTTCAGAGCTTGGATTTTTGGGTGGCAAGTCAAAGTCCTTATATGGCAGAGAGGGTCATCTAGGGATAACCCTGATTAAGTTTGCTGCGAACCAATCAGGCCTAAAAGAGGCCTTGCAGCTAGCTGAACACTTTGAGAAGGACAATCATGGACGGAAGAGTTGGGCTCGTTTACAGCCCTTGACATTGGGGAAGGATGATGAAAACAATCCAAACCTTGTCAGGGCGGACGGCACGACAGGGGAGAAAAGGAGGATATTCTATGGTTATCTTGGAACAGCCTCGGATATGGATAAGTTGGACTTCGACACGCGGAAGAAGGTGGTATTTGAGAGTAGGAGGGAATGCTTATCATCCAGTTAGAATTTGGCTGATTACAACTCAGTGTGCTTATGTCACATAGATCTTATTACCCAAAGTATCTTGAGTGTGAATATCACCTTTAGTGGCTGTGAGAAATGATGAATACCTATGTGTTCAATTGCTGACAAGTCCAGATTATCAAGAGGTGAACAGCCACTGAGCATGGTTTTTTCTACTTTGATATAGTAACAATGATTTTTTTAAGCATAATATTTTTCCAGCTTTAAGTTGGATGTGCTAATATATCCTTAAAGGTGTGTTATTTGGAGTCTATATGAAGTGTGGAAAGCTGCGGGAAATCCACACTTACGTACACTGATTTTCTCATACATTGAGAGATGTGCATGTTCTTATCGTAAAACAGATGTAAAACGAGATTGATCGTATAGTAGTTAAGTTTCTTCTTTGTTCTCTTGTGCTCTGTTCATTGTTTTCTTTTGGGCCCTTAATCTCCTTTGTGTTGTAGGTAAGTGTTTGTTGGTTCTGTTGGTCAATCGACTGTTTAGTTTGCAGTCCCTTCTTTATTTTAAGGAGCACTAAAATGCACCAGCTAGTTAGAAAATGTGACATCTGAATAGTTGCTCCTAAAGATTGAAGACTAGGAGTAGACAGTCCAGGGACAGGTTCTATAAATTGTAACCTAGGTCAGTGTACTCAATTTAAGGGGCTGCATCTTCTGTTCCAGCCATTAGAATTTAAAATAGTCTGAGGCTTGTGCTTAACTTGAGTGCTAGATGCTTTTATTATTAAGCGCCCATGCCATCTTCTCTGCCTGAAATCCCACTGGTTCCAATTGTTATTCATGGTTTTGGATGGTGCTGCTTCCATGGACTCCTACAAGAACCATGAAGCTAATCATTTGATTCTTGTTTATTACCATGCTGGATTTGTGGCTGCCTGCAGAAAATCGACTATCATTGCTTTGCCTAGCTCCTCTTTTTCAAGTTTGATATTTGGGGACATTTTGATTTGTGCTGCTGCAGAAATAAATAAACAATGCTCTCTCTCTCTCTCTCTCTCTCTCTCTCTCTGTGGAGAGTTCTCTGGACAGTTTATCTAGATTCTTGTTGGTAAAATTTGAAAATCACAGCAGAGGCTGCAAACAATTGCTTTAAGTAGTGTGATTGGAAAATTCCACTTCATCAGGTAGAATTAATCTTTTTGCTTCACTGGAGGCAGCATTTTCTTCCTACATGTGAAGTGAAAAGGAAGTGAATGGAGGTGGGTAAGTAGTCAATGAAGGGTTGAAAGGCGGGGGAGGGAGGGTTTTTGGGGGGGGGGGGTTTGGGTTGGGGGTGAAAAGAACAAGGTATGGTTAGATATTTCCTTATCATGTGCTCAGTGATGTATGTGGATGGTGCTGCTCATGTAAGCATGCACCCATAGAGCGCTTCATGCTTTACTGTTCCCGCTTTTATCTAGCACAGTTGTGCCAGCGATTGATAATTTACCCCTTCTGAGTTCTCGGATGCATCTCAGGTCGTGCTTCTGTATGATATCTATGTTTTGAACAACCTTAAACCCATGCTGTGTACATAAGTAGGTTCAATCCCTAATAAAGGGCAGTTCAATGCTAGTCCAGCAGCATAATGATGGACTGAGGTTTTTAAGACCTTTCCTGAACTGCAGAGTTTGTGATTCGATCCTTCGTAGCTATGCACGTGGTGAAATATTTCAGGATAGCTCTTGAACAGAAGGCATTCTCCAGGTTGTCATGAGATGCCTTTGGTGATGGCACCGTAGAAAGGTGAGGGGCTTAGAGTAGTCAAATGGGTGCCTAATTTCTCAACCACTGAGTTTGGTAGGCAACCACCATTTTATTTAGCGGTCTGCATTCTATATTACTGGGTGATTATGATCAGGTGCAAGATTCCCAGGCTCTTCAGAATTCTAAAAAGACTGAAGTAGTGTGATTCCATGGTCCTTATCTGTACTGACCTGGCACTGCTTGATTAGACCAACTCACTCGGCAACTTTAGTCAACTGCTCGAGTTCTTTACAGGGGTCACACTAGCATTTCAGAGTTCAGTGTCGTCATCAGAGAAGAGAACTCGGAACTAATGTTTTTTCAAGTGGTCAGGTAAAACATGCCCGTGCACACTTTCAGTAAGTTCCTTCTTCTTTCCCTTCCGTCGGCGGAGTTGTGTTCGTAATCTCTTTATCTCTAGAAAGTGAAAAGGAGAAATGGGATTGTGCCATGTGCTAGCGTTGGTTTCGGCCTATTGGCCTTTGCTTGATCATTGGTTAAACCCCCTGTTTCGAACCATCGCTTACAATCATTCCTTACATTGTACCACCCTCTCCCCTCCCAACCGAAACCCAACGTGGACCCATCATGATTCTTGGTTTCCAAGTGACGAACATGATAAAAGCGGATTCAGAAGATAAGAAACCCAGCACGGATTAAGACACGTTAGCTACTCTCCTAACCACGAATCTCTCTCTTAAATATTTTTCTCGTCCGCCTTCTTTTGAAAACGAAAGCAGAGAGACAGACGCACGGCGAATGCATGACATGCATGGGCGGACTCCGACCCATCATCATCATCATCACCAATTGCTCTCGAAATCTCGTTCATGGTCCGATGAGTTGAATCGAATTGAATTGAATCTTTTTGACGTTTGTTTTATTGTTTCTTTTTCTGGGGTCCTTGGTGGTGTGGTGGGGACGATGTGGAATTCGCGTCTCGAGAATGAATTTCGGCTTTCCCCATCCATTCTCCATTATTGAGCTCCTCCTCCCTCGCCCACCAAATTGGACCCACGATCTCGTGTGCCTAACTGTTTCTGGTTTGTCATTTTAAAAGCATATTCGTCGATTTGCATCTCTACGGATTCTGTTTTATATATTATTCTTGGGGAAATTGTTTTGTTTCTAGCATGATGTCACGCCTGGTTTAGTGGGCAACTTTGAAAAATCTCCATTTGATGGGGTAAGTTTGAAATCCACGTTGCGCAACGCCCCTAAATTTAGGATCCACCAAATGGTTAAATGAAGTATAAACAAGGGGGGAAGGATAAAAAAAATGCCCGAAACCTATTGAATTGATATTGATTGAGTTTTAAATATTTCAATTGGACCAATTTAGTTATAAATATTTTTATAATGATATTAAGGCTGCATTTGGTTCAACTTTGGAAATGGGCTTTGGTGAAATGCAAATATCTTTAGTTTGAAGCGCTTTGGGGAAATGCAAATTGCATTTAGTAAAAAATTCTTTGCAAAGCTATTTTGACATAAATAGTGTTTGGCAAATCTTTTTTCATGAAGGGTTTTTGGATTTCTTTTTTCTTTTTTATTAAAATAATTACACTCTTTGCCGACTTTAGTAAAAGTAAAAGTGGTTTTGGAACAATGAGAGGTAAAATCGAAAAACTAAAAAAATATATGATAATAGTTTTGAAAAGAAAAAAAAGGTAGTTTCAGCATTTGGTCAAATGCTAAAAGTCCAAAACTAGTCCTTATCAGTATTGGGCTTTTAGCTTTCTCAAGGCCAGAATTTGACTGAATGCCCTTTGGACATGTTTGCATTTTTCTAAGGGGCTTTAGAGGCTAAAAGTTCCTTGGAAAAGCTTAATCAAATGCATCCTAATTGAGTCTATTCGGTCAATTTTAATTGGATAATGTAGACATAAACACCATTTGTTTTATGTGGCATAACCAATATTGACGTAAACAACCACCGGCTCAGGTGGCTCCGCTGGGTAGGCTCTACAACGTCCTCCTCGGGGAGGGCGGGAGTTCGAAGCCCTTGCAACGCAAGTTGTAGGGAGGCTGGCGGATCATTAGGCGATTTAAGAGTGGCGTCGGGGTGGTGGTTTCCTTGGTGACACGTTGTAGGGAGATCATTAGGCGATTTAAGCGTGGCGTCGGGGTGGTGGTTTCTTGGTGACGCGTTGTAGGGAGGCTGGGTGGTGGTTTCCTTGGTGACGCGTTGTAGGGAGGCTGGGTGGTGGTTTCCTTGGTGACGCATTGTAGGGAGGCTGGCGGATCATTAGGCGATTTAAGCGTGGCGTCGGGGTGGTGGTTTCCTTGCTAGCGTCACCAGGGGGTTTACGGCGCATTGTCGGGGCGCATTGTCGGTCTGGCGGTTTCTCCTCCCGCAAAAAAAAAAAATATATATATATATATATATATTATATGACACAAACAAAATTTATTATTTTTAAAAAAATTATTTATTATTATTTTATTATAGTTTATGAGAGTCATTGAGCTATCGTTGGTTGGCCCTCACTTAGGCCATCGCCATGCTGCAAGTTAGGGCCACCAAAGCCCTCACCAAAGGCTATGAGGGCTCGACCCTCACTAGTGAGAGCTTAAGCTTGTCAAGCGATTCAATAAAGTCCACCATTGATGCATTTCAAAAATTTACAGGATAAGCGATAGAATGGTTTTCTTAGGTCCTCTACATCTCAAAACCCTAATTAAACCATTTTGATTCTCATTGTCTCTCGGTTTGTCTTGTAAATTCTTGCATGAATTCTTGAAGTGCATCAATGGCGAACTCTGTTGCATCGCTTGACAAGCTCAAGCCCTCGCCAGATTGCCTAGGCGATGTTACGATGTTCTAGATATGCTATAAGGTCCTTTGCATTTCAAAGCCTTACTGTCCATCAACTTGTCCAGTAATTTCTTGAAGTGGATGAATGGACTCTGTCAAATCACTTGACAAGATTGAGCCCTCGCTAGCAAGGGTTGAGCCCTGGTGGCCTTAGAGGGGTGCCCTCATGGCCTTTGGCTAGGGCTTGGCAGCCCTCGACTCGTAGTTGGTGATGACTTGAGCGAGAGTTATGACCCTTGTCAGTAGTTGGTACTTTCCCGATAAACAAGTAATCATGTTGTTTTTTTTTTTTTTGGTCTGGGTCCACGCTAATCCTACTCTAATACTCACTCTCGACTTTTGTCCCCTCCTTCCTACGGGCGTGGGAGTCGAAACCCACTCCCGAAATAAAATCGTCCCCACCCCAATCCCCCCGTCACGAGAATGTGGGGATTTGAACCCCCAACTTCCCCCTTTCAAGATGGAAGGGTGGCCACTGGGGCGAACCCCCAGTGGTTAGTAACCATGTTGTTTGCGCAATTTGCATTTTATGCACCTCAATTAATTTTTAGCATATAAATATAAATTCGTCATTTATTTTCGAACCATCCCTCCGCACGTCATCATTACGTATGCAACTATTAAATGAACTTCCTTTTGCCTCTCTCCATCCAATCTAAAACCCTTAAGGTGAATAGGGACCACATGTTTATGAAGAAAACCATGTAACATCCGCAGCCAAATTTAGATACTTTAATTCGGTCGATTTCTTCTTCTTTTTAAATAAATTAATTAGTTCCGTCCGCCTCCATCCATCTGAATGACTATTGGGCCCCCGGCTTTCCGAGCAGAGAAATTCTTTTTTATTCCTGTCGGAACACATCATCAAATGATGGATGGACAGTGCGCAGTGCGCACTGGTTATACGAAGCATCCGTCGGTTACGAGAATCGACCGTAATTGATTTTGTTTAAAAATTAAATACCCATTTTGAAAAATTTGTCAGTCTATTTCTATGTACTTTTAAATTGTTATGTTTTCCATGGCTGCTCTGCTCATGCTCATTCCCTTCTCTTTCTCTATAGAGAAAGCAGAGTATGATCGCTTTTCTGCTACGGGAGGAAGCGCATGCCTGAGAATTTGGCAGAGGGAATGTGCACCAGGAGGCCACATGCTGCGTCATCTGACTGTCTGCTTGTCCAAAAAAAAAATTGTATATATAATAACGTGAAATAATTATCATGGGGAATATAAAAAAACTTTAAAAAAATGGATAAAAGAATGAATGCATAAATTAAAGAATAATTAGGGAAAAAAAAAAAAAAACAGAAAAAGGAGGAGGAGCAGAGGGGGAGGAGGAGAAGGAGTGTCCGGCAATGGCTTTACTTTATCTGACTCTACCCATGTGGTGGTCAGTGGCCCTGCCCCACCACCCCCCCACCCACTCCTTCTTCCATCTCTTCGGTTTCTGGGAAAGTTGCCTCTCTCTCTCTCTCTCTCTCCCCCTTTCTCTCTCTACGCCTTCTTCTGCTACTGTTTCCCTCTCTACCCAAACAGGGGGGATTCAAAATACCTAAAAAAAGCTTTACCGAAGTTCAGGTCCCTATCCTACGCACCGCCCCCTATTTCAAAGTGGGGATTGCGTATGGAATGGATGTGTGGTATTTTTTGAAGGATTTGATTTGAATTATGCATTCTTTGGGTTGACGTTATTAGCATGTCTAGCGAATTGCAATAATGGCACGCTTGTTACTCTTAATAATATTAACCACCGGCCAAAGTGGGCCTCTGGCAGGTAAGGCTTTTCTGACAACGCCCTCGGGGAGGTCGGGAGTTGGCTCTCGCAACGCAAAGTTACAAAGGAGGTGGCGGATCATTAGCGATTTAAGTGTGGCGTCGGGGTGGTGGTTCCTGCTAGTGTCATCGGGGTTTACGGACCGTTGTCGGTCAGTTCTGCTTCTCCGCATCAAAAAAAAAATAAAAAAAATAATAATGGCACGCTGCAGCAGTCCGATGAAATTTGCGTAGGGTGGCTACTAGAAATGCGCATAATTAGGATTAAATTTTAGCAACGAAGGATGGAGAGATAGAGAGGTAAATTCAAAATATAACTCGAAGAATTATTGTAGGAATGATCCTGAAAAATATAGTTGATGAAAGACGACATTGCAAATAAAAAGCAGTTACTAATGGATGCGCCGGACATATTGATTTGTGCCACTAGATGACACTGCTATATGCAATATCAGGATGAATGTTGGTCTAGGATCAACTTTGCAATTGGGTTGAATCGGTCCTACCCATTTGATTCTAGTTTAGTTCTATCGATCTCATATTCCAAAAATTTGAAACCGACTATTACAAGTCTAGTTCTAGATTTGAGTTGTTGAATCGAATCGTATGGGGAACCGATCTTGTTTAATAAAGAAGAATAGCTTAGGTTAAGAGGGTTTCTTCTTCATATGAAAGAAAAGATGAAGTGAGCTTTGTTGTCTTCGTTACTAAGCCAAGTCGTGCTCACCTTGTCACTTGAGGCATGCCTCTCTCGCTTGTCTCTAGCCAGTCCTCCTTGTGCTCGAACTGGCCTTGTGAGGATAGTTATCAAGTTTCAAATTTTGAAATTTACCCGTCCTGAAAACAAAGCCTACCATATTCCAATATCATAGCATAGCCTGTCTTTTTAACTTGGGTATTGTAACTGAGCCTCAACAATATACCTTAGTTTATTTATTCATGTGGAGTATAGTATAAACTAATAAACTAAGTATTAATAAAAAAAAAGTAATTACGTAAGCATATCGCGCACTTCATCAATAAATCAAGCATTATGAATATGATAAATTCTTACTAAGAGATTATCAATTTACGAATGATTTGCATGAAAAAAAAAAAATCTATCCAAACACATGTACCAATATACTTAATTCATTTAGGAAAAATATATTTTATTTTTTAGAGATAAATGGAGCCAAAATTTTGTCCAATCTTCCTCTCGATTTTTGCGTCATTTGTTCTCTCCACTATAAACTCTTTTGTTTTTTTTTGGGCGTGATCTTTCTAAGTTTCTCTAACCTACTTATCGAGTGTCAACCTTTCATTAAAATGCAATGATGAAAAGTCTAATTCTAGGTTTTAGACTACAATCAGAGC
This sequence comes from Eucalyptus marginata, assembly GCA_014182565.1. Classification (NCBI taxonomy): domain Eukaryota; kingdom Viridiplantae; phylum Streptophyta; class Magnoliopsida; order Myrtales; family Myrtaceae; genus Eucalyptus; species Eucalyptus marginata. Next base: position 38,777,228 of record CM024592.1, on the reverse strand, counting down.
ACCGGTGTGCGTCTCGGATGCAAAGTGCTTTTTAAAGCAGGAAAAATTGCATGTATAGTCACGTGATGCCAAGTGGAGTGGTCTAGAAAAGGGTAGAGGGGAATTATCTATATATAATTCGATAAAGGCCACTGCGCGTTTCACTACACAATTTTTTTGTTCAATAGTCAAAGTGAATTTCAACTGCTGTTTTACCTACCTTTTGATTTTACGTGGGGAAAAAAACAAAACGTCAGAAGATGCAATTGTCACACCGACGAAGCAGATAAGTCTTACGGGCATGTTTGTCTCATGGATATAAAATTAAAGACCCTTTTTTCGCTTACTGATTATTTACATTTCAAAAATCCTGAAAAGATTCTAGGTGGTTTGTTTTCCTCAACAATTTCAAGGAAAAAAGTCACAAAAAACTCTAAATTATATCAATCGTGACACATTTACTACATACTCATGTAAGTATTTACCCTAGAATCATATCGATATGAGGACATCAAAAACCTCAAATTTGTATCCGTGTAATTCATTCACGAGTATAACTTTAAGATTTTTGATGTTCGGAATAAATATTTTACACATGTATAAATCGGAATAAATATGTCACGCAAATATAAATATGTGGTTTTTTGTGCAACAAAAAAAAAGTTTGGATAAAAGCTATCCTATTGTGAGCGCGTTTGAGCCTTTCCCCCTCTAATTGCGGAAGGGGGAGGTTTGAGTCACCCGCATTAAACAAAACTTAAAGCGAAGATCGTGGGAGGTTAGTATCCACGCCAGTGCTTTCCTGGGGTTTATCTTTGAGCGGCATTTTGTGGGCGGTTTCCTCCTGGTCAGCACTCGGCATAAACCCCAGTCTAAAAAAAAAAAGTTTGGATAAACGTGTCATAATTGATATAATTTATGGTTTTTAGTGACTTTTATATCTTTAATTATAGGGAAAACAACACAAATAATTTATAAACTTTGACTTAATATCCAATGTAATATTTCAACTTTTAATTTACTTAATATAATATCTAAACTTTAACTCTACATATGATTTTTGAATTTTTGATATCTGTTTAATTCACTCTTCATGAGTTATATTATGAAATAATTTAAAAAAATAACTAAAAAAGTCGGGGAAAATTCCTGCTCCTCCAGCCGTCGGTTAGCCACAGCACCTTCTCGAAACCTAAGCTGCGCACCCCCGGCGCACCCTAGCCCCCGCTCCGCAACCGACCTCTCTTTTTCCTCCCCTCGGGACATCGGCTACACGCGTCGCTTCCGAAACCCGCCACGTCATCCCCGTCCTCTCTTCCCTCCCTTGCTCCGATCTTTTTTTATCTCCCTCTCTTTCTACGTTTCTAGGGTTCCTTCCCCCTCCCTCCCCCATCTTTCTCTCTCTAGCTTTTCTCTCTCCTCCCCCACAGGCACACACACACGCCTCGTTCCTTCCTTCCTTGTCGCCTACTCACTCCCCCACCGAGTCGCCCAACAGCGACGACTCACCCGACTCGGCCATGGGGTCGATCCCCGATCCGGGCGGCGAGCCGGTCGGCCAGCTGCAGCCGCCGGCGGCGCCGGTGCCGGCGAGCTTCGAGGACTTCCAGAAGCAGACCTCGCTGATGAGCAGCTGCACCCTCCTGTGGAAGGAGCTCTCCGACCACTTCTCCTCCCTGGAGCAGAACCTCATGAAGAAGTCGGAGGCCCTGAAGCAGAAGCTCCGGGCGCTGGACGAGCAGACCAAGAAAACCCTGACCGTCCTCGACGAGCGCGAGACGACGATCGACGGCAGCGTCGAGATCGTCCTCGAGAAGGTCGAGAAGAGCAAGGAGGCCGCGCTCGGGGCCCTCGACGGCGGCGGCCGCGGCGTCGAGCCGGGCTCGCCGGGGGGCGAGGTCGACGACGGCGAGGGGCTGCTGATGAAGTTGAGGTCCTTCTGCCTGAGGATGGACTCCAAGGAGTTCTGGAGGTTCGTGACCGGGAAGAAGAAGGAGCTGGACCTCATGAGGGAGAAAATGCATCTCGCCCTGGTCGACTGCGTTGATCCGGCGAAGTTCGTGCTGGAGGCGATATCCGAGGTCTTTCCGGTGGACAAGCGAGGAGGGGACAGGGGGAATGACCTGGGCTGGGCTTGCGTCTTGATCCTGGAGTCGTTGATTCCGGTCGTGGTCGATCCGGTGATAGGGAAGTCGAGGGTGCTGGTGACGCCCAGCGTGAAGGAGAGGGCCAAGGACATCGCGGAGACGTGGAAGGCGAGCCTGGAGGAGAGGGGCGGCATCGAGAACGTGAAGACCCCCGACGTGCATACTTTCTTGCAGCATTTGGTGACGTTCGGGATTGTGAAGAAGGCGGATGTGGATTTCTACCGGAAGCTCGTGGTCGGGTCCGCGTGGCGCAAGCAGATGCCCAAGCTTGCGGTCTCGCTCGGTCTGGGAGACAAAATGCCCGGTATGTTACTGACTTTACTGTGCTTCTTTGTGTCGTTAGCGTGTGGCAATCGTTTGTTTGATACACGAGTTGGGTTGGGTTCTTCGCTGCTGCCGCTAATTGTGTTATTTTACTTCTCGAGGGTGTTCACCTGTGCTGATTATTGTTCCTGAATTTGGAAATGAATCTAAGGTTTGCGAACCCCAGTTGTAATTTGCTGAAATCTCCAGGAAAATTCTGTGTAGAACGGAAAGAATTGCAGTGTCTGGGTTGTGCAATATGTGAGGCTAGGATTTTTTTACTCATTTTCGATGGATATTGCGAGTTCAGAGTGGTAGGGAAGAGAAGTTGGGTTCACATCTTACTATGGGACTTTCCATAGGGATCTGGGTTTTTTCTGGGGAAATGCTGTGGTGATCATGTCCTTTTGAGAGATCTTGTGGTGGTGTAGGACAGTAGTCTAATTTAGTTCCATTACCAGAAGAACTTGGGAGAGGATTTGGTGTACATTAGGTTTGGAAACTAGAATAGAAAGATAAGGTTGAAGTTCTACCTAGCCAGTCAAACTAGCTTTTGACGAGATATGGGGCTTCTTCTAAGAAGACCAATGAAGTGATCTTCTGTCGATAATAGACTCTGGCAGTGGATAAATAATGTTTCCCTTGTGCTGGGTTAGTGTAGATGAAGAAGGCCAATGGTGTTTTCTTGTCCCAGAATTTACTTCTTCTGACAATTTAGCGACATTCGTTTTTGGAGAAGCCACTAGTACTTGTTGGATTTCTGGTGAGCGTATGCTATTGAATTGACAATGGGGCAATTAGGCATCTAGTCACTTATCTTCTGGTTTATTTCCGCTGGCGATATGTTTTTTGATCACTTTTTGATGATTTCTTCCCCCAATGAGATTTCTTTTGACAAGCTGGCTCTCCTAATGATGGGTGATGATGCATTGTCTGAAGATAGCAATGCCTCTCTTTGACCATGATATTTGAATCTCTCCCTCATCTGTCATTATTTATCGGGGATAAAAATATTAGTCGTAAGCCTATCCTGATGTGGAATATGTGGCATCTCAGCTGTTACCTGTGAGATATTTGGATAATCAAGTGATTAGGTTTTTTCTGATGGATGCCTAAGAGTGATTAGAACTTACTTTTAGCTTTGTTGGACTTGTGAAAGTCCTGCAGAGATGTAGGATGTGTTGAAGAGTTATGTAATATGCATAGTCCTGAACTTGTCAGTTTTTTCCTTCTCTAAAGCAGGTGAATGCTAAGTTGTTTTGTTTCTGGCCTGTTTTAATCTGCAGATATTATCAAGGAACTAATCAGCAGGGGACAGCAGCTAGATGCTGTGCATTTTACTTATGAAGTCGGTCTTGTAGGCATGTTCCCCCCTGTACCTCTGTTGAAGGCTTTTCTGAAAGATGCGCGCAAAGCTGCAGCTACTATGTTGGAGGACCCTAACAATGGTGGCCGAGCTGCGGTATTCTTCGTCTTTTGCCTTTTCTCTGCATACTGAAAGGAATTTAAGCACAAGAGGCACCACCAAGTGCATAACTGCTAGAGAAATCATTCTGTCTTATGTGTTGTAATCCTTTGTCTTAAATATAGTCTTGCAAGAGTTTCTATCGTTTGATGGATGTCCTAGGTATCTCCATGCACTGTACGGATTTGTTTCTTTCACCTTCCGGCTTTCAGCCCAGTAACTAGAATGACAAAGTGGGTCGTCATTGAATTTACATCATGGTAATATTGATCTGAAGCATGTTTAGCTTAATACCATGCTGTGTTCAACACAAGTTATGCATGCGACTCGACAGTAAAAAAGGTGTCCTCATGCATGCAAGCTCTTTGTCTTGCTTAAGGTTTTTGTCTTTGATTCATCTGCCAAGCAATATGTGCAGAATAAGCTCATTTGGAACCACCTTATTGCTGAGTTTTCTGCCTGATACACCATGACAATCTATATTAAGATGTACGTACTGTAGATGGAATTCGACAGTCACCTGTGGAATGTTGTTTTATTGCAGAACCTGGCTTCACGCAAAGAGCAGTCAGCATTGCGGGCTGTTCTAAAGTGCATTGAGGAGTACAAGCTTGAAGCTCAGTTCCCCCCAGAAAATCTCAAGAAGCGCCTTGAGCAGCTAGAGAAGGTCAAGATCGATAAGAAAAGGCAACCAGCTGCTGTTCCAGCCAACAAAAGAACACGCGCCAACAATGGTGGACCTATGCCTCCCGCCAAAGCTGGTCGTCTGGCAAATGCATACGTCTCCTCTTTCCCTGCAGCTCCTGCATATGTGCGGTCGCCCTCACATGGTCAATACCCAGCTGGAGTCCCCACATACCATTCGCCACAGCCCATCTACGGTGGCTTGAGTCCGCCAGCAAACCCCTATGCCTACTCACCTGAAGCAGCTCCACCACCTCTCTCCGGATCATACCCCGCTCCTCCCATGAACTATCCTCCCTATGGTGGCTATGGAAATGGCGTGGCACCAGCTTATCAGCAGGCTTACTACCGATAGAGAATTGACAAACCCGAAGTTGGTAACCACTGATATGATGACCATAATCTGTTTCAATTCCCACTTGCCTTGTTATTGTAATCACTAACCTTCTCAACGGTAGCAGTATGTGTGTTAATTTCCTTTTCCCATGCTCTTGCCAAAGTCTTTGGCAAGAATCTGTATTTCTGATGTTGATCAAAACCGGTAGCACTAGGTGATTGTGGAAAAGTAATTATGATGGCATCGTGACGGACTTTGGGACTCTTTGAAGGAACTCTATTGATGGTCATAGATAGTAGAAAAAGACTTATTAACATACCCTGCCGCTTGGGTCATCTTCCCCTTCCCTGCTATGCACACTTTCTGGTGGGTTTTCCTATGAGTTTTGAACTTGATTTCTTTAATTTGATGTGTGGAGATGGTCCCACATTTTTCTTTATTAGAGTGAGTGATTCTCGCTGGCACTTAGGTAGATTATGGTATCTTGAAACTCGTGGGTCAGAACTGTCTTTGTTTTTCCCCACCACTGTTGGGTGTTTGGTCGGTGGACACTAAACAGAGAAACTTAAATCATGTGTCGTCTAATCGCGTCCTCTGTTAGACAATTCCGTCATTATTGGTGTCTTCCTTCTCTCGACCGGATTGGATTTCGATTGAGCCTATCGGGAGCCAGGCATTATTGGTGCCCCTCTCATAACGTCCCATGCTTGATTTTGTTTGCTGCTTCCTCGCAACTGCATGCTTTCCATTACGTGTTCGACGCTGGCGATAAAAGATGTAGTGTGGACACTCTGGAAGGGGAAACATAATGCGACTTAGAAAGGACGTCGAGACGATGACACGAGTGGCTCAGGATAAAGAGAAAAACGCGAGGAGGATACAGACAGCGTGGGGACAGATTTCGAGCTGTTCGTGTGGTGGATTCTACAGAAACATCGCTATTTGACACCGGGGTGGGGGCTCCAGTTAGGTCAAGTGTGCTACCTCGGATGTGTCAAAAAGTCCGGACTCCTTCACCATGGCAGTTCAACAATCTAATTATGAGACAGAGGAAGCTGAAGCGAGAAGGCGTTTGGTTCGAGGTTTCTTCTGCGAATTTGGGTCGGCAGGGATAACCTCGCGACTCCAGAATTTCTAGGAACGATGGTGAGACAAGTTTGGGCTGACCAAATCCGATCCTCTGTCGGGTTCGATTAATCGTGCGTGCAACCAAATGCTGCTTCAAACCCGAGATGGATTCTCCGATCTATTGGGACCACACATTTGAAATGCTAAATAAGTGGATGTCATTGGAAAAATGGTTAAAAGGATATAGTGTATTTAGAAGAAGCTAAAGTAGGTGGGCTCAGCTGGTGTGGTTCAAACTCTCCTAATATCACATCGTATCTGTTAATTTCGTTTTCCCATGTTCTTAACAAGTTCGTTGGTAAGGTTATTTTGGCCGGTAGGGTTCAAACTCTCCTAACAACCGAACAAAATTTTTTCTTTTAATTTCTTTTATTCCACCTCAGCTAACATGTCCATTTTTATTGGGTATGAATGCAAAATGCGCGCCACATCAGCGATTGACGTTGAGCTTTGCAATCACTGAATATTTTCTCCCGATACATCATGGGTCTCCTTCGGATCGAAGAAAGAGTTGGGCCTCCTTCAAGACTTGCAGAGAGTAGGCTATCCAGAGCGCACCGGCACTGCCATGAAATCCATTTCACGTCGACACTGTATAATCCCCGTACACTTCCAATTTTGATAAATCTTCTAATCTTGTTTTGCTAACAAGGCGCTTCCAAGAACGCTAGAGGGTCTCTGCACCTTATCCATTGACCCCCGCGACAATCGAGTCATTCGATCGATCCGCGAATCAGGAGATAAGGGGATCAACGCCTCTTGCACTCGTAAAGCCTCGGCAGTCAGCAGAGTCGGCCCGTCGAGCTGAGCCCATTAACTTCCGTCGCTCTTTACTGGCGAGGAAACGAACGAGATAGGGTCACCTGCACATGAGGTGTTCGATGAATTGCTCCGCTGAAGATTTTTCTCAGCTCGTGCGCCGCAGTTAATGGGTGTTTACGCAGAGCTCCTTGTGTAATCATCTTGCTCTTGCGGCTTTAGCGTTTTGTCGGGGCGGTTCTATTTCCACGATCCCGCGACATCTCTCGAGGTACGCGATGGCATCTGCTCTCTTGAGAAGAGGCGTCGCGGTAACGTCGGTGGTCAGCTCTCGTTTTCTTCCGAGGTCGGTCAGTATTTGGTCGAGTGCATCTGAAGTTGCTGACAAGGGAATCGAAAAGGGTCGGTCCGAGTTGGTTGATAGTGGGCCTACAACAACTGCTTGCGGTTTGGAGAGAATGCAGCTTTCTCCATTGTTTGCTGATAGCAGGCCTTCTTTAGATGGTTGTGCCATTGAAGTTGTGGATGACGACCAGTGGCGGGTCTCGGCTGGGTTGGCAGAGGCGTGGCAGGGATCGAGCAGGTCGTTGGGAACAGAAAATTTGACTGAAACGACAGATGAGTATGAGGATCATTCTTCATCTGTTGAGGAAGAGGCCGACTTTGATGAGATTGATAACATGCGGATAAGGGGCAATCTCTTTTACAAAATTGACAAGGCATCCAAGGAGTTCGAAGAGTACAGTTTCGAATTCCATAGGAAGAAATCCCCAAAGCGGCGAGAAGATCCAAAGGAAACCAAGAAGAAGGAAGACCGAGGTTTAGTCCCCAGAGATGAAAAACTTCGCAAAGCTGCAAAGAAGAAGAACGTGCCTTCTCTGCTGGATGGAGCCGAAGTCGATTGCACTTCAAACAAAAAGAAGCTGAGGACTCCGACATTTAATCAACTCACAGGTCCTTACCACGAACCGTTTTGCCTGGATATTTACATTTCGAAGGCCTCCGTTCGTGCATGTATAATTCACAGGGCAACGAGCAAGGTCGTCGCTGTGGCACATTCTATTTCGAAAGACATGAAGTTCGATCTGGCTTCGACTAGAAATGCAGATGCTTGTGCTGCTGTTGGCGAAATTCTGGCTCAGCGAGCGCTGGCTGATGACATTCATGACATAATTTATACGCCAAGGAAAGGGGAGAAATTAGAGGGAAAGCTTATGATTGTGCTTCAGGCCGTTATTGATAATGGGGTTAACGTGAAGGTGAAACTTAAGCAACGAAAAACGAAGAAAGCCGGCCATCACGCCACAAATTTAGAAGTGAAGTCATCAGCTCTCTAATTGCGTGCACATCAGAATGGAATTCTGCTGTGCTGGCGGTGACTGTTTATGGATAGATGCAACTTTTGCTTATATGATCTAGAGAATGTTGCCTGGCATTTCAAGGCATCACTTTTCTCCTGGAGATGAGTTTTTGCAGAGAAAGCGAGAGTAATATCTGCTCATTTTTGGCGGATGGACCATTGAACAAGAATATCCCGTGAAAGCTGTAACAGACAGAAGTAGAACAAACCTCTTGTACAAGGTTTCTAGTCCTCATGTTGATAGACAAGTTTGTTTTATCAATGACAGATTTTGTCCATAAGCCAAGAAACTTTTTGAGAGAAATTCTTGTCGATTATAACTTGTCTGCCAAATCAATATATCAATCTCATGACATTTTCATTTTTTTGCAGAGAAGACATCAAATATCTCACGATTCCTGCAAACCCCATTCCAGATAAGCAAGAAATCTCCTCCCTTCTGAATGATTTCATCCCAAAACTCCAACTTTGACTTCCTAAACAAATTCATGTAACTAAGATAAGTACATTCCCTCCACCACCAAGGAGGCAAGGCAACCATATCCCATTTGCAACCACAGACCGAATTCAAGCATTTCAATGCGCAGGTTAACTTAATCCACTTAAAATTACCTTCTCTGTGTTTACCTAGTGTCACATTAACAATAAGAAGATTCAAACTTGCGTCTCTGCTTGAAACCCCTAGTCCTCAGAGTTCAAATGCTAAGGGAGCCACGATTGCACATTCAATGTACAATAAAATTTCTTACTTTCCAGGATTCAACTAAGACGCTCTCCTGTCATCTCCTCGAATCAGCCACAGCCACATCATGACTGCACTCTTTTTTAGCTATCTTCATCCCTTAACAGTAGTAGAATACCCAACTTCCAGAATTGATCTGCGAAATGATGCGGCGGACTGTTGAATTTGATTCATTTATCAAATGCCTACTCTTGAATCAATCTACCAATCAGCATCGAAATAGCAACATCACCCTTTAGCCACCAATACAGCTATGCAGTCCAAGAATGTCGACCCATGAATATTCTCAGAACAAGAAGAGTGAAGAACTCTCTATTCGTAATCCCTCGCCATAAAAATTTACCAACACCCCTAATTCCATCACGAGAAAAAGAAACACGTTGACACTTTCGGGCACAAAAAAAAAAAAAAAAAAAACCAATTTTTAGTCGTTAGCAGTCGCGAGCTGCAGAGACAGGAGCTCCTCCTCGGGTATAGTCTTGATCGTGCAATCCGACGTCGGGTACGACACGCAGAGGAGAGCGTAGCCGCGCTCCACGACGTCGTCGCTGAGCATGCCCTCGCTCTGGTCGACGGACCCGCTGACGAGCCGGGCCGGGCAGGTCATGCACACGCCGAGCTTGCAGTCGTGGGGGACGGCCAGGCCCGAGTCGATGGCCTTGGACAGGATGGTCTCGTCCGGCTCCACCTCCAGCTCCGTGGTCCGGCCCTCGTGCTCGACCACCACCTTGTGGGCTCTGATGGGGCCGCCCCCGGCACCGGCGGCTGAGGAGGAGAAGCCGCGGCGGCGAGCCGGGCGGATGCCGGGGCGGGGAGGGGAGAGGAGGGAGGACGCGGGCGGCGGTCGTTTGAGGAGAGAGAAGGGAGGAGCGAAGTGGAGGAGAGTGGACATGGTTGAGTGCGGTGAGCAAGCGAGAGCGAGTGTCCGCGCGGTTCTTGAAAGCGGGGCAGGCAATGTGCGGTGCTTGTGAGCTCTGAGAAGATAACAAGCTGGAGAGTTTTCTTCTCTCTCTATTGGCTAAATTTACTATAAGGATAATTTTACCAAAGTTCCTACACTAATTGAGTCATAAAACCTTCAAATTATGCAATCAAAGTCATAAAATTTATAAGAAAAGTATAATTGAGTTCTTAAATTTCATTAAGGGAAGGATTTGAATGGATTAATTTGACAATTTTTAGGGTTTGATTATATTTTTTGAAAGTTTTAAGATTTAATTATACTTTCGTAACAAGTTTTAAGATTTAATTGCATTTTCTTGATAAATTTTAAAATTTTCAATGTATTTATCTCTGTACAATAATATAGGCGACAAAATCCTTGTCAAACACAATGGTTCAAGACAAAATTCGCATATAAATACATATGACGCTGTATACATCCTATGTTCTGCCTAAGGGTAGCAGCTCTTGAATAAAAAACATTACAAAGAGGGTAAAAAGAGATAACACCATTGGTTTATCGGATTTTAGAGTCTATCAATTGTCTTGGCTTTCAATTTCAATTTTAATCCCAATGTCGTGCATTAGAATTTAGATTTTGCCGAAACCATGACCAAGAATCCTTGTCTACCTGCAGCACTTCTTAACAGCGACGATCATTGCTGGGTTTCTCTTTCTTTCGTTGCCAAAGTGCCGACATAGAGATAATGCCTTACATGAACAATTCGTCCATGTTTGATTGCTAAAGAAGTGGTGTGGATTGATGCGGCGCTAAGTATGACGCCGCATTAAACAAAAAACAGGCCCAATATTTTTAGAGAACAAGCGGCGCTGATGTGGTGCTGCATTAGAAAAAAAAAACCCAATAATTAAAGAAGAAGAGCTACAGATATCTTTCTCGCGCGCTTGAATGAGGAGGATTACAAGTAAAGACCCAAAGATTGACGGACAATAAGACGTATAGAAAGTCGTGAGCAGTGAAGATCGAGATGGAGTCAAGAAAACAACTATTGAGGACGTGAAGAAATTAATGGAAAACGGAGAAAATAGTCACAGAGCTTCAATATTTATAAAGAACAAATGATACAAATAATTTCTGAATTTTAGTCAAATATACAATATAATTCTTAATTTTTTTAATTTGTTCAATGGTCCTGAATCGTAACCCAATGTATAATACGGTTCTTGAACTTTTGGTACATATTCAATTTAGTCTATAAACTATATGAAAATATTCAATTTAGTAGTTTAGGAATTAAGTTGAATATGTACCAAAAATTAAAAGTTCAATGACTATATTGTGTATTGGGTTAAAGTTCATGGATGATATTGAATAAATTAAAAGTTAATGGACTGCATTGTATATTGGACCAAAGTTTAAAGACCATTTGTGTCATCATTCCTATTTATAAATACTTGAAATAGACAAAGAGGACGACACACTTGACTATCCAATTTTGGACAATGATTTTATGATGGCCGTCTCCACCTCTTATAAACCAAGACAGTTGAGTAATTTCTTTGGCTATGTTTGGTTAGATTTTTGGGGAAAACCTTTAGGAAAATGCAAATGACTTTATATTAGAGAAGTTTCTCAAAATGAAAATTGTGTTTGGAATTGTACTTTAAAAGTGCATTGGAAAGCAACTTTATTTAAATAGTGTTGGGAAAAATCACATTTGCAAATGACTCTTACAATCTTTTTTTCTTTCTTTAAATAAAAAGAACTCAAACACTTTGTCGACGTTTGATGAAGGGCTAAGGTCATCAACAAGCTAGATCTGGCTCTGCAACCGTCGCCTAAGGTCACCAAACCTTGGGTGAGGCTTGTTGGTGACAAATCTAGCTTGCTGACAATCAAAACTAGCATCGCCGATGATGGAGCGCGACGTTGTTTGGGGTGAATGCATTTTCAGAATTTTGAAATTCTATCTAGGGAACAACTTAAAGCAAAAAAAATATTTTAGCATTCCAAAAATGCTAAAAGCCAAAGTTCCTACGAATGTGCCTTGGTCTAAGGGACTTTAGAAGATTTTAAAAATGCAATGCATTTCTAGAGCTCCAAATAAAAATCTACCAGACGTCCTAGTATTTGGTCAAGGGCCTTCATAGGCCCAAAAGCCTTTGGATTAGCTAGTCCCAAACGCAGTTTATCCCGTTTCCTTGAAAATTCTTGCTTAGTGCCCGATGTGATTTGCCGGCAGAAAGAACATATACCTAAATGAAATTAAAAATCAAAATACAGCCAACCTCAGTATGGAAAAGTTATTACTAAATAGAACGTATTAGTATCATTAGAAAGATGTATTAAATTTCAAAAAAGAAAAAAAAACACTTAAATGTCGTTTCCAAGATTAATGGAAATATCGTTATGCATGTAAATTTGACTCTTTGCATTTAAGGGCTCGTTTGGTTCGGCTTTGGGGAAATGCCATTAGGAGAACACAAATATCTTTTAGGTAAAGGGGTTTTCTGAAATGTTACACCGTTTGATAAATTGTAGCATTGAAAGGTAATTTAGCATGAACACCGTTTGACAAAACTCACACTTGTGATTGGCTTTTGTTATTTTTTGTTATTTTTTTTAAAAGTCTGAAAATCAAATCCGACAGCCGGCTAACCGCCGGCCAACTGCTGGATGGCCAGATTTGGCCGCCGGACTGCCAGATCTGGCAGCCTGAGGTTGCGGAGGCCAGATCTGGCCTTCAGACCGCTATATTTGGCCACCGGACGGCCAAATCTGGCTTCAAGACCGCTATATTTGGCTGCTGGACGGCCAAATGGCGGCCAAATCTCGTGGCCTTAGGCGGTGTCGCCTGGCGACGCCGCTTGACACCGCTTGAGGTCGTGCGAACCTAGGCGATGTCGCTTGGCTCGTGCGCGCTCGGTGACGCCGCCTGGGTCACGGGTCGCGCCACCCCAGGCGGTGGTCACCGGGGACATGCGACTCCCAGGCGGCGGTGACGGCTGCCGGAGAAGTCCGACTCCGAGAAAGACAAAGACAAAGGGGAAGAAGATGAACATTACAACTTGCATCTCCAGAATGCTCAATGCTCAAAGCTGGTCTTGAGGTGCATTGGGCTTTCAGCATGGGGGATGTTGATATTTGGGCAAAGAGCTTTCCAAATTAATTGCCAAACACAAAATATTCTTCCCAAGGGGCTTTGGGGGCCCCAAGCCCCTTGGGAAAGCTGAACCAAACTTACGAGCAAAAAAAAAAAAAAAAAAAAAAAAAGCTAAACCAAACAAGGCCTAAGTCAAGTTGCGCTCAAAAAGACCTCATTCATGGTATTGGAAAATTTTCAAAGCTTACAACATAATGGCAAGAACAACTATGCATATAACAATAAACGAAATACGGAATCAAATCATGGATAAGATAATATTGCTAGATAAGATTATAATCTATGCAATTTCATATGATTAAGAAGGTAGAATTATTAAAACAGTCCCAAACTTATTGTAATTGTGTCAATTCAGTTATAAGCCTTTTGCAATCAAGCTAATTCAGTTCATTTGGCTAATTTTGCCTAGCCGGTGCTAGCCATCCGACCAATACTGATATGGATAACTTTTAATAATAATTTATTTTATTTTCCTTTTCTTTGTTCTTTTCCTTTTTTGCCCCATAGTGGCTGGCAAGGCTTCGACGAGGGTTGTGGCCCTTGCTAGATCTTGCCTAGATTTGGGTGAGGCTTGGGGGTTGTGAGCTATGTAGCATCAACACTGACATATGACACACAACACACGACACGACACGCTGACACGTCATTTCCCAAAAAATAAAGAATTCCGACACGTTGGGACACGTTATATAATAAATAAATATTTTTATATATACATATGATTATTTCAAAAATAAAGGGTAGAGTCAACTTATTTAAATAAATTTATAATTTTTCACGGTGATCATAATTTATTATTATTCAACATTATTCATCATTTTTCTTTCTTGAAATCACCCTCCACCCTCTCCCTCCAAAAAAAGAAAAAGAAAAAAAAGACAAATCCTGCCCAATTGGACGAGCATCCCATTTTAATTTTTTTTTTTTTGCTCTTCATGGCACCATCGTTTTTTCATTTTTTTTTCTTGCTCTTCCTCGAAAACCCAAACACTAGCTGCCTACTATTCCTCCTAGGTGCCTCCTCCTTGCATGGCACCTCATTTTTAAATTTTTTTCTGCCCTCTTGGAAACCCAAACCTAGCTACCTCCTCCTCCTTAGACTCCTCCTCCACGGCACCCCCCATTTTTTTTTCCGCCCTTCCTTGGAAACCTAAACTGCAGCCTCCTCCTCCTCCTCCTCCTCCTTCATGCTCCTCCTCCTTGCACGGCATCCCCATTCTTTATCTTTTAGAAACCCTTCTTCCTAAAACAAAAAGAGCAACCTTGAAAACTCTCGGAAAAGGCTGGCTGCTCCCTCCTCCTTCATTGCACGATCCTCTTCCTCTCAATCTGTACTCTCTCTTGGTCGCCTCGTTGCAGTTGCTCGCTGCCTTGCCTCTAGTCGTCCCTCTTTTGCCGTCGTAGTCTTGTCTTCGGTCCTCTATCGCAGCCATCTTGGTCGCTTGGTTCTCTCTTCCTCCAGCTCTCTCTCACCATCGCGGCCTCACCGCTACGGCCTCGCCTCTCGTAGCCTCGCTTCCTCTCCCTCGCCCTTGTCTCCACCCTTCATCGCCTTCTACAACGATTCACTCTCCCTTCACGCTTGTAGACCCACTCTAGAAACCCAGCCTCTTGCGATTCGGACACGCTTCGACTTGTGTGTTGAGAAGAGTTGACCGCGTGTTCGAGTGTGTCCGAGCATGTCGCCGACACGTGTCCAACACGACACGGAAGGTTCCCGAACATGTCCGTGCTTCATTGGTTGTGAGCGAGGCTGCTTCGCCTAGGTCCGAGCAAAGGCCGAGCAAGGGTGTGACCCTTGGTGGCCACTATAGGGAAAAAGAAGAACAGAGGAAAGGAATGAAGAAAAAAAAAAAGAAAATTCAAAAAATTCAAAAAATATATATTATTAAAAATTGTCCACATGAATGTCAATCGAATGGTTGATGTCGATTGACATCCACATTAGTTCCGGTCGGCCAAAATTGGTAAATTGCGAAATGTTTAAGACTGAATTGGCAAAAAAAATAAAATTACTTAGAGCTGAATTGACACAATTGCATATATGTTTATAACCTTTTTGATAATTTTTCCGATTAAGAAGTAAATATTTAATTAAGCATTTTTCTTGAAAATAAAATGTTTATCAGCACCGGTTACAACCGAAGATGAATTAAGAAAGTTTGTCGATGCAGGAGATAATGAATTACATTCCGTATCTTTTTCCTTCTATTTTGGGGCTATGTCCATTTAAGCATGGCATCTTATGAATATTTTATTGCTTAATGGTATCGTCTTGTAAATTTTTTAAAATAAAAAAAATGCAGTTTAATTTTTCGTTACTTGCTCAAGAACCATTCTTATGCTCTTCCGGCGGCGTATCTCTTGCAATTTGAAATGTGTCGATAAAATGACACCATTATAAAATTGAGAGAACGGTGTCGTTACGCTATCACGAATCTTTCATACATACTGTATATTTGACCACATTATGTAATGAATAATTGAAGAGCAAGCACATAGGTACCCTTGATAATTTCATCTAGCAAAATTACAATGTTCATGCTTTGATCACTTGTAGATTGCACACGCTTTGCACACACTGTTATGAAACAGTAACCATTTAAATACATAATGATATTTTCAATAATCTGGAAAACAACACTAAAATGTATTTTCCCCATTTTCGAAATTTATTGGATCTTTCTAATGATACTAATGAGTTTTGTTTAGTAGTGTAATTTTTTCCAAACGGTGACTAGCTATATTTGGCTATTGAATTTCTTGTCGACACTCTCCCGATAGATTAGATTAAAAATGTCCCTCGTTCCCTTTGGTTAATCTTATGTTCGGACCTCGAATCCTTTTGTAATTTGTCTACTTCGGTTTGAGTAATGAATATTCCTTTTCTGACCAAACAAAGAAAAAAAAATTACGTAGGGCTTTCCAAGCTTGATTATGACAATCCTTAACATTAATAAATTGAAAATGACTTTATATAAAAAGGCTCTCCTCTCATTAGAATATGTTTATATGATTTTGATGATATTTTGTTCACCCACAGATTAACAAGTTGCTATGCATCTTCCGCTTATTACATTTTTTAGTGATAAATTGGATTTGGCGACGAGAAAAAGGATTAATTTGACTTGGATCAATAAAGCATGCATTTAAGGTATGAGCTATCTTGGCACAGCACCCTTTTCTAGTTCTTTATAAAATTTCAATTTATATATATTTTTTACTGTTTTACTTTATATACTGATTTTTTTGTGCTAATTTATTAATTAATTTTGATATGAAGCATCTATCCAAGTAAGGTACGGGTTTTCATTGGATGAATTAAATATAGATTGTTTTGGAAAAATAGGTCGGATTGATCAGGTATAAGTTACTAAGGGCGTGTTTGGTAACGTTTATGTTCGGGTAATAATTTTTGAATAGAAATAGTTTTTTTTTTCTTTTCTAGGGAACAATTTCTGAGTATAAGAACGTGCTTAGTAGCGCAAAAATTTCTACCAGGGAATAGAAATGCGTTTGGTAAACTTGTATAATTTTTGTTTCCTCGCTTAGATCTCGGTGAGGCTTGGCCCGGGCCACCACTAGGTCGGCGTTGCCTAGCGGTGGCCCGGCGTGAGGCTCGGCCTCGCCAGGCCAAGGCGAGGTTGACCTCGCCCCCCTTGGGCGAGGTCAAGCCTCGCCGGTGACCTCGCCGGCCACCGAGGCCACCGAGCGAGGCTCGACCTCACCCAGGCGGCGCGAGGTCGGCATCACTTTGGCTGGGCGAGGTCAAGCCTCGCCGGGCCATCGGCGATGCTCCAACGAGGTCGCCGGCCCTCGACGGCCGGTTCGCCGGCCCTCGCCGGCCGATCATTAGCCATGGCCGAGGCTGGCAACTGGCCAAAAGGAAGAAAGAAAGAAAAAGAAGAAGAAAAAGGAAAAAAAAGTGTTTTTCGGATTTGTTTCCATAAACAAGAAACAACTTTTTTCTGTTTCTTGTTTTTTGTTCCCCGGAACAAAAGAACATAAATTTTTGTTCAGGGGAACAAAAACAAAATTAAACAAACATGCCCTAAATTTGTATTGCCCGAATCAATTTTGATTTAACTTTTTTTCGACCTGACCTGATCCATCCATTTAACAGCTTGAGACTTTGGCCAAACAAGAGATTCTCTCTATGGCCGTACAAAAGAGTCCCGAACAAGCGATAATTTTTGTGGAGAGAGTTTACGTATAGTCGAGACATTTCTCCATGGAGACGTGATTGTTATGAGCTGCGAGGTGATTATCATTGATTGTTTTATTGAGCAATTACGTGAGGCTATAACCACTTTAGGTTTGGAGAGTGATCTAGGACTAAGAAACTTTCGAGTGTGTTAGCGATTGTACTTTGTGAATCCTCTAGTTGATTATTAGATTAAATGCGACTGACTCTAGTGAGTACCAATATGCGGATCAAACCACCTAAATCTTTGGGGTTCTTTATTATTCGTTGTTTTATTTCTCCAGCAATTTTGCTCTGATTTAATTACAAAATCCGGTAGCTTCAGAAATATTTTACAACACTTTCATAGGCATGAAATTTGACCCTTTGATTTCTTCGATTATGTATTTTCAAGTATACGCCATAGTACAAAATTAATTGCCAACTATGATTATTTTTCCTTTAATCTTGAAAATTAAGTTATACTATGCTATATATACAATAGATCTAAAGACAATTTTAACCCTACAATATTTAGCAAAAAAAAAAAAAAGAACTTATTACGACACATGCCAATTAAAGGTGACATCCTAATAAACTTTTTCCTTTATGGTGGATAAAATTGCATCATAAAATGGTTCAAAATAACTGTTAGTCAACGTAAATATAATAAATCTCTCGAACATTACAAAAAATTGGAACGTTCCTCATCCTATTGCCCTTTACATCTATCTCTTAAGATTATTGAAATCTTCAAATGGTCCAATTAACGGGGCCTTTCTTTTGGCCCCCGTTCATTACCAAAAAATAAATTAGTCAAATAGTCCGATTAGAATGGTTCAGAATGATTATGCAACAGCTCATCTGAGAAATCGTATAAAAATTTCAGAATTTACTGACCTTAGTCCCTACTTGTTTGAGAAACCGAATGATTGATATTAATTTGAGTACACTACATAGCTCTAATGACATCTTAGGCATCTTGTGGCAATTTCAAATGTATATCTAAAAACTTAGAGAATAACCTAATTATTATTTTTGCAATTAAATTTAAATAAAAATTTGGCTTTAAAAAGTCAGATTTGGATCAAAATAGGGTCGTTTTAACCATGTCAACATCACGTAGGAGAGAGAAAGTAATTAAAAAATCATGTCAGTATTTTTCATCAACTAAGTTAGACAGAATTAATGAAATGATTGGATTGCATCAATTTAATAAGTTTTAAGATTTAATTATATATATTTTAAAGTTTTATAACTCAATTGCATTGCATTTTTGAGATAAGTTTTAACTTTAGGTGTACTTATCCCTCTACGAAATAAAGAAATGATCAAAGCATGGGTTATATAATATTGCTATATAAGATCATTACCTATGCATTTTTATGACTAAGAACTCAATGTATAATTAAGCATTTTTCTTGAAAATAAATTGTCAACTAGCACTAGTTATGACGGAAGATGAATTAGAGGAAGTTTGTGAACGCAGAAGATAATGAACTACACATTCAGTATCTTTTTCCTTCTATTTTGGGGCTATGTCCACAATTTAAGAACGGAATATAATGAATGGCATCTAATGAATATCTTATTGCTTAATGATATCATCCTGTAAGTTTGTTTTTTTAAATGAAAAAAATTGCAGTTCAATTATTCGTTACTTGCTCAAGGACCATAGCTCTTTTGCTCTTCCGGTGGCCCTATCTCTTGCAATTTGAAATGCGTCGCCGAGACAGACACCAATATAAAATTGAGACAACGGTGTCGTTATGCTAGTGGGACTCTTTTATATTTGACCACGTCATGTCATGAATAACCGTAGAGTCTTGGGACCATATAGGCACCCTTAAAAATCTCATCTAGCAATATTCACGCTTTGATCGTCTCTGAATCTTGCTATGAATCAGTAACCATTTAAATGCATGATCAATATTTCTTCTTTTTTTATTAGATATTTAAGGAGCCCCACTTTGAGAAATTCGCTTTCTTCAAGCAAATCCCACCGAGGTTTTGGGAATGCATCACAGAAGTCTAACACCTTCATTTGGGGAGATCACCAACAAAGAGCCAAGAACAAGCTTGTCCATGTGTCCAGTTAGATCCACCTTCACTAAAAAGTTTAAGCCAATGAGCTATGGGTCATTAAAGATATATTAACTACTTCGCACCACGTCAATTCTTCAATGTGAGATTTCTCTAATACAATCTTCCCCTCACGTGTGATAAACTCAGTATTAGGTCTGCTCCTCCTTAATTCAGGTATCTTTTTGGCCCAATTGCATTCTTATGGGCTTGTGTTGCTACACCATAATGCCCACTTGCCTGGAAATTGCAACCATTGGCATTGATACAATTTATTGGGAGTGCACAACAGAAACCCGATACCTTCATTTGGGGAGATTACCAAGAGGGATCCCAAGCCTGAGCCCATCAATGTGTTTAGTTAGATCCATCTTCACTAAAAAGGCTAAGTTAATGAGTTATGAGCTGATAATGATTTATTAATTATTTTACACCACATCAATTCTCCGATGTGAGATTTCTCTAACACAATTCACTCACATATGCATCCTAAGATGAGCACTGAGCAAATCCCATCTTGAAGTCGCTAGTTAATAAAGAGCAATACTCCTTTTTAGTTAGCTTTGGGCAACTGATCTTAATATTGTAATCTGAGTTGCATGATCTAGTTCAATCACATGCAAAGTTATGACTTGAACTGTTTTGCAAAATTTTGTTTAGTGACACGTATGTGCATACTCAAGAGATTTTTGCAAATCCATTCGTTAGTTGTGACATGTGCAGACTCAAGCTAATTCATTTTATTTTTGTTTAAGATATAAATGTCAAGTAGAACCCACTCTGCACATGAACCGAACCTTGCATAAAATACGGATGATTCTTCTTTTGGCTTAAAAATCTGCAAGCAAGGTTTCGAATTTCTTTCTTGTTCCTCTCCTCGGCACAGAATATCTACTCCCTTTTCTCTCTTTCTTCTCTCATCTTAAATAAGAAAATGAAATGATTAGGCTTGTGCAAATCCCATGAGGCACACAAGGAATACCGAATATTTTATCGGGTATGTAATTTTGGAGAAGAGACACCGCAATAAGAGTTCTAATAGGCTATCGTCTTACTTTGGAGAAGGCGACATTCACATTTCAGAGTTGTAAGATGGATAGCGATAGCGCGAGCGTAGATATTGATGATTATGAAGTCTGGGAGCCGAGAATGGCCAAATTGAGCACTAGAGTCGGTCAACGGAACCCCCTCAAGAAAAATTCAAATTTCGTATGATTCAGCAGCTACAGGCGGCCGTGGAAAAAGGTGACGTGGACAAGTTCATCGAATCCCTCGAAGACTGGTCTGCCGAAGAGGGTGTCTCATTGTCCAACATTTTGGACGTGCGTGGCCCTTCTAGGAACTCGTTGCTCCACGTCGCAGCGGGTATCATGGAGGCTGACATCCTCCGAGCCCTCCTCGGGGTCATCCATGACGAGCAGCTCGTCGTCGAGGTGAACTTCCGAAAGGACACCGCGCTTCATGTCGCGGCAAGAGCTGGCAGTATCCGCACGACCGAGCTCCTCCTCGGCTACAGCAGTATTCTGGACATGGCGAACGACGTAGGAAACACGGCATTGCATGAGGCTGTGAAGAACCGTAACTACAATTTGACAGATCTTCTCCTACGTAAAGGCTCGAAATCGGTGAATAAGCAGAACAAGGAGAGCAAGTGCCCGCTTTACTTGGCAGTGGAGATGGGGGACTTGAAGATTTTCAAGCTTTGATGGAAGCGGTGGGAGGGCATGAGGACCTTCCCTCCCAGATTGAGGGCATGCCGCTGGTCCACGGAGCCGTGATTCACAAAAGGATAGGTCAGTGATTATACTTACGGTTCTCACTTGGGTGAATTTATTAGTCGGACCATTTGCATTTTTCGTGTATGCGTGTCTACTTTGGATCCGTACTAGCTGTTCAACCTGTAACTCTCATTCACATTTTTTGATCTTCTGCTACACTTGGTTTGACTTTATCTAGAGCCTCCATCAATTATTGAGAACTTACAAATTTTGGCCCAGAAGAACGCAGTTACGATATGTTTGGACTTGGGTCCTGGCAAGACTTACCCCCTGAAGAATGTCATCAATTGAATACTTCAGTAGTCGATACCATGGTATAGGACTTTGTAGATACTATACTACTTGTATTATTTGCCAAGGGCCTTTTCTAAAACAGGAAGAGACTCATGCCATGCCTGCCTTTGACTACTCCGGTGTGGTAAACTACTTCTTGAAAATGATAGTCTTTATGCTTTGAAGCATATTCCTGTCTATACTGATTTATCTCCCCTAAGTAAGGATTTCAATTGTGTAGTAGGTGTAATATCGCATATTTGTTTTCTCTTAAGAAAGTTATAATACTCAAAAGGCAAAGTCACCAGACCCTTGGTCATGAGCATGATACAAATTCATTCTTTTCCTGCTCTCTAACAATGTAGACATGCTGAAAGAGATGTCAGCGCGGAATGAAGGTCTATTTAATTTAAGAGATGCTGGAGGTGGTACTCCCCTTCATCTGGCAGCATCAATGGATTACGTTAAGGGAGTCAGTTTCTTGGTCAACAAGTTTGCTTGGAGTGCCTTTGAGTTTGACGAAGAGGGTTATCTTCCGATCCACGTCGCATGTAAGATGAATAGTCTTGAAACAATCACGGAGCTGCTTCAACATTGGCCAAATCCGGAAGAGTTGCTAGATCACAACAATGGGCAAAATATACTTCACGTTGCAGCAAAGTATGGAACGTTCAAGGTAGTGGCGTACGTACTCCGCAAGCCCAAGCTTGAGAAGCTTATAAATGCAAAAGACAATGAAGGAAATACGCCTCTCCACCTGGCTGCATCGAAGTTGGAATCACGTGCTCTTTTGTACCTCGTCTCAAAGGATGTAGTTGATCTCGAACTTGTGAACAACAACAACTTGACGGCTATTGACATTGCAGATGAGCAACTGAAAAAAATCGATGCACCTCACGAGGTAATGATATCTACAATATGGATTAACAATTTATCTACAAAATATTTTATTGTTAGTCCATCTTCATATATAATAACGGTCTTTATTCTATTAGTTTTACCAGCTGTCAGCAGTACATATATTACAAGCTGTTAAAGCACCCAGAAGCAAAGAAAGCAATTTGTGGGTTAAAAGTAGGCCCGCGGATGGATGAGGAGTATCCCTATATAAGAAACTAAAGAACCTGGCCAATCACCGTATGGTCGTGGCAACGCTTGTTGCCACTATGACGTCGCCGCCGGCTTTTCAGTTCCTGGAGGATATAATGACTCTGAACCAAATGTTGGAATTGCTACGCTGTTGAACAAACCCATGTATGACGTCTTTGTGATCTGCAATACCATTGCCATGTACAGTTCAATAATGGTTGTTGTGATACTTCTTACGGGACAGGTCTTTGATAATTTGGGTACGGTGCGTGATGCCATTCACAACTCAAGGCTACCGCTGCTTATAGCTCTTGCCACAATGTCCATGGCCTTCATGGCAGGGGTCTATGTGACCACAAACAAACGCACGTGGGTCGCCAATGTTGCCTTGATTATCGGAATTGCTGGGCTCTTCCGTACCGTTAATGTTCACCGTTATTTCTTCGGTTGGATTCTCTTCGATTTCAAATACTTATGGTACGGTTGGTACCACAAAAGACGTTGGTTCTCTCGAAGACGTTGGCTGTCTTGAAATCTAAGAAGTTCTTTAGGAACCATTACCAAATGTCGGTAATGAAAAAGGGACAGTGTGGATTGGAACCTAAGTTTTATTTAAATTAGCTCTTTGCCAAAAAATATACATATCTTTTGTCTGATAGGGATGTCATCTAACCTTATTAATTAATCTCGTGTTAGTATCGAATTGCACATCCTTTGTCAGCAAACATTAATGCTAATATATATCTCTCTCTCTATATATCTCTGCGTGTATTCTTTCCTAATATAATTTTCTTGATATTACATGCTACTATGCTATACTGTAAAAACATGAGTGCTGTGAATATTATTAGGTGTAATAACAATTGCCACTTCGTCCTTTTGCATGCAATAAATTATCTTAAGAAGAAGAACTTCAATAAAAACATGTCATTTTCGTTTATGCTCCCTTCGTTTTAATTAATTTGGTGCCTCATGCTCGTTGTTGAATTATTTCTTGAGTTTGAGACCATACACGAAATCCGGGATTGAAGAATATAGATCGATTAATTACACCGAGTCTGTTAGAAACAAAATCCTCTCCAATTTACGCATCAATGTTATTATATGAGAGTCTATTTTTGTGGTCTTATCCAAGATTGCTGCACGATAAGGCACTGTTTGAGTAACAATACAAGCCGGTGCACGATTTATGTTTTTGTTAGAATCGGTTGGGAACGAGTGTGTTTGGTAAATTTTGTCCAAAGCGATTCTAGGAACAAATTTGTTCAGGAATCGATTTTGGACAAGTGAGAATAAAAAAAAAAAAAAAAATATGATTCTCGGCGAGAATCAAAAAACGAATCAAGTCTTATTCTTCCCTTCCACCATCCCGCGACCACCATTCACCATCGCCCATTGCCAACATTTGTTGGTGGCTGCCCTCTGGTTTGCCGCCCATGCCTCGGCGAGGCTCGGCCCGATGAGGGCTGGCCTCGCCGGGAGCCTTGATGCTCTGGTGAGGTCGCGGCCCTCGGCCGGTGGCCGGACGGCGACCGGCCACAAGAAGAAGAAGAAGAATAGGAGAAAGAAAAAAAAGAAAGAAAAAGGAAAAAGAAAGAATAAAAAGGAAAAAAAGTAAAAAAATTATTTAAAAATTAAAAAGAAATTGATTTGGAGCAGAATCAAGGCGTGATGCCAAAGCGCAATTCTATTCTAGAATTAGAAATTTTGACGGTTATCAACGTGTTCTTTTACTTAGAATCGGATTTCGGGGAACATAATAAAAAAAAAATCATTTCGATCGAGAATCTACAAAGGAACAGAATCGTTCAAACAGCACCATTGTAAGCGGACTCCTTAAAGCCACACAAAAGGAGATCGTACAGTCTTCAGGGTCTTTGTTCGTGAAGTTGATTTTTTCAAGCCGCAAAAGTGGAATTATGGCACAGAGAAGTAAGTCTTCAAGTCGGAGGACTTTCTTACATTTTGCTAGAGCTTTCACAAAGGAGTTATAAATCTACTTTTAACTAATATATATATATGATGGACTGAGTAATTACATAGATTAGTGATATTTAGTAAATAAATTGTAAATGATTTTTAAAATAGTGAAGCCCGAATAAATATGGGTGTTAAATAGTAAGCCCGAACGGAAGTAAAGCCCAACTCACTTTTAGACTTCCTCTGCACTCTCTCACTCTCCTTAACTCAATGACCTGCCGTGACCTTTTTGTACCTCTCTTTCATTTTCATGGTTTGTCTGTTGGTCGTTGCCTCAACATTCAGAAATGGTTGGCAGGTCAAGCGATAACTTTTCTTTGCTAAAAAATTTAAAAATCTTCATTGCGTCGAATAATTACTTACATAATGTTTATTTTGGTTTATTAGGCTCAATGATTATTTTTTGGCATACTAATTCTCAATTTTTTAATTTTAATCACTTAAGTCCAACGGTCAAATTTTTGATCGGAACAAGTGACATAAAATGTCATTAACAAGTTGATTATGACGCTCATGAACCTTAATAGAAAGCAACACAATTTAGATTTAGACCATGTTTGTAAACTTTTGACGATATCTTGTCACCCGCAGGTTGAATTAACAAGTTGCTATGCATATTCCGCTTATCAAATGTTTGTGATAAATTGGATTTGGCGACCCAAAAAAAAAAAAAGAAAAAAAGAATTCAATTGCACTGGATCGATAAAGCATGCATTCACAATACAAGTCATCGCAACACATCACATTTTCTAGTTCTTTCTAAGTATTTCAATCTATAATTTTTTTTACTTTGTTACTTTATACAATGAATTATTTATTGTGCTATTTTTTTTAAATTTTGATATGGTATATTTATTCAAGTAATATATACACATGAAAAGCTTAAAATGGAGTTACATGAAGGTATAGGTTTTCATTGGATGAATTAAATATAGATGTATTTTAAAAATATGGGTATGGTTGGGTCAAAATGTACTGGTGTCACCGCTCATCTTGCATGCAAACAGAATACTAAAGATAGGGACCCACAAACTAATTAACTTTGAAGGCATGACCCCCAGACTCTTGCACTGAGTGAGAATTTAAATTTGTTTCGCGAAAACGTAACGTTTTTGAAAAGTATTTTCGGGAAGTCGTTTTGAAAAATGGTTAGTTTTCGCTTTGTTTGGTGATGTGTGATCAAAAATGTTTTCTTGTGTTTGGATCTCATTTGGAAAAT
Organism: Eucalyptus marginata; assembly: GCA_014182565.1. NCBI lineage: Eukaryota > Viridiplantae > Streptophyta > Magnoliopsida > Myrtales > Myrtaceae > Eucalyptus > Eucalyptus marginata. The sequence continues at coordinate 38,751,653 of CM024592.1, read as the reverse complement.
ATTTTCAATTTCATGACTTCATCTTCGGCACAAAAAAAAATTCAATTTTAAAAATAAATGTTTTATTTTATTTTATTTTTTATTTTCTTTCTTTTTCCTTTTTATTTTCTTTTTTCCTTATTCCTCCCTCCGCTAGTCGCGAGTTTCACTGATGGTCGAGTTGGCCGGACTTGGGGTGAGGTCAAGCTTGACCTCACCATGGCAAACAGCTAGGCCCTAGCTTGTTGCGGCGAGGTCGAGCTCGGTAGAGGGCTGACCTGTACTTGTGGCCAGTGTCGGCAATCACTGAGGTTAGCAATCGGTGGAGGGAGGAAAAAGAATAAAAGAAGAAATAAAAAGAAAAGAAAATAAACAATTCAAGATGAGCAATTCTAGAAAGTGTTTTCACCTTCTTAGATTAAAGAAATTTACTTTCCTAATTTTATACATGAATGTTTTAATTGATCAGAAAGTATTTTAGATCGACTAATCATTTTTGGTGAACTAAACGTATGAAAGTCTAGAAATTGAATTCCCAAAAAAGACTTTCTCTCAAACAAATGTACCCTTAAGCCATTATATAAACAAAGATTATTCGCATCATGGAAACTCAATATTCGTATAACGGGGGACAAATAATTCTATGGTTATTGATAAATGTAAAGTAGAGGCTGGCACTGGGGCTTAGCGCCAGCACGTGGCCGAACCGTGATGGTGGTAATGTCCTCTAAATTCTTCTACTTCTTAGACATGCATAAACAATCAAAGGAAGCTAGATTGTGCAATCTCCCATAGCTTAAAAATGGTGACAAAAAATCCTACTGAAACATGCGTCCAATTAATTGATCATTTGATCATGAATTAACATGTAAAAGCAATGTAAAAAAGGGAATAAATAAGATATTATTAAATTCAAAATGAAAAGAATAGAATGCTAAGAGTTAAACGGTGCTGATAATTCTTTAAAACCCTGAATTTTCAAAACCTAGCTATTTGTTTCGAAAATGCAAATATTACTATTAATTTTTACTAAAAAAAGAATGTGCAAATTGAAAATGTTAGAACCAACACCTAGAGGGGGTGACGGCAATTATTTAAAGAAGTCTTAATAAATAAATGCGGAATAAAATAAGTAGCAAGCGAAGTTTAAATAAGGATCAAAGTCTAACAAATGAGTCACTAGACTTCGGTAGATGTTTAGAATCTGTTATACGATAGAATATACTTCTAAAATGACTTGTAAATGTGCAATGAGACTTAAATAAGGAGAGTTGAGGGAAGAGAAAATTGCACATGAGATTTGGTTGGCTTAGATCAAGCCTATATCCACTTTCCCAGCTGACAATCTTTTGGTTGAAATTTACTAAAGTATCAATAGAGAAGTACAATGTTTGAGTGTAACACTCATTGGAAGATTTCTTTTTCCCTCACTAAGTCATTTTTCTTGTAATTTTCTCTCTTGAATACAATCTGTAAGCATTGTCATTGAAGAACAAGTGATTGGAAATGCTTCAAACTTTGGAATTTCAATTTTTATGCACTATCTTAAATATACTGAATGACCTCCTTAAATACTCCTCTACGCCTTACTAGCGTTGGCATTTCTAGAAGAATTTCTTCCAATCCAATCCGTTGGATAGAATCGATTAAGGAAATCTTGTAGCCATTTGGAGATTGAGATGAAAATCCGTTGATTCGGTCGCTTATATAATCATAATCTAGATTTCTATAAGTAGATGCTTCCAAAAAAGGAACTTGTCTTCAAGATTGATTTCATCAATTCATGATTGATTCCATCAATGTATTTATAAAGGGTAAGTGAGATTTTTCACCAAAAAGCCATATATTAAAGATAAATCTCTATAACTTTCATACTAAATCCTCGTTGTAAGATCAATAATCCGAGTCGATTATATATTCGTTACGGACTTGATTTCGGTTTGGATTATGCTAGAGTGGGAAAGACTTAGGAATGAATAAATTTTAACAAGATTACGTGATATGACTTGAAGTTTACTATTCTTCAAAATATAAACAAGACCAAGAAAGTTTTGCCAATTTCAAAACCTAGTAGGGTTTCTCAACATAAATCAGATGATTTCCAAGTAGAGAACAGGAATTTTATACTGAGTCTCTCAACTCACTATTTTATTTTTCAGACTTGTAGGCATGGAAGTCTCACGTTAGTGTTGAAAGCTGTGGTCATGCTAGAGGAGATAAGAATTCCCCTGGCCGTCTTGTGGTGTGATAAAGAAAGGAAAGGGGCCCGTAGAAAGGGCTTGTAAATGTACTGTTGTGATATAAACTAATGTGTTTCGTGTGATGTATGACCTAGTCTTTTAGCTGTTGTTTGTCTAGGGATTTTTTTTTTTTTTGTTCATGCTTCCGTATATGTTTATTAACAAGATAAAAAGAATTAGGACGGCGACAAGCTTGGGATGTCATGAAATAACCCATGCTACTCAAGACCCTAGAGATGGAATTAGGGTCGTTATAGTATAACTTCCCTAAAGCATATTTATTGAACTCCCATGTCTAGATCGAGAGATGATAACTCTCATATTAAGAGTTAGATTAGGGAGTTCAAACTCTCATTTAGAATTAAATTGGAGAAAATAGCTCCCAAATCTAAATTAGGAGCGAAGAAAATATAAAAAAAAGAGAGCAATAAAGTAGAAACAAAATCAATAAGAGAGGAAGGAGAGGGTGAGACTAGCTCAAATCCTCTTTCATGGCTGAAGGTTGAAGAAGATGACGGAGAGAGAGAGAGAGAATGAGAGAATTGTGAGAGAAGAAGATAAAGACCAAAAAAGAAAGAAGAGAAAGAATTTGATTTTTAAGGAGTCCAACTTTGGGAATTTGCCCTCACCAAAAAAAAAAAAAAAATTTGAGGAATTTGCTTTCTGTGTGCAAATCCCGCAACCGAACACTAAGCAAGTCCCAATGTCTTGAAGTCAATAATAAATAAAAAGAGTAATACTCCTCTTTTAATTGGCTTTGAGCGACTCATATCAATAATGTAATTGAGTTGCGTGATCTAGTTCAATCACGTGTAGAGTTATAACTTGAATTGTTTTG